>BQKN01000737.1:14506-28343 GCA_022839385.1 Asparagus kiusianus | reverse complement strand
AGAGAGTAAGAGAGAGTTATCCAATGAAGATGGCAATATATTCATGAGATTCGGCCACTCTTGACCTTCGTCTCCAACCACCTCTCACAATGGTAATCCACTACACCACCCGATTTCGAAGTCGGAACTTCTTACACAACGATCTCCTTGAGATCTAACTTTCCACACAAAGCCACTCAAAACAAGATGAAGATAACAATCTCTCTTACAAGAATCCTATGGCAAGAATATAGAGATTAATAATTGAATCACATGGATTGTGAGTATATAAAAGTGAAAACCAAAACTTGAGAATGAGTAGAAGATTTAAGCTTATAAGTCTCAAAAACAAAATCTCAAGGTTTTTCTTAACTTTTTAACAGCTGGGGCTTGAGGACTATATGTAATCCCTCAACCAAACTGTTGTGCACAGCGGAGCTCGAAACCACACGAATAAGAAAGAGATAAATCACAACCAATAAGCCAAATACTATACCATAACAAGACAAACAAATTTTACGTGGTTCGACAAGTTGCCTACGTCCACGGGACAAGGAGGGGGGAGTTCTTACTATTAGAAATCAAGAGAATACAAATAGGGTTACAAATCTCTCAAATAAATCCTAAAACAAAGCCTCTAGATCTCTCACAAATCTCCTACAATTGGATGCAATAATTCCCTCTCAAAGACTGCTCAAAACGTCCTTGTTTAACCCTAATTAATTAGGATTAGGCTTATATATCAACTCAGAAACAAATCGGGTCAAAACCTGCAACCCATAAAATAACCGCTATGTGGTTGACCGTACACCCCACGATAGAAAAAAAAAATCATATAGGGTACTCCGGTCGACCATGGCGGTTGACCAAATCAGTTCCCGAGACCAAAATCGATTATAAGGTCTCTGCAATCGACCCTGACAGTCGACCGCCTTTAGCTCCAGAACGCGTCTGGACTTCGTGCACGTTTCCGATCGACCGCCGCTAACTCGCGGTCGACCATCAAACATCCTGACAGTTTTCCTGTAATTTTTTAAACTATTCTTCGTCGCGTTCGCCATTTCTTCAATTCTTCATCTCGACAAATGTTTCTAACAAAACTGAGCCGACACCAAAACATCCAAATGTCCTACTTGTTTTGTACAAGACGATGTAGAAATAACCCACGATAATGGACTCAATCCACAACAAGTCGGGAACCCAAACGAGAGCTCAAACAATCTCCCTCCCATCGAAATCAACAAATCCAATCGGCTGCATCATAAAAGATTACCTACGTATCCTCTTGCCCAAGGAATCAAGCCATACACAGTTCATTTAAATGACCTCCAAAGATCCTCAACACCGAAGAATATTTAATAGCTTCAAACAATGACTAAATTTCATACCTGAAACAACTTTGGTCAGCATATCTACGGGGTTATCCTTCGTGTGGACATTCTCAAATATAACGTCTCCATCATCCAATACGTCCTGAACAAAGTAGAATCTGACATCAATGTGTTTCATGCGTGTATGATAAACCTGGTTCTTTGCCAAATAGATAGCTGACATGCTATCATAATATACCTGAAGGGTCTCCTGTGCAATCCCCAAGTCCTCTAACAGTCCACGCAATCACAAAGCCTTCTTAACAGATTCAGTTACCACCATATACTCTGTCTCTGTAGTAGAGAGAGCCATTATAGACTAAAGTGTACATCTCTAATAAACCGGTGCTCCTGCCAATGTAAACACATATCCTAAAGTAGACCGACGCTTGTCAAGATCCATCACATAGTTTGAATCCACGTAACCAATACAATCCTACTAATTCTTCTCACTTTTCTGGAAATTTAATCCAACATCCATAGTGCCTTTAACATACCGTAGGATCTACTTCACGGTCTCCCAATGACTCTTCCCGAGGTCGTGCATGTACCTCCATACCATGCTCACGATCTGTGATAGATCTGGCCTCGTACACACCAACACATACATTAAGCTACCCACTGCACTGGCACATGGAACCTTCAACATGTAATCTCTGTCCTCAACTGAAACAGGTGACATATTAGCTGAAAGCTTAAAGTAAGGAGCCAATGGAGTGCTAACTACTTTTGCATTACTATCAAAGCTGAATTTCTTCAACATCTTCTGCAAATAGTTCTTCCATGTAAGCTTCAATCTCCCCTTCACCCTATCTCTCTCGATCTCTATACCTAATATCTTCTTTGCTACTCCAAGATCCTTTATCTCGAACTCGGATGACAGCTTTTCTTTTAACTTTCAAATAGCCGAAGAATTCCTAGAAGCAATAAGCATATCATCAACATATAAAAGCAAATATATGTGCTCATCATCCTATAGCTCGTGCATGTAAACACATGGATCATATGAGCTCCTCGTGTACCCATGACCAATCATAAAGCTGTCGAATCTCTTGTATCACTATCGCGGCGATTGCTTCAATCTATAAAGAGACTTTTTCATCTTGCAAACCAAATCTTCCTTTCCTGTAGCTTTGAATCCCAAGGGTTATGTCATGCAGATCTAATTATCTAAATTATCGTAGAAAGACTGTCTTCACATCCGTCTAGACCAAATCCAAATCCAGCTGTGCCACTAATGCTAATAAAATCCAAATCGACGAATGCTTCACAACAGGTAAAAATACCTTGTTGTAATCAATACCCTCAAGCTGTATATATCCCTTGGTAAAATCTAGCTTTGTACCTAATGTCCCCAATAGAAGATCCCTCTTTCTTCGTATATACCCACTTACAACCAATAGCTTTCTTCCCCTTAGGTAGCCTTGCAAGTTTCCAAGTGTTATTCTTCTGAAGAGACCGCATCTCCTTCTCTATAGCTTCCTTCCACCTGATCAAATCGAGGCTAGACTCTACCTCCCTGAATGTGGATGGAACCATATCATCAACGACCTCCACTGATAATACATATGCGACCATGACATTATTATACCTAGCTGGCCAATGAATCATCCTTCTAAGTCTATTCGCTATAATAGACTCCGGAACATGACCCTACTCCTAAGTCTCACAATCCACTGTATTCTCTATCTGCCCGGCTATCATCCCATCTCCTCCCAGTGTCATCTCTGTAGGAGTCTCAATGGATACAATGCTATCCGGAGTAGGTGGAGTCACATCATCCTTCACCTGCTATGATATCTCTCGAATCTGGTCTTCCTCCACCTGCTGAGGAACTTGAGGCCTCATCATGTACGCCTCATTAAATGTGACATCCCTGCTAATAACTATCTTCTTGTCCTATGGATCTCAAAACTTGAAGTCTTTAACTCCATCTTTAAATCCCACAAAGACTGCCTTCCTCTCCCTCAGATTCAATTTACCATCACTAACATGATAATAAGTAGGTCACCCAAATATCCGAAGCGACTCATAGTCACTAGCTACCAAACCAGACCAACACTCTAAAGGAGTCTTCCCCTGTATCGCAGTGCACGACAACCTATTAACGAGATGGCTTACATAAACTAACGCCTCGACCCAAAAGGATCTAGGTAATCCACTCTATGTCATCATACATCACACCTTCTCCAGTAATGTACGGTTCAATCTCTCAGCCATCCCGTTCTGTTGCGGTGTCTTTCGAATTGTGAAGTGTCACCTAATACCGTGATCCTGACAAAATTGTAGAAATGGATCACTCTTATACTCTCCACTATTATTTGAACACAGAATCTTTACCTTTCTACCTGTCTGCAGCTCTACTTTCTTCTTTCACTCTATAAAAATATTCAGGACCTTATGCTTATGCTTCATAGGGTATACCCAATTCCTCCTGAAATAGTCATTAATAAAAGTGACAAAATAGTTAGTACTACCAAGTGATGTGTTCTTGGAAGGGCCCCAAACATCTGTGTGAATGTAATCCAATATACATTGGGTGTTGTGAATAGCAGTGTCAAACTTCACTCTAGTCTTCTTTCCAAGTACATAATACTCACACAGCTCCATCTTGTAGGTCTTAGCACCTTTCAATAGCCCATGTTTTATCAATGACTACAGGGGCTTATCACCTGTGTGTCCTAATCTCATGTACCATAATATGGTAGTGTCCTCATCTGTAGTGATAGACGCTGCCAGACCCCCTATAACTGTCTTGTCTTTCAAGTAGTATATGTTATTTTCCTTGACACCTAGCATCACCATCATAGAACCCTTCGTGATATTCACTGTAGCATCCTCTAAGGTTACTCTATATCCACCTACCTCCAAAGTACCAAGAGAAATGATGTTCTTCATCAACTACGGCACGAACCTCACTTCTATGAACTCCCTCACCACACCGTCATGCATCCTGATCCGGACTGAACTGTCATGCCCTGCTTCCTAAAATACTCGGGAATCGGAACGTGAACAAGCATGTAACGTATTAGATTAAGGAGAATAAATAAAAATAAATATTTTTCCTCAACCTAATACGCTAAGCGTTAAGAAATAAATACAATGCAAAGACACATGTCCCCGATCACAGTAGCGAGAATATAATAAACAACTCAAAATAAAATAATACATATCACAAATAAAATATCATCCCAGACATAATATTCGGGTCAACATGCCCTTATACATATCTGAACAAACGAATACTAAAAAAAATGAAATACATTGTTCAACAGAAATAGAAGGGAAAAAACTACAAAACAACTAGGGTCATCAAATAAGACGAGATACTAAACTTCAGTCTATTCTTCAACTCTATCTGCAATGCACTTCTGCTGAGAATTTCCTGGCTCTGGCACATCTCCAAGCTAGGTCTGTCCTTCCTCTAAGTCTGACGTATACTAGAAAAAACAGGTGTACGTCAGCGTGCATGGCCCACGGCAAGACCCCACAAAAGAAAGGACGAACGAAACTCCAATGTGAAAAACGATACAGCAACAGAAATGATAAAGAAACGTGCAACGGGAAATCCAACGAAATCAATCAAGTAACAAGTCGATCATGTAGCTAGCGATCAGAAATCATCCAAGTAACAATGTCATACAACTAGATGGAATTAATACTTAAAAATCTAAAACAGGAGACTTAGTACGTCGAGCAAAATAATCCAAATAAGAAAACCCTCATGTATATACCATATGTCTCAAATTATAGATAATTAAATATTAACCCTGATCTATGTATGAAAAGAAAATACAACTGGCCTACATTTCACAAGAAGTCATACCTAGCCAAGAAACGAGGTCATGTAACTAACCATCCTATAACAGGTCATTGGTCCACATCTCACACAGAGTCAATGCTCATATCATCGGATAAATGACTGTTCAAAAATCCCCTACATGCATCCAATACGCCGCTACAGTGGATCGGTCAGAGGGCTACACACAATCCGATTTTAACCTGGTTCGAACTCAAACTAAACTCGGGTGAATATCAAATTCACGGACCAAAGTGACTACACTGGCTTCACTTTGACCCAACAAACTAATTCCAAACTACACTGGATCATGAGGCGAGCCTGGAAGATACATCAAAAGCTATATCTGATCACATAAAGATGGACTTTACCATCCTAACTCTTCCTGTTTTTCTAAGTAAACCATAATCCTCACTATATCTGGTTCACCACCTAAATTCAGTCAACACACCCACACATATCACTAAGTCTGGTTCATGACGCACGAAGTCACTAAGTCATGAACTAATATTGGTTCTCAAAATACAAAAAGAAACAATAAATAAATCTAACTGATTCTACATAATAACATGGTGACAATTCAAATACATTAAAATAAATCGCAAAACATAAAACGTAATTATAAACAGTGACTTGTGAACAACATAAACATGCGTTAAAACTAATTTCCTCTAATAATTTTTTTTAAAATTGTTTCTCTTTATATTGATTCAGAACTAATCTTTAAAAAGCATAAATTTATTTATTTAAAATAATATTTTTATAAAATAAACTCTTTTAAATTTTTATTCTAAAATAATCCCTTTTACACAAAATAAAATTTTCTCATTGCAACAATTCTAAAATAATCTTTAAATATTTCTTTTAATATTATTTTTCTTAAAATAATTTCTTTTAAAATATTTCTCACAATAATTATTCTAAAAATATCCTTTAATAACATCTCATCAATCAACATATGCAAAATATCATAGTATTCATACATACTACAGCATAATCATATTACAATCTAAACATCATATAATTAATTCACAGATCTAAAATTGAAATGACAGTCAATGAGCAAGAGGGATCTTGCCTCGGGTTTTGTTGAACGAATCGACGTCGACGTGCGAGTTCGCGGGTCTAATCTGACGCGAAGAGTTGGACGCGGAGAGGAGCATGACTGCGGTGCGAGGTGGGTGTTGGACCCTAGAGGGGGGGTGATTAGGGTCAAGAGGCTCTAATTATGCAATAAAAATTAAGAACAAGCAAACCACAATATTCTAATGCAATCAAAGTAAATGAGAGAGGGTTAGGAATCGTTATCCTTTGACGCGCGATGTGTTAACGAGGTTCGGTCCGCTGACCTACGTCCCTGCTCCCCACTCAGGAAGAACAGCGTCTCTCTGGTTTTGCAAAAGTTAGGGCCACTGGGAAGAAGAAGAAGTCTGGGTTTAAATAGGAGAGATTAATCATTTTAAAATCACAACCCAATCTTCCCAATTAAGAAAATAATCTCCTACACAGACTGTGCCTCAGACTGTGCCAAACACGGTTAAGTGATAGCACAGTAAACAAGGCAAACGACCGTTTGAAAAAAGTCTCGGTTGACCGAATAAACTTTCGGTCGACCGCCAGAACGTTCGATCGACCGAAGAAAGAATTCGGTTGACCGACAGAAAATCCGGTCGACCGCGAACAGCTTTGAAAACACAGAAAACAAACAGAGACTTTATCGGTCGACCGGTGCGGTCGACCGATAGAAAAATCGAGCTTTCGGTTGACCTTACCGGTCGACTGACAAACTCTCTGGAGTCCAGAGACGAATGATCTTAAGTGCGGTCGACCACATTCTGATACATTCCAGAAACAGTATTTTGACTCAAACAGAAATATTTAGAAAATATTTATTTGACCTCTGAAAATTATGAAACTTTGTAAAATGTTTTTAATACTAAAAACAAACTGTTTAAAAAAAAGAATTTTGCAGATAGGTCCTCATACATGTGAAAAATAGTATTTTGTGAAAAACACTTAAAAGCATAAGTATGAAAACGTGTGTGTGAGTCCCAATAGCTTCAAGTGAAATCAATAACTCTTTGCCTACATTCTAATACTAGAGAGAGAATAAAAACTAGCTAATATCCTCACATAGAATACAATTCTTGAGTCTTGATATAGCTTGAGTTTGGATGAAGCTTTTATATGAATTTGTTGTTCTTGAAATAACATTGCTTCATCACTATGCCTCCTCCTCCTTTGGATATCATCGTTGTAGCGTATATTCCAACCAATCCTCCATGAATGGCACTAACAAGCTTGATAAATGAATTTGCTACATTTGCACTCAATAAGCCATTAGTACCGTTAATGGTGGTTGTAAAACATCATCAAAACATAAGGGCTAACAGTGGGCAACTGCAGAGTCGGGGTTCATGGCTGTTGGGGCTAGGTAGGCCTGAGGGCGCTGGTGTAGGCATCGAAAATTGCCTATAGGTCTCCACGAACGGCTCAGTGCTAAGAAGAGATGATGAACGTCACTATCCAAGTCATAGAAGCTTAATCAACGTCGACGAATGATTGAAGTGAATCGACGGACTACGTGAAGCAACAGAGTTTCGGAATAACGAGGATACGGACTGATCGGGAGCCCCGTGACGTTTACAAAAGGTGCAACGCCCCTCGTGTCTCATTTATTCTATAGATGATCCAATCATTGGAGCTTATAGAACTCCTCGTCGGCTTTCCAACGCACTTTGAATCGCTCAAATCCGAGTTCGGACGAAGAAATTACGGCAGAAACGGACGAAGATGCAAAAAATACGTCTCAACATAAGATGAGACACCCTGAGGTGTCTCGGCCAAGGCCGAGACACCCCAAGACACCCTAGGGTGTCTCGGCCTCGCTGAGACACCCTGGGGTGTCTCCAGGCCCAGAAAACGTCCGTTACGCGGTTTTAACTGCCCGGACCCCTTTGTGCCTATAAATATAGCCCCAGGTCCTCATTTTTTCAGATCTAGAATTTTGGAGAATTGGCGAAGCCCTGCCGGACTGAAGATTGATCGAGTTTTTCAACACCAAAGAGAGAGATTCTTCAGATCTATATCACCCGCACCCGTTTCTTAGGATTATCCCGTTGCGGTAATCCTAAGAAGAGCAATTATCTCGCTGTTGCCGAGATAAGGGCTTCTGCTCCTAGATTCCTTCGTGGATCGATAGAGTTCCGGATCTGATCTGATTGTCAGGTAGTCTACGGATATCGACATCCCCATCACAGGCTAAAGACCCACGCAAGCAAGAAACGACGAACGGATCTTGCGTTATTTTCAAAAAGTTATAATCTTTCTTTTCTTATTCTTTTTATTGAGTATTTTGAATTCTTTGTAAGCAACCCATATTATAATGAGTTCAACAATGAAGGTAACTTTTACCGAAAACAAACTGGCAACCACAGTGGGAGCCAACAGCCTCGCTGCCGAGGCTGTCGTGACGCAACCGACATTTAAGATCTGGGTGAATGAAGAGATCGAATATGAGTTCGATCAACAGAAGTTTGAAGAGTACCTCTCTTCCTCCTCCCCCAGATCCGCCTCTCCAAACAGGCGCAGGAAGGCTTCCTCTTCCAGAAACACCGACAGGATTTCAGGCTTGAAGATCCAGGATCCCCTCGCCGCCGCTGTATCCACGCCCCGCGACGTCCCTGTGGCATCCAAGAAGGCCGAAGCTGCAGATCCAGGCTCCTCCTCCGCCGTGAAGACAATTGCTGAAGGCGCTCCAACTTTGTCAAAGAGGGTGCGCCAAAGACGGCGTCAACGCCTTGTGCGGCAATTAGCCAAGGCTTCGGAGTCGATGGACGGGATCCGCTATAATGAAGATCTAAAATCCAGGCAGCGCCGGGAGCAACAACGGCGAACAACCAACTCCTCCTCCCAGACAGAAACGAACGAATGGGTTCGTGTCAAGAGGACCTGCTCCACCCTCGAGGAGCGAATCAAGAAGCATCACGCATTGCTCGCGCATGCTCAAGCCCTTTTGCAGAAAGCAAAAGAAATGCAGAAGGAAGAAGCAGTCGAGAAATTGCCCAAGCGCAAACAGGTGTGGAGGCCAAAGGCAAAGCCAGCACCTAAGGCAAAAGTGAATGAGTCAGATCCCGTTTCCCCTCGCCCTACATCTCTGATGGAGCCGGGTGGTAGTGTGGATCTCCCCAAATCCAGAGTCCCTTGGAAGGGTCGCCTCGGTCCTCTACCTGAAGATCGAGGTAAAGCACCTGTCAATGAGCGATTGGGACCGTTGAAAGGTCCCTAAACAACAATCAAGACTGGGGGTCATACTAATCCCCCTAAGAGCCCGTTAGGTTTTCACGCTCGTAAAGGCGTAAACCTGAACGAGTAACTTTTGGAGACGCCAATAAAGCATCGTATCCCCAGAGAGAAACACATCTGTCTGATAGTGATGATGTTATACCTAGGAAGGCGTACCAACACTCTATGAGTTGCTCCAGTTATCAAACTGACGAGTTGTACTATAGGGCTGGGGGTACAAATAAGTCCCGAAAAAGAAATGTTCGAGACACGGATTCTCATTATCCATGTGCCAACATAATCAAGGCGGTATTATCAGAATGCTGCTGTTCTAAAGCCCCAAGAAGAGTTTTGGTGTTTGAGAGAATTTCTACCAGAACGACCGAGACCAAACCAAGACACTTCCTTAGAGGGAAGCCTGCTCTTCAAGAGGATGAGTTTCCAAATGTGTCCGTCAATATGACCGGGAGAGGGAAGTCAACACGGCACTTTAGTCCGGATCAGTTTGCCGAAGTGTCCCAGCGTATGACTCGATTACGATCAGGGACCAGTAGGCGAATGGATTACCAAAGAATGCAGAAGGGACTCCCTTCAGATGATGAAACTTCGGAGGTTTTCTCGGATGCTTGCTCGGATGCTTGCTCAGCGATGGCTTCTGATGATACTGCATAGAGTGCAGGACAACCTTACGAATCACTTATGATCGGTGCCGAACAAGTGGCTAAGATTCTCGAGGATGCTTTAGCCAAGCAAAAAGACAGTTTTAAATATGAAATGGAAATGGCTATGCAGCGAATAAGGGAGATGCATGACCAGCAAATCGCGGCATTGATAACTCATCAAGGAGAATCTAGCCGTCGCAATAATCCTAACCAGGATGAAGAACGGGAAGTGGAGGATAATGCTAACGTGAACACCCCTCCCATCAACAACGATAATGGGGGTGGCCCTTCGGATGATAACAATACAAAGGAGGACCACGTTACTTCTCCCAAAAATCACTTGAAGACAGATACGAGTGAGGATAAGAAAATGAGGGACTTGGAGAGCAAAATCAACGCGTTGATGAATGCTCAAGAAGTGAAGAGGTCCGGAATACTATGTCCATACCCAAGGAAATGGGAATCAATTCCATTTCTGGCGAAATTCAATTTGATCAATTTTACGCCGTTTGATGGAAAGGGTTCCCCTACCCAGCACTTAATATATTTTAAGTCTCACTTAGGAATAATCTCCGGGAATGAACCTCTAATGGTGCGGTCATTCGTTGGCACTCTTCGAGGAGCAGCCTTTGACTGTATCGCCGTCTCAAGCCGGAGAGTGTTAACAGTTGGGATGACATGAAGGATATGTTTTTGATGAACTTCTTTGATGACGACACTGAGATCTCAATCGACACACTATTTGACGAGAAACAGAAAAATGGTGAGACGGTTGAAAACTTCGTGAAGAGATTTCGGAACAAAGCGATGAACTGCAGGGATCCGGTCAGTGAAGATTTCATCCTCGAGACTTGTCAAAATAATCTTTCATTGGACATCCTCGAAGCTATGGGAATGGCACCACCAAAGACCTGGAAGGACTTGAAAGTGCGAGGAGAACGAGCCAAGCGATTTCTTAAAAGGAAGAAGGCTGAAAGAGGTCAAACGGCAAATAATACTCCACAACAGAACTTTGTCCCTAAGGGTAAAGGAAAGGCACAAGCGAATGCAGTGGATGCGAACCAAACATTCGAAGTGCAGGCGCAACCACAACATCAGCAGCAGAAGGCGCCTCAACAATCAAGGTGGCAACAACAGCCTCAGAAGCAAAAGGCCTCGGAGCCGAAGTTCCCGAAGGTCTATTCATTCAAAGAGGATGAAGTTCCCGATATTTTTAAATACCTCATAGAGAACAACAAGATCAAGTTGCCTCCGATCCAGGATCAGGAAGATGCTAAGAGAGTTAATGATCCAAAGTACTGCGCGTTCCATAGAGCAGTGCATCATCCTACCAAAGCCTGCTACGCCCTCAAGGACAAGATCCAAGCTTTAATAGATGTTGGAGTCATCACTATGAAGCAACCGAAGGAGAAGAAGGTGGGTGCGAATGCAGTGTCGATCAGTTTTGGATCCGTGCCCTTGAACTGGTTTCAGCCGGAACCAGTGATAAATGCGGCGGTAAAGACAGTGAACGATGATCTTCACAAGCAACGCCAGAAAGGACTTGTGCCACATACAGCCCCAAATGGCGAGATTCTTTGGGTCCACCCCGATCTAATTAGAGATGAGCAATGGACTGGATCCTCTTCCAAGAAAAAGTCAAAAGGAAAAGGTAAGTCTTGTTGTGGGGTCGCAGCCATTCCAGAAGAAGCTGACGAAAGTATACCTACTTTCCCATTATCCGAAGATGAGCAGGAAGCCTTTACTAGCAGGAGCGGGAATGAATACCACTTTAAATATCCAGATGCCTCAGTGCAGTTAGCTGAACAGGGGGTGACTAAAGCTGCTCTTTCTAAAACATTGGCGGAAATGGGGGTGATCGCGACTCCTCCTGCACCCGTAGTTGCGGAGAAAACCCAACAAAAGCAAAAAGGGAAAGAGCCTCTACACCAGGAAGTCCAAAACCCGAAGCAGTCTCGGTTCAACCTGCCGATTGGAAGAGATAAACCAAGAAGCTCAAGTACTCTGCATCGCTTCGATATCATGGCGCAACTAGCTAATATACTGGCTAGAATAACGCTTTATGAATTGCTGCGTCTTTCAAAAGACACGAGGGAGGCATTGCAAGAAGCTTTGAACAACTCTGAAGCTTTCTTGACTCGAATCAAACCGTCGCCTGAAGAACCGGAGCCGTCAGTTCAACACTGTAATCTCGCGGCGCATCATTTTCCTTGCATTTCCTTCACCAAAGAAGACATGCAGACGAAGAACTTGAAGCATGATCGGCCCTTGTATTTCACCGGGCATATTGGCTCCAGCATGGTCAACCGGATCCAAGTCGATCCGGGTTCCGCTGTCAGTATCATGCCATTCCGATTGATGCATAATCTCGGAATACCGACTAGTAAGCTAGCCTCCACCGGCACTACGATCTACAGATTCAACATCAGTGGGTCCAGACCCTTGGGAAAGATTCGAATAAAGTGCCGAATCGGGGATTTGAAGTCAGAAGTCACGTGTTACGTGATTGACGCAGAAACCTCCTATAACTTACTGCTGGGTCGACCCTGGATCCACGGTAATCTTATAGTCCCTTCAACTCTTCATCAGTGCCTCAAATACGTGGACACCAATAATCAAGTCAAGACGGTGATCACGGATAAGCAACCGTTTAAGGGATTGGAGAACTATTTTACCGATTTCCTTCTATACGGTGCCGAATCCGATACTGAACCATCGGCCCAAGGAACAGACAGCGGAGATGAAGCTGATACTGAAGCCGGGTTTGATTATGATGGCGGTTTTGTGCTTAATGACATTATACCCATTATAATCAATCTTGACGATGAAGAATCATCGGAAAGTAGTTGTAATTGGCAACTTACCGAAGATATTGCAATAAATGATGATTTAGAGTACTCGTTGTGTCTTGATAGTATCATAGAAGGGCTGTATAATAACCCTGATTTGTATATGCCGCTTCAATCATTTTGTATGACAAAAAAGCAGGTACAAGATCCATTCGGAACGACACTTGTCATTCCTGCAAAGACAGGGGGTGGAAAAGAGGTTATCTATGGTAAAGAAAGAGAATCTCTGATACCAGACCACTTCTTGGAAGAAGAAGACGATAATGATAAACATGCCCCTCATCTATTTAGATATAATGCAAAAGCGCGTGATGTCATGGGGAAGTATGGATATGACTTCACGCTCGGAGAAGGTCTTTGCTTTGTTCGAGGTCCGCGAGTTCCACCTCGAATGGCCTATGTACCAAAAGGAAAACCCTGTTAGCCCTTATGTTTTGATGATGTTCTTACAACCACCATTATCGGTACTAATGGCTTATTGAGTGAAAATGTAGTAATCCTATTTATCAAGCTCGTTAGTGCCATTAAAGGAGGATGGATGGAATATATGCTACAAAGATGATATCTAAAGGAGGAGGAGGCCAAGAGATGAAGCAATGTTATTTCAAGAACAACAAAGTCATACAAAAAGCTTCATCCGATTCAAGCTAATCAAAGCTCAAGTATTGCCTTATATATGAGGGTATTAGCTTTCTTTTATGTTTCTCTCTAGTGCTAGAATGTAGGCAAAGAGTTAATATATTTACTTGAAACTATTGGGACTCACACACATGTTTTCGTATTCAAGTTTTTAAGCGTTTTTCACAAAACCTTATTTTTCACATGTTTGAGGACCTATCTGCAAAATTCTTTTTCCAAACAGTTTGTTTTTAGTATTTAAAACATTTTACAAAG
>BQKN01000737.1:0-14406 GCA_022839385.1 Asparagus kiusianus | reverse complement strand
CAATTCTTATATCGGTCGACCGTACCGGTCGACCGAATTGGCTCTGCCTTGTTTTCTCAGCTTTAGAAGCAGCTCGCGGTCGACCGACGTGTTTTATCGGTCGACCGACGTGATCTTTCGGTCGACCGAATGGTATTTCGGACGACCGCTCAGTTGTTTTCTTCCGTCAACGAGATTTTTATTAAACGGTCGTTTTTGCCTCGGTCGCTGTGCTTTCACTCTTTGGTGCTTGGCTAAGTCTGAGGCAACACTCTGAAAAAGAGATTAGCTTCCTTAACAGGAAGATTGGGTTATGTTTTCAAAATGGTTATATCATTTCTATAAAAACCCCCCAGCTGCTTCATCTTCTTCTTAGAGCTTAACGTTTGAAAAAAAAACCAGAGAGTTTTCTGTTTGTGCTGAGAAAAATTTTCAAATCAGTCTGCTGCTTTCTTCTCTGTGGTTTTGTGTGAGCTCACCTCCCAGCTTCAGTAATTTGTTCTCTCTGCCATAGGAGCTTTGTAAAAGAGAGTTCTTGCTTATTTCTTTCTGCTGTGTGGTTGAGATCTTGAGCAAGATCTACTGTGAGGGAGTGATCTGTTGAGATCAAACAGTGTGGTGAGAGAGATCGTGTGAGATCGCTGTGTAGACGAAGTTCCGGCTTCCAAACCGGGTGTGGATAGTGGATTTCTCCTCGAGAGTGGGGAGCGGGGACGTAGGCCAGAGGGCCGAACCTCGTTAACACATCGCGCGTCAAGGATAACGATTCCTAACCCTCTCTCATTTACTGTGTTTGTTTTTAATTCCTGTGGATTGCTTGTTGTATGTTTAAATTTGCTTATTAGAGCCTTTTGACCCTAATCACCCCCCCTCTAGGGTCCAACAAACCCGACAATTATTATCATCACAGAAGAGGCTTAGGCTATGTCTCCTCATCTGATGATGAATGTTGCTGGCAAGTTATTGATCAAATTGCTAACAAAGCTAAAAACGGATATTCTTCTGATTCCTCAGCTTGGGATTCCGACGCTAGTCTGGGTGAAATGTTCAAAAAGCTAATGTCAAATATGGCTACAATCGACCCTGCGACAATAGAGGAAGACGACCAGATGCCTACTTGGGATGATCCTTGGGTTCATCACCTAAACATGCAATACGACGATAGGTTTGAACAAAGAGAACCTCCTACCGAAGATCAAGTGGTCCAAGTGAATATGGGTAACGAGGATAATCCAAAATCAATATTCATTAGCGATAGCCTCCCGCCGGAAGAGAAAGAAGAGTTAATCTCTCTTATCAGGGAATATATTGATGTGTTCGCCTGGAACTATGAAGATATACCAGGACTCAATCCGAATGTAGCAGTGTATCGTCTCAATATTAAGCCGGATGTCAAACCTATCAAACAACAACAAAGACGGTTTCGTCCGCAGATGATGGAGGCAATCGAGGCAAAAGTTAAAAAGCTTATTGACTCGGGCTTCGTTAGGGAAGAGTAACATCCCGAATGGCTTGCCAATATTGTCCCTGTCCTTAAGAAATGGGAAAATTAGGGTTTGTATTGACTTTAGAGACCTCAACGCTACCTGCCCAAAAGATGATTTTTCCCTTCCCATCACAGATGTCATCATCGACAACACGTGCGGGTTCGAGAGGATGTCTTTCATCGATGGGTTTTCTGGTTATAACCAAATAAAGATGCATCCAGATGATGAAAAACATACCGCATTTAGAACGCCCCTCGACGTTTTTTGCTACACGGTTATGCCCTTCGGCTTAAAGAATGCAGGTGCTACATATCAGAGAGCCATGTCAAAGATCTTTCAGGAGCATCTCCGAAAGACTGTCGAATGCTACGTGGATGATTTGGTTGTAAAAAGCCGTGACAAGAACGACCACATTAAAGACTTGAAGACCATGTTCGATCTGATGCGGACCCATCAATTGAAAATGAATCCTACCAAGTCTTTCCTCAGAATGTCCAGTGGTAAATTCCTTGGATTCGTCGTCACTACCAAAGGAATCCACATCGATCCTGATAAAGTAAAAGCAAGTAATGAATTACAACCTCCGAGAAACCTTAAAGAGCTCAGAGGATTGCAAGGACGGTTGGCTTATATCCGTCGGTTCATCTCGAACCTCTTAGGAAAATGTCAACCATTCTCCAAACTCACAAAGAAGGGCGTATCATTCGTATGGGACGACGCTTGTCAAAAAGCGTTCGAGAGTATTAAAGAATATCTCTCAAAACCTCCTGTACTCGTTGCACCGAAATCGGGCAAACCGTTCTTGATTTATGTCAAGGCGACGAGCCACTCATTAAGTGCACTGCTTGCACAAGATGACGATAACGGTCATGAACAGGCAGTCTATTATCTGAGTCGGACTTTGGTAGGTGCCGAATCCCGATATCCCATAATCGAAAGAGAATGTCTCGCCTTGGTATTCGCGATTCAAAAGATGCGGCATTATCTGGTTGGACAGACTATTTATGTTATCTCTAAAGTTAACCCAGTCCGAGTATTCATGACACAACCAGCTTTCATGAATTGGCGGTTAGCAAAATGGGCCTTGCTCTTGTCCCAATACGACTTACATTTTAAACAACAGAAGTCAGTAAAAGGACATGCCATCTGTGATCTCCTGGCAGCTAATCCAACTACGGATACCACTGAGATATATGATGACCTACCCGATGAAACCCACGAAGACAACGTAACTTCCCATCAACAGGTATGGCGTTTGTATTTCGATGGTGCTTCTCGGGCAACTAATATAGCAGGTGCTCCGGGATGTTCTAAGGTTTCCTCCGGAGTTGGAGTTGTTTTAGTTTTCCCAGGAAAACATGTGATGCCTCGAGCCTATTCATTGACCGAACCATGCTCAAATAATGTAGCCGAATATAACGTGCTAATCATAGGACTAAATTTCGCTAAAGAACTAGGGGTTGAGTATCTTGAAGCTTTCGGTGATTCTCAACTGATAGTTAAGCAAGTCCAAGGGGAGTATGAAGTCCGAAGTCAGGATTTAATACCATATCATAAGATGGTAGTGAAAATAGCAGAATCATTTGAAGGATTCTTCATCGAACACGTTCCGCGATTACAGAACATCCACGTAGATGCATTAGCAGCATTAGCCGTATCTCTGGCACAGCCTCCCGGAACGGAACAGTTTGTTACGGTAAGAACTCACTAGCTCTTAGTGCCACTCTACGATGAAGATGACAAAGGAGAAGAGGTTCAAGAGGTATACGCAACTCAAGTCGAGTTTGAACCCCAAGATTGGCGTTTTCCCATCATCGATTATGTTTTGCATGGAATTTTACCAGAAGACGTGAAGGAAAGGGATTCAATTCGACGAAGGGCATCGAGGTTCTACTATAATACGGAGAGCCGAATGCTATACCGCAGGGGATATGATGGCTTGCTGTTACGTTGCTTATCGACTAAAGAAGCTGAAGAAGTCCTTAAGGAAGCACACAAAGGGGTTTGTGGTGCACACCAACCCAGCCCCAAGCTTTATGACAGCATCAGAAGAATGGGGTATTTTTGACCTCTTATGATGAGTGATGCAGTTGCATATGCCCGAAAGTGTCATGCGTGTCAAGTAAACGCGAATTATATACACCAACCTCCGGAGCATCTGCATCCTTCGGTTACATCATGACCGTTTGAGACCTGGGGAATGGACATTGTTGGTCCTATAAATCCCCTGTCAGTCAAAGGTGATCGATTCATTCTGGCAATTACTGACTACTTCTCCAAATGGGCTGAAGCGATTCCACTCAGAGAAGTTAAGACCAGTAATGTCATCACATTCATCAAACACCATATTATCTACCGACATGGTGTTCCAAGACGAATCATACATGACAATGGTCCTCAATTTGTCAGCAACGCCTTCATCAGGTTTTGTGAGAAGTTCAAAATCCAGGACGTCTCGTCGACGGCTTACAATCCCACAGCAAATGGATTGGCTGAAGCTTTCAATAAGACTATCATAAAGTTATTATCGAAACTTGTGAAAAATAATAAACGGGATTGGGATGATAAACTTGGCGCGGCTCTATGGGCCTATCGTACTACAGTACGTACACCGACTGGCGCAACCCCGTATTCCTTGGTGTACGGGTGTGAAGCCGTCCTCCCGTTGGAAATACAAATTCCATCTCTTTGGATCGCTCTTGCAACCCAGATGACGACTGAAGAACAACATCAGAAACGTCTCGAAGAACTGGAGATGCTCGATGAAAAGCGCCTAGAAGCTCAACAGCATATTGAGTTTTACCAAGCCAGAATTTCTCGAGCTTTTGACAAAAAGGTCCGACAAGGGAGTTTTAAAGAAGGAGATTTGGTCTTAACTGAAAGACGGCCTATGATCCTTAACTCTAAGAAGAAAGGTAAATTTGAACCCAAATGGGAGGGACCATTCGTAGTAGAGACAGTCTACTCGAATGGCGCATATCGCCTAGTCACCAAGGACGGTGATCGGCTTATGATGCCGATAAACGGTAAGTTCCTGAAGAAGTACTACCCTTAGTATTTTCGGGATAACCAATGTATCGGAAAGTTCCCGAAAGAATACTACTTGTGGTATTCTTAGGGATAACCCAATCACTGTAAAAGTGATAAATAAGAGATCCACATTTAAGCTCCAAATATCAGGATGTCTCCTTTTATTGTTATCAAATCCTCTGACTCTCATGAGTTCTTTGTGAGAGGAAATTCAATCTTTTGACAGGTTAGCATTTCCTCACAAAATCCCCCATCGATCAAATCAACTGACGGTGGGTCCACTAAAATTTCTGTACGCCAATTCATGGCAATTTCCAAATCTTAACATGTTAAGTCTCGATCACTTAACATCAAAATCTTTCATCGAGCGGCTAGTACAAACCAGTATTTCTACTGCTATACGTATTCCGCTCTCTTTGCTTTCAGGTCAAACCTATAAAAGTTAGGGCCAAAGCCAAATTCTCCTCTCGATTCCTTCCATGAACGAGAGGTCCACTTTCAATTCGAGCAATCAAACCTATAAAAGTTAGGATTGTCTCCGACTTTACTTAGTCAAACCTGCAGATAGTTAAGACTAAGATCAAGTTATCCCTTTCGATAAACGAAAGACTTCCATAATTCCTTTTTAGCCAAACCTATAAAAGTTAGGGTCGAAATCGGAATTTCCTTTCAATAAATGAAGAACTCTTTTCTTGGATCAGGCGACCAATCCTATAAAAGTTAGGGTTGCTTGAATCTTTCCGATTCTTGGAATGGAGATCCCATTCCTAGTCTCATTATTTCGGATTCTGGGGGTGGAGATCCCACCTCAAGTTTCCTTTCCAACCAAAGATAGAATATAAAATTTTTCCTCTTCGGTGCTGGAAGATAGAATATTAAATTCTTCCTCTTCCATCTTTCGGTTCGTCTTTACCCTGAGAAAAGACACAATTTTCAACCTCAAATCCGTACATTCTATGCACGGGGAACTCTATGTCGACTCCTAAATAGAGATAAGCCTACGCCTAACACGCATTACCGGTTTAGTCTTTCGCCGATTGAAAAAGACACCAGAGTTTAAATCTGGGGAATTTTATCCTGAAACCTAAGAAGGGATAAGTCATCACCTAACACGCGTTGTTGGGTACCTTTGCCCATAAGAAATGGTAAAGTCTATATATTCAAAATCATAGCACTAAGTCTAAGAAAAGTAATTCTCTTAGCGCAACATTACATGTGAAACGGGTTTTAATAATTCACATGCTAGACCGACTCCAACTACAGTCGGTAAAGGCTTGTCAAGCCCGTTGAAGGCTGGGGGTTTGCCAAAAATCCTAAAGTCTATGTCTAACACACATCACTGGTTTAGTCTTTCGACGAGTGAAAAAGACACCAGAGTTTAAGTCTGGAGAATTTTATCCTGAAACCTAAGAAGGGATAAGTCATCGCCTAACACGCGTTGCTGGGTACCTTTTCCCATAAGAAATGGTAAAGTCTATGTATTCAAAATCATAGCGTCAAGTCTAAGTGAATTAATACTCTTAGCACAACGTTACATGTGAGACAGATTTTAAAATTCACATGCTAGCCCGATCCAAACGGTAATCGGTAAGATGGCTGAGGGTTTGCCAAAAATCCTGTAAGCATTATGTCCACTGGATTCACAATCAGTAAAGAAATATCATAATGAAATCAAATATCGGGTCTCTATTAATAGATCAAGTCAAAACATACAATAGAAAGCCCGGAGGCAGTCGGCGATTAAGAACATGAGATTCTAACTTAGAAAGCCTATCTGTATAACTCTGCTCAAGTTCTGCTTGCAGATCAGCTCGGATAGATTCTTCAGAATTGTTCAAGATTTTCGCGGCTTCATTTTTCAGCTTCATCAATCTCTCCTGCGTAGGTCCTAATTTCTCAAGCATCTGTCCGCGAGACTTCTCTAGTCCGGCCAACTCCTCTGTCATGATAACAATAGATTCCTCGGCATACTTCAAGGCCTTCTTCAATTTGTCTACTTCTTCACGGCTGGAGTCTAAAGAACTGAGTAACGCAGCTCTATCAGTATCCTTTCTTGCGATACCAACCATCAGCTGTGCAACAGAATGCTCATGTGACTGAAGCTCACTGCCAATGGAAGATCTCAAATCACGCCACTGTGACAACCTATGCTCCAACTGAGAGGACACGAAAGAAGAAGCTCCGCTAGCCTTTAGCTCCTCCAACTCTCGGAGTTCAGACTCTAGGATAATAAAATCGACAGTAAGAGAGTCAGCTAACTCCGGATATCCATCATCTTTGATCATCGTCACGTAGCGAGAAAGAGAACGTCCAAATTGATCAAAGCCGTACTCTTGATGAAGGACCTTCTCGATCACACTGTTAAAAAAGACGACGAAAGAGTTGAGATCCATTCGGAATATGTCTCTGCTGGGATCGGAATCAGACAAAAGGGCAAGGATATGTTTATATGGAGAAGGCCGAGATCCTACAAGCAATCATGTTGAGGAGTAAGAAGTTTTCAAACGTGATAAAATTTAATGTAAAGTGAATTCTAAGCATACCAATACCAACAGAGGTGTCCGCAGACTGGGGTTTGACGATCGGCTCCGTTAGTCTAGTGTCAACGGGCTCCGAGATAACAGCAGGGGTGGTCGTTGAGGGTACATCAACCTCTGTAGGTAAATCGGTAGTACCTCTCGGCTGTGACGGGGAGACACAACTATTAGGAAAGCTGGCGGTCTCAGAAACCGTAGTCGCATCAGTCATTATGGCTGGTCCTATAGTCACACTTCTTTATTAGTTAAATAGAAATTTAGACAAATAAGGAGAATCATGATGATAGGATTATCTGCATACCTGCAAGTCCATCATCCTCAGGTAAATGGGAAATGCCAGAAGTCATAAGAGTATCAGCCCCGATGGCTGGTCCTATGATTACACTCCTTCGTTAGTCAAAAATCCGACAAAAGAAAAGGAGCATGGTGACCTAGACTATATGCATACCTGCAAGTCCATCACCCCGGGGTAAACTAGAGATGCCGGGAATCATGACTGAATCGGTCTCAGTGACTAGTACTGCGATGACAATTCGTTGTTAGTCAGATAAAAAATCGGATAAAATGAAAGGAATTAGATATATACCTGTGGACGAATCACTCCCAAAGGATGGTCCTGCAGCCTCTTTAGTGGCCTGCTCAGTCAGCGTATCGACTAATAGTCTAATGTCGGATCCTGAAAAACTTGGTGCTGAGACATACCCTTGTTCCTTGAGACATGTATTATAAAAGGCCTCATCCTCAACTGGTCTCTCTAATACGGCTTCTGCAGAATAATTTAAGTGTTGGATATATACGAAGAAGATGGGAAAAGAAGGAAGAGTTCTGATGTACTTGCGGTAGGGACAGAAGATTCTTTTTTCCCGATATCCATGCTTGGATTCTTCAAGTAATCTGAAAGAAGGCGAAGCGCAGAAATAATTAAAAGAGAAGCAATTCCTGAATTCCCTAGTTCTTCCAAATGCTACTCGAATAGAGGATCATCAGATTTAAGTGTACCTGGGCATAGAATGGTGGATTCAACACTGTTAACATGTTCAGTATCCAGGCTCGTGTCAACATCCATGGGCTCGTCATGAATAGCATCACACATCTGCTGCATAAAGCTGTCCAAATGGCTAGAGTCAGGGAATACAGAATCTTATGGAAGCTCACCTTCATAATGGTTTCCTGAAACATAAACATAATCAGGTTCAATGAATCCAAAAGGAGAACCGTCTTTAGTTAATGAAGACAAAAGAGTATTACCCTCTTCTCCGCCGTCGATACCTCCTAACTCCTCTCCGTAGGGGCGCCGACCAACATGTGGTTTATGAGCGGTCTTCTTTCGTTTCGGAATATTAACCCTCACAGAACCAACGAGCCGTTCATGCATAAACTTGCTACGTATCTCAACCTGTGCAGGAGCTTTGCTACTAGGCCGGGACCTCGCATAGCGAGAAGCGAGTGACTCATGTTCATCATTCATTCTACCTGGGGTGATAATAGTCATCTTGTTAGGATAATTGAATAAGACCTTTTGCTCTGGTTTTTGAAAAGCCAGTTGAGACTTAGAAAGGATATGACGTTGATGCCAACGAAAGAATGCCAGATCAGTTAATTCTGAAAAGAAAGAGTCTGACAAACCTGCATTAGGTTCTTCTTTGTCAGTATCCGTGTTCACGTATTCCTCCTCAGAAGTCTCATCCTCATCGCCAGTAGGAAGGAGCTCTTCATCATCTTCCATCCTATCTCTGCTCGAAAGGGAAGGTTTGGCAGGCTTTTTCCCCTGCTTCTTCAAAAGCTCGGCCCTACGAGTAGCCTGGATAGTGACCTGAACTAAGTGCTCAGCCTCCAGCTCTGAAAGACTCCTCACGCCTAGAAACTCGTTGGCGGAAAGGAACCACTTGCAGCTGAGGAAAGTAAGCAACGGCTTGTGCTTAGAGGAAGGAAGAGCAAAGTAGGCTCCAGTACAGCCCACCATAGTCCAAAGCCATGCACGAACGCCGTCAATAAGCCCTCCCTCGGTCTTCAAACCACGACTCGGATTCCTAACACATAGTTGGTCGTAGCCAAACTGGCGAGCGAAACGGTACGGAAGGTAAGGCTCTATGTGACAATGATTCTTCACCCGAAGAACAAGATACCCAATACGGATGTTCACCAACTAACGGAAACAACCAACATCGAGGGTAGTCCGACCAGTTCTGGGTTTCTCCTCATCAATCAAAACATCACCATAATGACCCGAGAAGTGAGGAAAACACTTGAAGAACTCCCAGCTCTTACGAACTTGAAGCTCTCGCTGTACATTAGTGAACGTTCTCCTGAGCCATCTACTCCTTTCCAACAGCTGCACGGAAGGAACGGGGACATCAACAGTACTAGGCGCTGACATCAAGTCAGGACGATGAAGAACAAGCCACGCCATCAGGTATGTATACGAAAGCTCGACCTTTACAGAAACAAGCTCGATCAACGGTTCGGGGACCACCTACGCAAAACCATCGACCAAATACCTAAGCCCACAATGAATGCCAGCAACCATTGCTGGAAGCAGGGAAAGCTCCTTCCCATAAGCTAGCTGAACAGCAGGGAAGAGCACCTCAAGGGGTAAGGCGTCCGAAAACTGATATGGAACGACGCACTTCTTCAACCAAAGGGCAAGGTAGCCTGCTAGCAGGGTCCTGGGCTCAATGTACTTCTGTGCGTGACAAAGGAGTGTCTGAAACTTGGTCCCTATAGGAAAAGCTCCCTCAGCACTGCCAGTCGTGTAGGAGAAAGCTTCGGCCTTTTCCATCAACTCATTAGTGGCGGAAGGTGTCAAAACATCTAATTCACGAATGGTCTCGCTTGACTTACCCTCCAAATTCTGGAATAAATAAACAGCAAACTGCTTCAAGCTGATCTGCCTCTTCCTCTTTGCTTGAGGGGTAACCTTGATTAAAGAGGTATGATAATGGCATGTAAGGTCCCAAAGAGTATCGTACATATCGGGAGTATCCTTCTTCAACCACTCTGACTGCAGGTTCGAGGGAAAGTACTCCTGGTACGGACAATCCCCCATTGGAAGACCAGAAACTTGGTGCATCTCATGCAAAGCCAACCCTAACTCTCCACTACTAGTCAAAAATGTATTACTATCGGGGATATATATCTCTACAAATGCTAAGAAGTGGCGGCAACTGATCGGGAATCCGTACATAGTGGCTCGTATAGGGGCGTACAACCGACTGTTTCTCAGATCATTCTCCCAACGTCCTAAGACATAACTGGTCATACGTGTCCACCATCCCTTGGGTTGAGAATAAGCCCAACCAAAACACCTGAACTCTGGTGGAGGTAACTTCCTCCCAAGTTTAGCCAGGTGGTTCTTCACAGTAGGAGCAGCTGCTGATACATCGCCTGGGGGTGTAGTATCAATACCCAGAATCCCTGGTCGAAGACCGAGAATATAATGATGCCTATTGGAGCCTGGAGTCTTATGATGGGAAATATATCCACAGTGAACTCGATCGCTATCTTTTGTAAGATTCCAGGACATCCGACGCTCTACGGCCTGCCCCTCTAAATGAGTAAAGGAGTGCTGATGGGGAATGGAGGGGATATAAAGAAGAGCCCCGTCATCATTATTCAGCCAATGCTCGTCAGCCAAAGTCAACCTGGCCGGATCCTCAACGGAATCTCCAAACAGATAACTAGGCATCTCTAAAGCCTGAGTAGAAATAGAGTCTGCGGTGAAAGGAGCATCCGTGATCAGCTGGCGTAAAGAATGACGCCCCCCTCTCGTATCAAACGGCGGGATTCATCAGAACGATTCCCATCAAACTGAGGAAGGGGACCAATAGCTTGCCTGATGGCAACCGAAGAGAAAACCTCCCCACTACAACCAGTAGTAGCGTGAGGGGGAAGACTGTCTGCAGGGAATTTAACTGCAACAAAACAAGAGTAAAGTCAGAAAATTATCCATGAATTGTACAAGGATTAAATCCATCTCACAAGAGAACGAGATAAGATCATCCAGGAGGCAATTGGAGAGATGATTTTGAGTGTCCTACACTGGAAGAACGGTATGCATCATCACGTAAATAACGTGATAATATACACCGACCTACAAAGTGTAAGACAACACAAAATCGCCCCAATATACCGGAAGACTTGAATTGGCCAAGCAAAACAAGTTCGAAACCTCGACCCCCACGAAGGAGGATGTCGGTTCTTCCCGAATGACCCGCGAAGGGGCCAAACAAGGGTGCAACAGAGCCACGAATTTCCTGAAACCTCGACCCCCGCGAAGGAGGATGTCGGTTCTTCCCGAATGACCCGTAAAGGGATCAATCGGGGATATACAAAGCATAAGTGCTCACCCCCGAAAGAAGATGCCGCCGAAGAAGATGCCGCGGGAGCCTCCCTCTCGCTATGCTGTGAAAGGGAGCGACTCCTATAAAATCGGAACTGGCGCGGAGACATGGAGAATCTGTAATGAAAATCAACGGGTCAGGTACAATCATAAATCTGCACACCCGAAATTTAAAAGGAAAATTAAAAACTTTAACTAAAATCCTACAAAATAAGTAGGGGTTTATGGTTGAGGTCTAATTAAACCTACGAATTTCGTGCATGCAAAACAATAAGCTCATATTACGGTGTAAACTCTCATGATAAATTTTGGTAAAATACCCAAAATACCCCTCGTGTTCAAGGCTAAATTATGGTCAAGGACATGCTGGAATTGAATCATGATCACCATATTGGTTCGCCTAACACCCCCAATATCCCACAATTTTGGTTGATTTTACAAATAAACCTTTTTTTAATTTAGCCAATTTTGCAAATAGACCCCTCCACAAATTTCGGTCTAGTTTTCGCATACCCTTCTCAAAACTTTAGTCATGGATTTGTGGTCTAAACCCTTGGTATTTCAGCCTTAAAATTTTAGTCTTTTTTGCAAATAAACCCCTCTACAATTTTTGGGTTGCTTTTTGCAAATAAACCTCTCAAACAATATTGATTCTTTGCATGCAAACTCCCCTCAAAGTTCGGCCAAAGGGGTATGGAATCTCAACCCTAAATTTCAGTCCACATTTACATAAGAATCCCGAATTTCAGTCCCTTTTTGCATAAAAGCCCCCTAAATTTTGGTCATATTGCATTTTTGCATAAAACCCCCCAAATTTTGGTCCATACATGCAACCCATTATCAAGATCCTATCTTTTCATAAAACCTAACTTATGAGAACAAAAAGCTATGATCTTGACATATAAATTCATGGCATACCCTCATTACAAGCATAAAGTTTCAAACTTTATCAAAAAATGAGAGAGTTTTTGAGAGGAAGCTTACCCAAATCAAGAAGCTTGAAGACCCAACTCCAAAATTAAGTCTTGAGCTTGAAAATGTTATGAAACCCTAGATTTAAAAAGAGGGAATTCTCGGCCAAGAGAGGAGCACAAAAAATCCGAATTTTAGGGTTTTAAAGGGGGAGAGTTTTAATGGGTTTGGAGTTCTTGAAGGGTAAGAACAATGATGTTTGGATAAGAGGAGGAAGAAGGTAGGGTTTTGGGGGGAAAAGGACTCTCTCTTAAAAATTCAAAAGAGGGAAAAGTGCACCATACAAAAGAAGACAAAATAGGAGGGGTGTGTCTCGGTTTTTGAACCGAGACACCCTAAGGTTGTTTGTATCAAAAGTTGTCTTTTCCATTGCTTTCGAACCTGTTACACCGTTTATCGATTACAAGTTCAAACTGAAAGAAAAGTTGATCTTTTTATAAGATCTTCTTACAACGAAAAATAAAGATTATAACTTTCTCAAACAAAACGTAGCAGTTGTTTATCTCCCGCTGCTTTGCGTGGGATCTTTGCCTGTGCCGGGGACGCGTTAGTCCGTGGACCGCCGCAGATCAAACCCGATAGACAATTGATTACACTCTTATTTCACGAAGGAAACAATTACGGAAGCGACAATCACGACCAAGCAAGATTGTGGCTCTTCTCGAGATTAAAACCAAGTTTAATCCGGAGGAAAGAAGGAGAAAGAATCACAAACCTTTCGAAGGGGTTTCTTTATGAAAGTGTTCGCCAAGATCTGGTGATTCTCCTCTGAAATTCGTGGTTAGCTTGACAATTTGACAGCACCTCGCCTTCTCAATCTCAGATCCTCTTGAAAGAAGACCCTAGGCTTCTATTTATAGGCCTTTGGAGAGGTTTAAATGAACAAGAATTAATGTTTAGACGTCATCTGCAGTTTATAACTGTCTAGACGTGTTTAGGGATAACCTCAAAACAATTGGAGAGGTTCTGGGACGAAAGAATCCTTAAAAATCATCGAAATCCATGTTTGGGGAGGTTTTGTATTCAGTAAGAGTCCTGGTGGCTCGGAACTGTGCGAGTCACCATTTGGTGGCTTGGAATAGTACGAGTTACCATTTGGTGGCTCGCATGGGTGCGAGCCACCATTTGGTGGCTCACATGAGTGCGAGCCACCGTTTGGTGGCTCGCATAGGTGCGAGCCACCAATTGGTGACTCGCGCCTACATAGGCCTCCAAATGGCGTTTTGTTCACTTTTTGGATGTTTTTTACGATTCGTGACCTTTCCTATTCCCTTGTTTTGTGCACGCTTCATCGCTTTGTTGACTTGTGCACTCTATCGATCCATTTCATTCCTTTGCTGATGTTGGATGAATTCCCTTGACTTGGATAATAACGTTTATCGTCTTTTCCTCGTCTTGAACTGTGTTTAAGGCCTTGTGGGCAATTTTTAACTCCTACAGATACCCCCTCCAAAGTGTTTCAGTCTTGTTTCTTTTATAGAAGAGCCTGAAATACTTTGGATGTGATAGGCCCTATCTGCAGAAAGACCTGTAATGGGCTTCATCTCTTGACTCCTTCGTCCTTCAAACTAATCAGCGTTCTGTCGGATAGATGAAGTTTTAACGGTTCTACATTTATCGTCTGACCGCTGTTGAAATCTTGAATTAAAACCAAATGGTGTCATTGATTTGTCGTTGAGCTGACTATCTTTGTCGACGCTTTGATAGACATTGGTCAAAAGTTGGCGTTGAAGCGGAGAGAACCAGTTTATACTCGTATACTCTTAGGAGTTCAACGGGTTATCCTTAAGAATATTCTATATGATATTCTTTAGGAACTTCCCGTTCAGGGGTGGGAAACAGTTTAAACTCATATACCCATTGGAGTGCGAATACGGATACCGTATATGTTGGAAATGATTGACGATGGACCAAAACACCTGTGAATTGGCCAGACAGTTCGCCACACCTGCGAGCCAGCAAAAGGTGGCTCGTATGTGTGCGAGTCAGTCAAAGGTGACTCGTTGTATGCGAGCCAGCTGGTGGTGACTCGTTGTATGCGAGTCAGCTGGTGGTGACTCGT
>BQKN01000736.1:292855-317336 GCA_022839385.1 Asparagus kiusianus | reverse complement strand
TGACAAGAGAATGTGTTGCGATTGGAGCAACTTTGGGGACTTATCATCCTATTGAAGAGGATTGATAAGTGGATTGTCAGAGGTATGATGTTAACATGACAAGAGAATGTGTACTTGTGACTTGCACAAGGTTTTGGGAATTAGCGTCTCGCTAGGGAGACTTGCTAGGTGAGTTTATCATCGAAAGCGATGAGTTCTGATACTTGTGATAAGATTTCGAAGACTTAGTGTCTTGCTGGGGAATACTGCGATTCGAGCAATTTTGAGGACCTATCATCTTATTGACAAGGATTGATAAGCTGATTGTCAGAGGTGTATTATTAACGTGACAAATTGGGAGTGATGCAAGCTGCATTCATACTCTGTGGGGGTGATGATCGTCAGAAGTGTAATGTTAACTTGACGATGTGAAAGATTCGTTACTCTCAATCCGGTGGATTCCAAGTAACCAACCCCCAGTCTTGATTAAGACTTAGCAGGGGAATAAAAAGAGGTAGACAAGGCACATCACCTAGTGAGGCACTATCCATGAAGTCGTAATAGAGGCACATCACCAGGTAGGCCATTATCTGATGAGTTTGACTATCAGCGGTAACGTGTTAACGTGATAGTTTTGTGGACCCGCCATCCTATTTGAAGAGGATTGGTGGGTTGATGGGCTATCAGAGGTAACTGTTAACGTGATAGTTTTGGTGGACCCGCCATCCTATTTGAAGAGGATTGGTGAGTTGATGGACTATCAGAGGTAACGGTTAACGTGATAGTTTTGATGGACCTGCCACCCTATTGAAGCGGATTGACAAGTTGATGGACTATCAGAGGTAAATGTTAACGTGATAGTTTTGTGGACCTGCCATCCTATTAAAACGGATTGACAAGTTGATGGACTATCAGAGGTAACTGTTAACGTGATAGTTTTGTGGATCTGCCATCCTATTGAAACGGATTGACAAGTTAATGATCATGACAGTTCTGGTAGATTTTATGGTTGACAGAGGTATTTTATTAAACATAACAACTCAGAAAATTTATTACTCAGAATCCAATGAACTACCAATAAACCAACCCCCAGTCTTGAACAAGTGTAGGGGGGAAAGGATTAGACATGGCACATCGCCTAATGGGCCACTATCTAACGAGTTTGACTATCAGAGGTAGTTGTTAACGTGATAGTTATTGGACCTGACATCCTACTGAAGAGGATTAGCTTCAGTGGCCGTAGTATCTTCCGATTCTGACTAGGAAGAGTGAGCTTGGTTCGATTGCTCAGGAGAAGATTGGACTTGGTCCGATTGCTCGGGCTGATCCTGCCTACTTTGTTCAGCTTTGATCTTGGCAATAATCTTTTGAGCCTGTTCGCCTTGAGAGATTAGTTGTCTCCAGGAACGGCATTCTGCAACCCCTATTCGAGCTAGGATGTTGGTCTGCAGGTTGTGTCGGCAGGTCTCTACTAAGGTAGACTGTGTCATACCCGACGAACACCGGAGAGCCATGGTTCGGAACCTCTTGACGAAGGCTTTGACGGACTCCCTCTTCTTCTGCTTAGTGGCGAGAAGAGTATGGATGAAGACTTCTGTATCCTCTTCAAAGAATCTTGATAGGAAGAGTCTTTCTAGATCTGCCCACTTTTGGATACATCCCGCAGGCAGTTTCCTGAACCATTCAAAGGCAACTCCCTTGAGGGCGCCAATGAACAATCGAGCCAGAATGGCATCGTTTGATATCACATTCCCAGTCTGTGACTTGAAATGATAGATATGTTGGTTCGGTGATCCCGTGCCGTCAAAAGTTTGTAGCGTCGGGACCTCAAATTTTGGAGGATAAGGGGCCGCATCCCATTCGGCAGGATAAGGTCTGACAACTCCCTCGTCTTGGAGCTCGCTTCTGTTAGCGATAACATTGAGGCGGGCTTCCAATTCCTTGATTTTAGCCGACTGGGGATTTTGCTCATTCTCAGTCTCTCTTCCTTCATCAGAGGAAGATTCGAGGTTGTGGGCGTCTTGGTCGGAAGCCGTGTCATCAACCATGTTTCCCTTCCCTTTGCTTGTGTGAGGTTGGGACGAAGACGTTCTTTTCCTTCGGGAAGATTCTTGCCTGAGTGGTGAATCTGTCTTCTGAGATTTGGCCTTGTCTGCGACGAGTTGAGTCAACAGGGCCAGGAGTTCATTGATGGCCTCTTGCTGAGATTTGAGCATGGCCTCTTGCTCATCAAGTCTCTTCGCAAGATCTTCATGGCTTCCCGTCATATAAGCGGAGCTCTCATGTTCAACAAAAGAGCTTGATGATTGGGACTCTGCAATGGCTGAGTGCTCATCATCGGAATTGGTTCCTCTAGCCAAACTTCGATAGTTGACAGGGGGAATGGCTCCTGTTCGCGTCCGAGTGCGTTGGTAGATTCCTTCAAACTCGTTAGCGATTTCTCTGACGGTCGGTGAATGACTTGTTTCAGAGCCATCAGAACTAGGACCCGAGGCTTTGCCTCTGCCGATCACATTGATAGTGACCCTGGGATATTCGGTCTCTGGAGACTTCTTCCTGCGAGAACGTCGTCGTTGGTCGAGCAAAGCAACGTTCATAAATTGGTCGAACACCAATGGTTTGGCCGCATGTGAGCAGCATTGACATCCGGAGAGGACCGTTGGAATCAGTCGTTCACACTGGAATGAACGAATGACTTGTTGCATCGGTCTTTCTCTCAATATGAACTCTCTCAAGTCTGTTGTAAAGACTCGAGAATTTCTCACTGATTGTGAGGTTTCAATTGGAACCCCCAGTCCATGATTGGACAGGACTGGCTCTTGATGAACATGGACCTGGTTGAGATGCCTTGAATCCATGAACTTTTTATATCCGCCCCTCAACCTAGTCGCGCTACGCAGACTATTCGGGGGTCTCGCTGCCCGGTCAGCGAGCCGGGGGTCCAGGGGGCGGCGCGCCCCTGGCCAGGGGGGCCGGGGGGGATGGTATACCCCCCGGCGGGGTTCGGGGCAGCGCCCCGAAGCTCCACGGTATACACCAGGCGCGGTATTGGATTTGAAGCTTGAGATGCGAAGGTCGCGTTTGGCACTTGAAACGCGAGGTCCGCATTTTGGTTTGGCAACGCGAGGGTCGCGTTCTTCATTGTCGACGCGAGGGTCGAGTTTGGCACTTGAGACGCGAGGGTCGCGTTCGGCGTTTGAAACACGAGGGTCGCGTTCTGGTTTGGCGACATGAGGGCCGCGTTTTGGTTTGGCGACATGAGGGTCGCGTTTTGACTGGGAAATGCGAAGTTGAAGTTCGCGTTCAACGTAGACTTGAGGTCCGTGTTTTGGCTGTATAACGCGCCATTGAGGGCCACGTTCAGTCTGGTCCTCGCGAAGCTCCTGTTCGGGCTCGTAGACGCGAAGGTCAGGGTCGCGTTTAGGCTTACGAACGCGAAGTTCGCGTTGGTTGGGAGATAGATTTTCTCGAAGTTGTGCCCGTCGCTGAGACCTTCTTCTTCGACGAGCAGCATTCTTCTTGGCCTGTTTTAAGGCTTTTGCAGAGGCATCATCGGCGTTTATGGAGCTCGTCTCCTCTCTAAGCTGTTTACGGCCTGAAACACATCGTGTTGACGCGGATGTGGGACTTTTAACTCGCTGGGCGAGTTCGGCAGAGGCAGAGCTCGCTCCCGAAGCAGAGGGGCTGTTCGACAGATTGTGGCCAAAGGAGAGGACTTTCTTCGGCACTCCAGCAACAGTTGGAGATTTATTCTCCTTGGAGACTTTGTGGATCTTACGCATAGCCTTGGGGCTAAGGGATCCGGAAGAGATAGTCTCCTCAAACTTGGCTTGATCAAACTCTACCACGAGAGTTTCGACAGTCGTTCCAGTGAGATGAACATCGGATTGCACCACCACTTCTTCGTCACAGAAGCTAGTCCCCAGCAGAGTCGCCATCTTTTGTATGTAGGAAAATTTGCAATAAGGAAGATAAAAGAAAATTTGAATTGATTCCTTTGATCTCGGTTACAACTTGATTACAAAAGAGAGGAGAACAAAATTGGTTCTTCCCCTTTGTTTAAAACTGGGTTCTTCACGGTGGCGATGGAGTGCCTCCCTCGAATGCTCGCGTCGAGTTTGCTCTCCGTTGACGATCCGACGTTTTGATTCACTGGAACGATGTCTTCTCCTCACGATTTGACGTTGTGGAGAACTTGCATGGCAAGTTTGAAACTCTTGATGAGTTGATAACTCTGAACGAGTTTTGAAGAACTCTGAACGAGTTAGAACTCTGTGAAAGAGTTGATTTGAAACCGAAAGTTCGGTTGATAAGCCAAGGATGAAGAAGCTCGCTATCGAAGATGATCTAAGCTCCTGTTGCTGCCCAGAAATTCCCCCTTTGCTGCCAAGTCTAGATCCGAAAATCCCAGCCAAGCAGAAGGACCTGAACTCAGTTGAGTTTACCCCTATTTATAGGGGATTAGGGGGGTGTAACCACCCCTTAAATCTCTCCTAAGTGGGGTGTAACCGCCCCCAAATCGTGGGGAGCGGTTTTAGAACCGTTCAGCTCATGTTGAATGAGTCAAACGCCCACGTTGGCGTTCAGGACCCTAACTTCGCCTCTTAGAATTGAGACGCGAGGTTGGGTGTTGGCTGAACACCAATGAACGCGAGGGTCACTCACGTTTTGGCTTGTTGTAACGCGGGTTTCGACCCTAGCGTTTTGATGTCGTAACGCGGGGATCGACCTTGGCGTTTTTGATGTTGTGACGCGGGGTTCGACCCTGGCGTTTTGATATTGTAACGCGGGTTTCGACCCTGGCGTTTTACTGTTGACACATGGGGAGGACCTCCGCGTCTTGCCTTGAAGAGATTATTAACGAGTAATCTCTTTTGTCATAGCGTTGCAAAGATCATTGTCTTGTAATCTTCGTCTTGGCTCCTTGAGAATATGAGAGTCGTCAGTTTGTAACTCCCGATGTTGATTGTGAATGCTGTTGAACTAGAGCTTTCATCGGCTGTCGTGAAGGTCGTCAGTTTGTAACCTTCAGCGATCTACGTGAAAGTCTTCAAATTGTAACCTTCTGAAAGTCGTCAGATTGTAACTTCCATCATCGGTGTTTGATAGGGGATAAGCTATCTATTGTGATTTTTAGACAGCCTACAGTGTACCCATTGGAGTATTCAGGTGTGTATTCCAAATACAGAGGGAGATGTCTGTATCTAGATACCCAAAAGATCGTCGTGTACGCGCGACAGAATGGACCGTGACGTCAGCTGCCACGGCAACATATACTGCCGCGCTCGAGCGCGACAATGTGGAGCGCCGCGTTCGAGCGCGACAGAGTCGAGTGTCGCGCAATGCTCGGCCAGTCAGTTTATAAGATCGCCATTGGGCCTTTTTCGGGTCATTTTCCCCGCTTCTCTGAGTTCGAAACTTCTCCCAAAAAACTATAAAAGGATTTTCTGGCTTTTCCCTTTTCCACCTTTTCGTATCAGGGCTATTTTTGAGCGGATTTAGGGTTTTGAGATCTGGGGTTTTGAGATCTTTTTGATTCAGAGCTTTTTCTTCGATCAAAACTCGATCTTGTTCATCCCCAGGTAAAACCGCACCCATATATTGTGTTTTAAGGTTTGACTTCGTTCTTTTGTTTAGGATCTCACAAAAAAACCTAATTTATCCTTGCTTTCAGACTGTTTTCACCATGTCACCCAAGAAAACCCGTGGTTCGAAGGGGAAATCGACGGCACCAGCACCTGAGGAGGTTGAGACTGCCGTTCCTTCCTTTGGGGGTGAGTTTCTTCAGCTTCCTTTCATCTGAAATTATTGATTTTATGCATACCGCCTCGTTTGGCTCCATTGAGAGGCATTCGGGAAGAGTTGACATCCTCCATCGAGAGGATTGACGCTTTAAAAATACATATCTTGTTAAATCAAGACATGTACTATGGCCAAAATACCAATCTGGCTCAAACCCTTTGATTTTTGCAATCGTGGGGTGCTGCTCAGTTACCGCGGCAGCTCGTACTGCCGCGGCTGAGCGCGGCAGCGTATGCTGCCGCGGCAACATGCAGCAGTAGTCACTGCCGCGACCACTTCGCGTGGGGTTTTGGCCTTGTTACCCCTTTGTTATTCAACTGTCTTCAAATTCTCTTCTTGCAGTTCCTTTCCCTTCCGTAGCCTTCTCTAATAGAGAGGACCCTGGACAGAGTGGTACCCTTCACGCTTCTTTCAAAGGTGAGTTATTGGTTAGAGAGGCCCGTCAGTTTAATGAGGATCGCGATGACAGCGTTCCCGAATTAATCCGTGAAGGAAGCCGTCGCATTCTGCGTGCCTTATTGACCGACTCACCCCTAACTCCCATTCTAACTTCTACCGAACCGTTAAAGAAGCCTGATTATTTGTTCGGAGATTCGGTAGAAGATCCAGACAGTCTTTGCCGTGGCCCCGAAATCTGGTTGAATGAACACGAAGGTGCTTTTTTATTCCTTCCTCCGTTCCCTCGACAATGTTCACTTTTGCAGTTAAGGAATTTGGCTGTTCAGAGAAGAATGACATGGCACTTGACAGAAGACCATGAGCACATCCATTGTGGTTTCATTGGTAGAGATATTAGCGCTCCTGGCTCCCTTAGTAGACATAATATTCGTGGTCTCCACCCGGGAATATTTGGACCAGATAGCGGACCCCAGAACGAACTGATGATCAGGGCCAATACGGTAAAGAATAGACTCGCTCGGGTTGGCCGAGAACTTCCCATTCCAAGATTCAGATGTTATGGATGGGTTCACTCTCTTAAGGACAGATGGTGGGCTAGGATGACTGACTACGTACTCAATCGTTGGGATCAAGAGTTAAAGAACTTGGGATTACATGTTCCGATTCGATCCAGCATGTATGGTCTCCCCGTAAGTGTAGATCACTTCCTTGCCTTATTCGAATCTTATATTCCGGAGACCAATACATTTCTTACCAAGTATGGGGAGTTAGGACTTCCACTCCATGAAATGATGAAGGTATCCGGATTGCCATTGGGGAATACTCCTTATCAAGAATATTTTCCCAACAATCGTCGGCTCATGGCGATGAAAAAGGCTGGCTCTCCTGCTTATGATATTCTTTGGGAGTTGACTTGTCACTACCAAATAGCGATAGCCAAGATCGAAGTGAAGAGTAAGAAAGCAGCTCGGGTCAGTTTGAAACAGTTTGCCGACTACTTGTTTCAGAATCTCGAGAGTTCGACCGGTGAAGCTGTTTGTGAATCACCAATTCTGACTCCTTCTGAAGTTAATGGTCTGATTACGAAGATTAACGCTCAGTCTTATAGAACTGAGTCGTCTGAGGGCGGTTTTCTTAGAGGCACCAAGTTCAGTACTTTCTTATGGCAATCCACCAAGAGAATGAAGCCTGCGACTCTTCTTTCTGGTTATCTGGCCATATGGCTAAAGAAATGTGTAGTGCCGCATCAATCTTCTGAGGCGCTTCCTCTTGAAGTTCTTTTTCCAGCCGTGCAATTAGCTGTTGGAGGTAGGTTATCTCTTCTCTCCGCCATGATTGCTGCCCTTCATAGCGGTTTACGTATCTTAGCTAACACTTTTACAAAAGTAAGTGCTGAGCCTTCAACCAAGATTCCTTTGTCGAGCGTTGAGTTACCATACACATATCTAATGACGTGGCTAGTTCTCCATCGATCGGACATGATGTCAGCACCTGACGTGTCTGATCCAGAAATCCCCTTACTGCAGCTTTTAGAAGGATGTAAGTGGTTATATCCTTCCCGATCGTGGGCCGAACGAGTGAAGCAGTTCAAGAATGCCAAGTGCTGGGAATTCTACAAATGTTTCCCTCGATTTTCTGGCGCATATAATGACACACTCGTTGATGAGGAAATACCTGGGGCCAACAGGACTTCTCTCGACATGGGTAGCTTTCATTGGCTTATGAACATTCGACCAGGTTACAATGTTTTCCGATCGAAGAATCTCTGCAGGATTGAGCCTTATTTTCCTTGTCGTTTTGCGCGACAATTCGGCTATGATCAACTGTACGTTGGGAATTCCAATAAGTGGTTGATAACTTGCGGAGGCCTCATTGACGGAGTGCGAGCTTGGTTTTGGAATGTTGCTGGATGTACAGGAGCTCAATTTAGCTTGCCTGTCGCTGAACCCGATATTCTTTTGACTTTTCTTTATTGTCGATGGGTTTTAGCTGCCAACACTCCTGTTCCAAAGAAAAAGATTTCCGAACTAGAATCTGAAGCTGTGGTTCGGAGAATTGTATCTAGAAAAGGAAAGGAACCCGCTACGTCCTCCCGTAAAGGAAAACAAGCAGTTGACTCTGAAGAAAGCGACGACTTTGACACCTCTAGTGAGGAGGATGAAACGCGAGGTGGAGGGGAGGCCGATATTCCTTCTTCTCCTGTGGCTCACCGAACTCGTCGGGCATCTTCTCCTCAATCGCCAAGTGTTCCTTCAAGAGGTGTACGAATGATGGAGAAGGATATTCCTTTATCGTCTTCCAATAAAATGACTGTTAGATGGCCCGTAGGGGAGGAAGAAACAGAAGAAGAAGAAGAACAAGTTGCTCCGCTCCTTAGTAGAAAGAGGTCTCGGCCTTCTGCTCCTTCTGAAGTTCAATCCCGTCCTGCTCAAGGAATTGAGCCACGAACCAAATTTCGCCATGAAGGTTCAGAAGTTTCTGGAGATATTCGTTTGTCAAAGAGGATCAAGAAGACTGCTCGTCGGCAACGCCGACTTTCTCCTTTACGTGAAGAGGAAATCCTCCAAGACCTTCCAGCTGATGAAGGAGGTAAACTCTCTTTGTCATTTCCTCTCCGTCATTTTATCTTTTGAGGTTAAAATTTATTCATTCTTCTCATTATTGTAGTTGAACCAGGAGAGGAAGGGGAAATTATGCCAGAGCCCTCTTCTCCGGGTTTGATGGACATTGATGAATCCGGCTTCACTCAACAAGTACACCAAGCAGTGAGTGAAGGACCCATCAATGTGGACGCCACCATTCCTCCGGTTATCGCACCGTCCTCTCCAACTACCGAGACAGGTACATGTGCTTCTTCATTTGGAGGATATTTTCGGAAAATAGATGAATCGGAACGTGTTCCTCTTCTACTAACTTGTGCGCTTTATCTTCTTTTAGTCAAACTAAAGGAGGTGAGTGTGAGTAGTAGCGCTGCTGAACCTATACCCGCTGTTGAAGGTAATCTTGGTTTTGTTTGTCTTGATTCCCTCATATTCCTTGCACATGTACTGACGGACCCTTCCGCTTAACAGACACGCCTGTCAACGAACCGAGAGATACGGAACTTACTCATGATATAAATATCGGAGATTTTGATGAACGTGATTTTGATCTTGATATTTCCGATGATGCACATCAGAAGATTTCCGATATATTGTCATCTCCGATTCTCTCCGCTACTGCAGGACCAACCACTCAAGTTGATTCAACTGAAGTAGGTACGTCGGAAGGTATGTACTCTCGGACTTAAATTTTTAATTAAGTTGTATTTCCCATTTATTTATGACTGAAATGGGAATTTTAGACGTAGGACCAACAAATGAAGTTGATGCATCTACTATCCTTTGTGAATGTGATCAACCTGAAGGCTTGGGTTTTATACTTTTGGCAGGCCCTCCAGCTATAATTGAACCACCATCTACTGTTCCTCCAACTTCTGATGTCGTCAAAGTTGAACCCGTTGTAGCTTCCGATCCGACCTCGGCTATTCATGAAACGGGAGGGTCGAAGGTTACCGTAGAAGAGCAACCTCCCATAATTTCCCCTCAACTTGGTATGTCTCACTTTGATATGTTTCGAAGTCAGATTAATAGGGTAGAATATTGATTCATCCCTTTCTCTTTCATAGAAGTTGTCCCTCACGGAATTATAACTCCGGATCCTGAGTCATTAGGGGCTTCAGATGAACCAACATCTGAAGTAGTTGATCAACAGCCGAGTGCCATTTCTGAGCAAGCCCCAGTTGTTATAGAACCCTCTGTAGTCTTGCCAAGCCAAGGTAACTCAATCATGATATTCTTTAACGAACTTAATATGTTTCCGTTCGCTGTTATACGCAGGCTTGTATATCTTAAATTCTTTGCATCTATTCATTTTATAGCTCCTTTGTCATTGTCTGATCGCATTCAAGCTTTATTGGCGGATGAAGATCCGGCTCAAGCTGTTATCGGTGCTGACGTTCAAAGCTTTGTCACTTTCTTGAACATCGTGGTTGATCGAATTCTCCTTAAAGGTTCATCCTTTGAACCTTTCAAGAAGTCTCTCGATCATCACGTATCCGGAATTAGAGCGCATGGATGCGTTGAATTATCAGACTCAATTGAAGCTTACTTGGTCGATCTTAGACAACATATCGAACGGTTGCAGAGCTTTCGTGTTAGTGGTGCGTCTTCATATATTACTTCCCAGATAGATCTGAAATTGCAGGAGTGGCGTGATTCTCAAAAATCCGCTGAATCTGAACTTCGAATGCTGAGAACTCGCATTAATCAACTCCGGGTGAGTGCTACCACAAAGACGCAAATTAAGGCAGACTTGTATCGTGATTTGGAGTCACGTCGAGTAGAGGTGGCACAATTAGAGAAACAACTTGCTGCAGCTAAGGAAGCTTGTGAGACTTTGGAGTCTGATTTAGCGGAGGTAACTCGGGCTGAGGTGGACATACTCCGACAGCTGAATCTTCAGGATAAGATTTTCGCTGACAAGGAACAAGAGATGGCCAGAATTCAAAGCATCGATGAAAGAAAATTTAAAGCTAATCTGATACCTGAGCTCGAACTGGCTTATGCTACAAAACTTTCCCAATTAGAAGATGAACTTCGCCATTACAAATTGTTGTAATTTTGAAAACATTTCTTTTTTATGCTGTTTTGTTTGAACTCTTTTGGTTAATATAATGAACGTTCTTGTTCATTGAAATTTTATTATGATTATTCACTCTTGCTTGGGATAAATAACCATAATACTTGTAGAATTTTTGGCAAATCCTCAGCCATTAACGGATTTGATATGCCTTTACCGATTACCGTTTGAATCGGGCTAGTATGTGAATTATCTAAATCCGTTTCACATATAACGTTGAGCTAAAAGACTTAAATTCTTTTAGACTTTAAACTACAGCATTGAATGTGTAGGCTACATGTATTAGATGTAGACTTATCTCTAATAAGGGGTAGAGATAACATCCCCCATGTGTGAATGACATGGATTTTAAAGTGTAGATCGGTCATGTTTTCTATGAAAACGAACTTGAGTTTGTGAAGAAAGAACTTGGATATTCCAGTTCAGAGTCTCTTGTTTGTTGGTAGAGAAAAACCCGGGATTGGAGAGGAAGAATTTTATATTCTATCTCCTGGTCTCTTGTTTGTTGGTAGAGATAAACCCAGAAATGGAGAGGAAGAATTTTATATTCTATCTCCTGATCTCTTGTTTGTTGGTAGAGATAAACCCAGAATCGGAGAGGAAGAATTTTATATTCTATCTCCTGATGCGAAGGAAACTCAAAGTGGGATCTCCACTTAGGGAATCCGAATTGGTTTGAATAACCCTAACTGTCATAAGGTTTGATTATTCAGTTTGTGGACCTCTCGTTCATGGAATGAATCGAGAGGAGATTTTGGCTTTGGTCCTAACTATAGGAAGGTTTGACCAAGTGGGGGTTTTGAGATGATCCTAACTGTTTAAAGATTTGATCATTCGACTTGTGGATCTCTCGTTCATGGGACGAATCGAGAGGGGATTTTGGTTTTGGTCCTAACTGTAGTAAGGTTTGACCAAAAGAGGGATAGGAGTAAGGTACAAATAACAATGAGTTTGTCAATTTGCACGAACTACTCGGTGAGAAATTTTGGTTTCAAATATAAGAATTTGACATGAAATAACGGGTCAATTGATACAGACCGATGACTTTTGATCGATCTGATCATTGGGGAATTTCATGGTACGGGGTTACGAATCATCGAGTTTCTACTTCCATGATTGCGTCAATGGGTTTTGTGAGGAAAGATTAACTGTTATTAAAACTTATCTCAACAAAAGTAATAAGAACATATTATTCACATGATTACTCTTTATTCATGATAATCAACTGATGACGGATTATCCTGAAATATCCTGTATGGGACTCTCTAGGAACTTTCCGTTTTACATAGGTTATCCTGAACGTATTATGGGTAATATTTTTTCAGGAACTTCCCATTTATTGGCATCATTAATTTATTGCCATCCTGGGTAATCAGGCGATATGCACCGTTTGAATAGACGGTTTCTATTACAAATGGTCCTTCCCATTTGGGTTCAAATTTTTCTTTCTTCTTAGAAGTGAGAATCATAGGTCTTCGGACGGCAAGAACTAGATCTCCTTCTTTAAAACTTCGTCGTCGAACCCTTTTATTAAAAGTCCGAGAAATTCTAGCTTGATAAAACTCGATCTGTTGCTGAGCTTCCAAGCGCTTTTCGTCTAACATCTCTAACTCTTCGAGACGTTTCTGATGATGTTCTTCCGTCGTCATTCCCGTTGCGAGAGCGATGCGGAGAGAAGGAATTTGTATTTCCAGTGGCAGAACAGCTTCACATCCGTATGTTAAGGCATATGGGGTTGTTCCGGTTGGTGTACGGACGGTTGTGCGATAAGCCCATAGGGCTTCGCCAAGTTTGTCGTCCCAATCTCGTTTATTGGTTTTCACCAATTTTGCCAGAATCTTGATGATGGTCTTATTAAAAGCTTCAGCCAATCCATTAGCCGTAGGGTTATAAGCCGTCGATGAAACGTCCTTAATCCCGAATTTGCCGCAGAACTTGATGAATGCATTACTGACGAATTGAGGACCATTATCATGCACTATTCGCCTTGGAACACCAAACCGATATATAATATGGTGTTTGATAAACTTGATAACATCACTCGTCTTTACTTCTCTAAGTGGAACTGCTTCTGCCCATTTCGAGAAGTAATCGGTGATTGCCAAAATGAAGCGGTCCCCTTTAACCGATGGTGGGAAGATAGGACCTACGATATCCATTCCCCAAGTTTCGAATGGCCACGACGTTGCCGACGGGTGCAAATACTCAGGAGGTTGATGCATATAATTTGCATGTAACTGACATACTTCACATCGTCGTGCGTAGTCAACTGCATCCTTTACCATCGTTGGCCAATAATACCCGATTCTTCTAAGTCGATCACAAAGTTTAGGACCGGGCTGATGCGCACCGCATATTCCGTTATGCGCCTCTTTGAGTGCTTGTTCTGCTTCTTTGCCGGATAAGCAACGGAGTAGAAGACCGTCGTACGACCGTCGATACAATATTTGTGCTGTGGCGTTGTAGTAAAATCTCGGTGCTCTTCGCCGAATCGATTCCCTTTCTTTTACATCTTCAGGCAATATACCATGTAGGACGTAGTCGATAATGGGAAAGCGCCAATCTCGAACTTCGGGTTCAACTGCTGTTGAGTATACTTCTTTAACATCCGAGTCGTAGATTGGAACGATAAGCTGGTGAGTCTTCACTGTAATCAATTGTTCTGTTTCGGGAGGTTGAGCCAATGATACCGACAATGCCGCCAATGCGTCTGCATACGCGTTTTGGAGACGTGGAACGTACTCAATGAAAAATCCTTCAAATGAGTTTGCCATCTCAATAGCCACCTGATGGTATGGAATCAGGTCTGGACTTCTGACTTCATACTCTCCTCGTATTTGATTCACTACCAGTTGAGAATCCCCAAAAGCTTCAAGGTATTCGACCCCCAGCTCTTTGGCAAAATTGAGTCCAATTATTAACGCGTTGTACTCGGCCAAATTATTAGAACATGGTCCGGTCAACGAGTATGCTCTAGGTAAGACATGCTTTTCCGGGGACACTAAAACGACCCCCACTCCTGAGGAGATTTTAGAACATCCGGGTGTGCTTGCCACATTGGTTGCGCGAGAAGCCCCATCGAAGTATAACTGCCACACTTGTTGATGTGAGGTAGTATTAACTTCGTGAGTTTCATCTGGCAGATCGTCATACAATTCGACTATATCCTTTGTAGGATTTTCCGCCAGAAGATCGCAAATAGCTCGTCCTTTAACCGATTTTTGTTGCTTAAAGTACAAGTCATATTGCGATAAAAGTAGAGCCCATCCGGCTAAACGCCAATTCATAGAAGCCGGCTGGGTCATGAATACGCGGACAGGATTTATGTTGGAGATGACATAAATCGTCTGCCCCACTAAATAGTGTCGTATTTTCTGGACGGCAAATACCAATGCAAGGCACTCCTTCTCGATCATTGGATAGCGAGATTCGGCTCCTACCAATGTACGACTCAAGTAATATACTGCTTGCTCGTGACCGTTATCGTCGTCTTGTGCAAGTAATGCACTTAACGAATGGCTCGTCGCTTTGACATAAATCAGAAACGGTCTGCCCGATTTCGGTGCAACGAGAATAGGTGGGTTCGCTAGATATGCTTTAATATCCTCGAACGCCTTTTGACACGTTTCATCCCAAATGAATGACACGCCTTTCTTTGCAAGTTTAGAGAATGGTTGACATTTTCCGGACAGATTTGATATAAACCGACGGATATATGCCAATCGACCCTGCAATCCTCTGAGTTCTTTAAGATTTCTCGGGGGTTGCAGCTCATTTATCGCCTTCACTTTGTCAGGATCAATATGAATACCTTTTGTGGTGACGACGAATCCGAGAAATTTACCGCTCGACATTCCTAGGAAGGATTTAGTCGGATTCATCTTTAGCTGATGAGTTCTCATCAGATCAAACATCGTCTTCAGATCATTAATGTGGTCTTTTTTATCACGACTCTTAACGACCAAATCATCAACATAGCATTCAACGGTTTTCCGCAGATGTTCTTGAAAAATTTGCGTCATGGCTCGTTGGTACGTGGCGCCAGCATTTTTTAAACCAAAAGGCATAACCGTATAGCAAAAGATCCCCATGGGTGTTCTGAATGCTGTATGTTTTTCATCGTCTGGGTGCATCTTGATTTGATTATACCCTGAGAAACCATCCATAAATGACATTCTCTCGAATCCGCAAGTATTGTCGATAATGACGTCCGTAATTGGTAGTGGGAAGTCATCTTTAGGACAGGCGGCATTCAGATCTCTGAAATCAATACAGATTCTGATCTTTCCGGTTTTTTTTAGAACCGGAACAATGTTAGCTAGCCATTCAGGATGTTGTTCTTCTCTGATAAAACCTGAGTCGATCAACTTCTTGACTTCAGCTTCTATCGCTTCCATAATTTGTGGACGAAATCGTCTTTGTTGTTGTTTGATAGGTTTGACATCCGATTTTATGTTGAGGGTGTGCATTGCTATGTTCGGATCGAGTCCTGGCATATCTTCGTAATTCCAAGCAAAAACGTCAATATACTCTCTAATGAGAGCGATTAACTCCTCTTTCTCGTCTGGTGGAAGGTCACCGCTGATAAATATAGGTTTCGGATTAGTTTCGTCACCCATATTAATTTGGACCACTTTATCCTCAGTAGGAGGTTCTCTTTGTTCAAATCGGTCGCCATATTGGATATTCATGTAATGCATCCATGGGTCTTCCCAAATAGGCAACTGATCGTCTTCTTCAGTTGTAGAAGGATCAACTGTTGCCATGTTCGACATTAAGGCTTTGAATCTCTCTCCGATACTCGTGTCGGAGTCCCACATTGAAGTATCGGATGAATGCCCGCTTCCATTTATCAACTGGCTGATGATCTGTTGGCAATCCTCATCCTCAGATGACGAAGCATAACCTAGACCTCTATTATGACTATAATGATTATCTGGTTTTCCTTTTGGTACATAAGTAGAACGGGGTGGCACCCTAACTCCTTGACCAAAATGAAGACCTTCGCCAAGTAAGAGGTCATAACCTTGCCTCTCCATGTAATCATTAGCTTGCCAACTATATCGATAGAAATGTTGTCCTGGTTTTTCCTCATCTGAGCTACTACCCAAGAAAAGATTAGTAGCTGGGGATGGATTCCCTTTCCCAAAGATTATTTCTTTCTCACCCCCTGTCTTTGCAGGTAGAATCACCGTTGTCCCGGCTGAATTTTACAGATATCTTGTCGCCGTGCAGGACGAACGAATTGGCATGTGTAGATTAGGATTATCATACAATTTCTGTATTACATCATTAAGACAAGGCGAATACTCTAAATCATTCTTTATTATTTCATCGGCAAGTTGCCAGTTACAACTTTCGTCCGACGATTCATCACCGTCAAGATCGATTACAAGAGGTTCAATGTCATTTAATACAAGACCTTCACTATAATCGAGCCCGGCTTCGGTATCAGTTTCATCTCCGCTGTCCGTGCCATGGGCTGATGGTTCAGTTTCGGACTCAGCACCATATAGAAGGGAGTCAGTAAAATAATTTTCTAACCCCTTGAATGGTTGCTTATCCGCGACCACTGTCTTAACCTCCTCATTAGTGTCGACATATTTTAAACACTGATGGAGGGTGGAGGGAACTATAAGATTACCGTGGATCCATGGACGACCCAACAGTAAATTATAGGAAGTTTCTGCATCGATCACATAGCATGTAACCTCAGACTTCAAATCTCCAAGTTGACACTTCACCCGGATTTTTCCTAACGGTCTTGATCCGCTAGTGTTGAATCCATAAATGACAGTTCCCGTTGAGGCTAACTTACTGGCGGGAATCCCGAGGTGGTACATCAAACGAAGTGGCATGATGCTAACAGCGGAACCCGGATCGACTTGAATCCGGTTGACCATGCTCGAACCGATATATCCAGTAAAGTATAGCGGTCTATCATGCTTTGAGTTCCTGACTTGCATATCTTCCTTTGTGAAAGCGATGCAAGGGAATTTAGTGGCTGCCAGATTGCAATGCTGCACCGACGACTCTGCCTCTTCAGGAATTGGTTTAATCTGAGTGAGGAATACCTCAGAATCAGCCAAGGCTTCTTGTAAAGCTATCCTGGTTTCCTTCGAAAGGCGCAATAACTCGTACAGCGTGATCCTTGCTGGGATATTGGCTAACTGAGTCATGACATCGAAGCGGTATGGGGCATTTGAACTTTCCGGTTTGTCTCGTCCAATTGGTTTACTGAAACGAGACTGCTTCGGAATTTGAACTTCTTTGGGTTGAGGTTCTTTTTCTTTCTGCTTAACAACTCTCTGAGGTCTCTCGGTTGCTACGGGTGGGGTCGTATCCACCCCCAGTTCTACTAGAGTTTTACCATTAGGATTAGGAGCTTCAGGATACTGGTAATGATATTCATTTCCACCTCTTGTTGCGAAAACTTCCTGTTCTTCATCAGAAAGTGGTAGAGCTGCTATCTCCTCATCGTTCTTCTCAGGAATCGCCGAGGCTCCGTAACAAGACTTTTCCTTTCTTTTGCCTTTTGACTTCTTCTTTGACGTGGATGTCGTCCACTGTTCGTCTTCGAGCAGATCCGGATGAACCCAAAGGATTTTGCCGTTTGGGGCCGTATGTGATACTAACCCTTTTTGACGCTGTCCATGAGGGTCATCGTTGATGGTTTGCATCTTGACCTCTGACACTGGCTCGGCTTGAAACCAGGATAATGGAACTGATCCAAAGCTAATAGAGACTGCGTTGGCGCCCACCTTCTTCTCCTTTGGCTTCGGGGTCACAATACCAACATCAATCAAGGTCTGTATCTTGTCTTTCAAGACATAACACGCCTTAGTGGGATGGTGGACCCTCCTATGATACGCACAGTATTTCGGGTCATTGGTTTTCTTCGCTTCCTCTTGGTTTGTGACCGGTGGAAGCTTAATCTTGTTATTATCCAACAGATATTTGAAGATGACCGGCACTTCATCATCTTTGAATGAATACTCCTTTGGAAACCTGGGCTCAGAAGGCTTAAACTGCTTCTGAGGCTGCTGATTCTGATTTGGCGCCAGCTGGAATGACGACTGCTGCGGCTGCTGTTGAGGCGGCTGTTGTGACGTCTGATGCGCGTCGACAGCGGCTCCTGACCCTCTTCCCCTGCCTCGAGGATTGAAGTTCTGTTTCTGGTTTTGATTATTGTTTGATGGCTGACCCCTTTCCAAATTCCTCCTTTTGAGAAATCGTTCAGCCTGTTCACCTCTAACCTTCAACTCCTTCCAGGTCTTAGAGGGTACAACCCCCATTATCTCCAGCACATCCAAAGACAGATTGTTGTGACATGTCTGCAGGATGAATTCTTCGGTGAGTGGATCTCTGCAGTTCACCGCTTTGTTTCGGAATCGTTTGACAAAGACGTCAACTGATTCCCCATTCTTCTGCTTCTCGTCCAACAACGAGCCAATGGACACCTCCGTGTCGTCGTCGAAGAAATTAGTGAGGAATAGTTCTTCCATATCTCCCCAGCTATTGATGCTTCCGGGTTTCAGGCGTCGGTACCAATCGAAGGCAGGCCCGCGCAGGGTTCCTACGAATGACCGTACCATCAGGGCTTCATTCCCTGATATTGCGCCGAGATGCGACTTGAAATAAATCAAGTGTTGAGTTGGTGAACCACTGCCATTAAAAGGAGTAAAGTTAATCAAATTAAATTTAGGGGGATAAGGAATTAGATCCCACTCCCTCGGGTATGGATATGGAATGCCCGTCTTCTTCACTTCCTGGGCCGTCATTAGAGCATTGACTTTGCTCTCAAGATCCTGCATTTTCTTGTCTTCCTCTTCAGTCTTTTTCAGATGAATTTGAAGAGTTGATTTGGCTGGACCGCTTCCAGAATCGTCTTTATCTGTAGGAGGATCATTAAAGACAGTTTCGTCTTCTTTGTCATCATCCTCAGTTATGTGTACAGGCTTAGCATTGCGTTTACTGGATTCTGCTTTTTGGCTTGATTCCGGTTGGTGCTGTTGAGCCTGCAAGTCTCGTACCTGCTGCATTGTCAGCTCCATCTCCGTTCTGATCTCAGCTCTGATCTCTTCGCGTTGTTTGGCCAACGCTTCCTACAGTATCTGAGCTAACTGGTCCGGCGTGATGGCGAATGATTCTCTCGCTCGTCCCACACTGGATGCGGTATCGTCCGAAGCGACCGCAGAACAGGTATCTGATAGTTCTTCTTCTGACGATAAACCTTCGTGCATCCTCTTGTAGTCTCGGCGTCGGTTGGCCCTTCGTTGCAACCGCTTCATTCTTTGAGAAAGACCCCGCTCAACTCTTCCTTCTGAAGAGAAATCAGGGTCAGGGTTGACTATTTGTTGTTTTCCTCTGCCGGTCATATTAATGGTGACCTCAGGGAATTCATCTTGCCGTCTTGCAGGCTTTCTCTGGTTGAAACGTCTCATTTTGGATTTTGACGCTTCGGTTGACAGTCTTTGAAACACAGAAACTCGTCTTGGGGTTTGTGAGCAGCCACATTCTGTTAATACTGCCTTGATGAGTCTTTCGCATGCGCAATGAGACTCACCTTCTCGGGCAATCCTTTTTCTTGAATTATTATTTTGATAGTACAGCTCATCACTGCCGTGATTTGAGCAACCTATCTCTGGTTTGCGAACCTTGTTAACATGCACAGGACGATTATTTGTCGTTTCTGAGCGATCCAAGGTTAAGTTTTTAAATACACCCCCTTGCGGGAGTGGAGTCTTCACAGGTCCTAAACGATCATGAACTGGTATTCTTTTGTCTTGGACCGGGTTAAGTCTGACAGGAGGGTGTTTACGACCCCCTGTGTAGGAAACTACCAAGGGTTTGCTTGCTGGACTTGGTGTTTCTTTCATTGGGGCTTTGCCTCGATCGTCAGCCAAAGGACCGAGGCGATCCGCCATAGTTATCTTGAATTTGGATAAATCTGGGCTAACCCAGGGTTTCATTGGTGAGGGAGCAGATGCTGTTGTAGCAGAGGGACCAGGATTTGGTGTAGATGGAACCACAGATACAGTCTGGTGACGACGATGAACATCACGGCCACTTAAAGTGCCGCGGCAGTCAGAACTGTCGCGGTTGAGCAGATTGCCGCGGCAGCCTTGACTGCCGCGGTTGAAAACGTTGCCGCGGCAGTTTGTGCTGCCACGGTTGCAGACTGTATCGTTCTGTACTTTCTGGGTATTTTCAGTCTTGGGAACCCAAATTTTACAATTTTTTGGTGTTTTTTCAGACACCATTTCCTTCTTGTTCTTTTGATCTTGTTGACGAAGTGCACGGGCACGAGCGGCTTTTACCTTACGCCGTTGAATCCGTTCTTTCAGGGTTGAACGAGCCCTTTTGACTAGGGTCCATTCTTCCTTTGTAAGTTTTGCAGAAACATGATTATCTTGCTGTTGAGGCAACTGGACCACATTTCTGTTCCTTGACTTTAGGTCCGCGTAGTAGTGGACCCCGTCAGTTTGTTGCATGGCCTTAGCCAGTTGTCGAGCACGGCGTTGGCGTTGCCTCTGACGAGCTCTCTTCGTCAATGTTGGTGAACTATCCATCAGCGACTCCTTAATGGGTTTGGAGTCTTTCGGGGCAGAGGTATTGTAGAGAGATTTTTCATCAACTATTGGGCCGGAATCTTCATCTGCGGCCTTTGTAGAGACTGTAGACTTGTAAACTTTCTTAGGAGAAGAAATCTTCCTGCACCTGCGGAGTGAGGAGGATTTTGAGGATGAGGACGACAAGTATTCCTCGAATTTGGCTTGATCGAATTCGTATTCGATCTCTTCAGTGACGATAATCTTTATCGGCTGCGACACGGCGGCTTCGGCAGCGAAGCCGCTGGCTCCCACTGTGGTCGCCAGTTTGTTTTCAGCAAAAGTTGTTTCCATCATAGATTTCATTAATCTTCTTTCGATTACAGAAAAATTACAATGAAAATAAGAAAAATTACAACTCTTGAAGAAAATAACACAGAATTCGTTTATCGAACATTGTTTTGTGGGACTTTGCCTGTGCCGGGAGTGCTTTAGCTCGTGGACCACCGATTCGAAGATCGTAAGGTTATTTTGATATCCTTCCTTCGTTTATCGAAGTATGGATTTGAAGCGAATATCCTATCGATGTAAGATATTCACTCTTCCAAAGATCAAGTCTGAGCTAGATCTCTAGGAATCACCGAATGATGCTTGTCAAAGGGTGAAAATGATCTCTCTTTCTCAAAATCTCCAAAAGTTTAAGTCTCCTCTGCTCCAATCTGCTCCCTGTGCTTTATTCCGTGTATAGGAGGGTATTTATAGGGGTAGAAGTGCACCACAGCGAATATAAGGCAAAATAACTGCCCAAGTGTTCACTCTTTGGCCGCTGCAGTCTACACTGCCGCGGCTATTGGCGCGGCAGTATAGGCTGCCGCGGCCGAAGAGGTAGTTACCAGCACGTTCCATCGTGCTTGAAACCGCTCTCCCACGATCTTTAACCACTTTTTTACGTGGTTTAACGGCTTTTCCACGTCAGCACACGTTCTATTTCTGATATATCGCCACGTGGACTTCAGAAACCATCGTATAACTGCCTCGTAACCGTCACAACACTCCTCTAAAATAGCCGCGGCACCCTAGGTTGTAGCGCCCACGCCGCGACACTATATGCTGTCGCGCCTTAGCCGCGGCGCTATGGGTTGCCGCGCCTTAGCCGCGGCACTCTATCCTGCCGCGCCTTAACCGCGGCACTCTGTCCTGCCGCGCCAGTAAGTGTTGTTTGATGACGTGTAAATTGTTCTTCCATGTTGTTTTGATTGGTATTTGGATGTCTGTAAGTATTTTTTGATGCCTACAACACCCAATAGGAAGTTCCTGGAGAATATTGATCTGAATGTTCTTAAGGATAACCTGTTGAACTCTCAGTGAACACGTCAATTAATTGACAAAAGCTGAACCTACAAAAACGAATACCAGCTTCGATTCAAGATCTCGACAACGGTCAAGCGATAAACGCGACGCCGGAAGAACATTAGCTATTCTACAAAGAACTGAATAGACTAAATACAGAAGAGGTCAAGGGTTGAAGCCATTTGCAAGTCCTGCTACACGATCTACTCAACCAAGCATTGAAGGGATCGTAAGTAAAACCTATCTTATCCAAAGCATCCCAGACTCTTCTATAAAAGAATACGTCTGGAATACTTTGGAGGGGGTATCTGTAGGCGTCAAAAAATGCTAATAGATATCCAAACACAGAAAATCACTCAAAACTGGGAAAATCACCCAAAACACAGTTTTTACTGTCTCACCAGCGAGACAGTCTTTTGCTGTCTCGCCGGTCGAGACAGTCTTTTACTGTCTCGTCGGTCGAGACAGTATTTTGCTGTCTCGCCCAGCGAGACAGTATTTGCTGTCTCGCCCAGCGAGACAGTATTTGCTGTCTCGCCAGCGAGACAGTAAATGTGCTGATTACAACGTTGAAATGGTCAAATGATCACCCCAATAACTACCCTACACGTGTCCATTAACTGCCGAGGGACGTGGGAAACAACGTGGGCGAAAATCACGTGGATAACTGCCAAAATAACGGAGTTTGAAACGTGGAGGGGCAGTTACAGCGAAAACTGTCAAAATCTTCCTGGGGGAGACAGCAAATTTGCTGTCGCGCTGGGCGAGACAGCAAATGCTGTCTCGACCAGCGAGACAGTAAAACACTGTCGCGCCGTACTGATTTATTGCTGAGTTGTGTTTTTGCAGTTACAGACCCCTGAGGCTATAAATACCCCCCTAGGGTCACTTCTGACGGGGATCGAGCATTTGTTAGAGCATTCCAGAGCAGAGAGAGCAGAGACTTCGGTTCCTGGAGTGATTCCTTGACATTCAGGCTTAGACTTGTTTTCAAGAAGAACGACTATCTTACATCGATAAGATATCGTTTTCAATTCTGACTTCGATAACGAAGGAAGAATCATACGCCCCCTTCTCACGATCTGAGATTCGGTGGTCCACGAACCAAAGCGTTCCCGGCACAGGCAAAGTCCCACAAAAGCAATAGTCGATAAACAACTATTGTGTTATTTTCTTCAAGAGTTGTAATTTTCTTTTGTTGTGTAGAAAAGTCTTATAAAAAGACTGTTTTCTGTGAATTTATTGTAATCAAAAAGAGTATAATGAATTCGACAACAAGTTCAACTTTTGCTGAAAACACCTACGAATTGGCGGGTTGGATTGAAGTGACCTGTAAATTGGCGGGTCGGATCTGGGCGACCTGCAGATTGGTAGGTCGGATCTAGGTGACCTGCAGATTAGCGGGTCGGATCTGGGTGACCTGCAGATTGGTAGGTCGGATCTAGATGACCTGCAGATTGGCGGGTTGGATCTGGGTAACCTACAGATTGGCGGGTCGGATCTGTGTGACCTGCAGATTGGTAGGTCGGATCTTGGTGACCTGCAGATTGGCAGGTCGGATCTTGGTGACCTGCAGATTGGTAGGTCGGATCTGGGTGACCTGCAGATTGGCAGGTCGGATCTGGGTGACCTGCAGATTGGCGGGTCGGATCTGTGTGACCTGCAGATTGGTAGGTCGGATCTGTGTGAGGAGGACGACATATATTCCTCGAACTTCAGTTGGTCGAACTCGTATTTGACCACTTCTTCAACCGGGATGCGGATCCGAGGTTGCGACACGATAGCTTCGGCAGCGAAGCTGTTGGCTCCCACTGTGGTCGCCAGTTTGTTTGCATCGAAAATTGATGTATTCATTGCGGTATTCATTACAACTTCAGTCGTTACAATGAAAACAAAAAGATAGTCCTTTTATAAGACTTTTACACAATGAAAACAAAAAAAAATACAACTCTCGCCGAACAAACGCAGAGATCGTTTATCGTTCTTCTGCTTTTGTGGGATCTTTGCCTGTGCCGGGGTTTATCCGTGGACCGCCTTAGATCTGGATCCGGTTGATGAAAAATTGGGCAGAGCTTCGCCTTCACCGAAGTAGTGTTTGATTTGAAGCGCTGAGATCGACCAAGCGAAATCAGAACTCTTCTCGAGATCAAGACCAAGCATGATCTCAAGGAACGGACGGGAACGGGGTTCAGATCCTTCGAATAGCTCCTTCTTTATGCCGAAGTTCACCGGGATCTGATTTGCCTTCGCTGAAATTCGTGCTCCTTGACTCCTCAATCCAGCAGCACCTCCACGTCTTGATAATAACTCTGCCCCGCTGAAAGGAGGCCTTTGGCTCATATTTATAGGCCCCGGATGCGGTTATTTGGATGAGAACAAGTGATTTGGCTCTATCTTTAGTTAACAACAGCCTAATCACGTTTGGGGATGATATCAAGCCAGTTAGGATGCTCTGGAACAGAAGAAGCCGATCGAAACAGCCTAAAAACGTGTTTTGAAGGTTACGGACAGTTCTGGGCGCGAGACAGACTGATGTGACCCGCGTGGGCGCGGGTCGGATGGATCCGACCCGCCGCCGCGCGGGTCGGACTGATCCGACCCGCCGACACGCGAGTCGGACTGGTCCGACCCGCCGACGCGCGGGTCAGTTTGAGATATCTTCGGTATTTTGATCTTAACTCTTTCGTACGACCTCCGATTAAGCTGATTCAAGATGCGTT
>BQKN01000736.1:248847-284605 GCA_022839385.1 Asparagus kiusianus | reverse complement strand
CCCCTCCTTTCTTATATTAATGAAATAGTTAGTGATGTGGGTTACGTTGGTCCTGCAACTCTTTTTTGTGTTGTACATTTGGATTTGAACTGGGCTAACCTGATAATACCTTGGGATCGCGACGACGAAATGAATGCATTTATCACAGATAATTCTGATCTGAGATTTGAGTTTGGGATCCGTCTGTGTCTCAAAGCATTGTATTAGATACGTCTCCGCGTATCGTTCATCTGGTTGTCCTGGGGATGTTTTTATATCAATGTCAGGGTGTTACGTGGGTCGGTTATAGATAATTAATGAAGAACCCGTGAGGCCTAAAGATTTGTGGATTAGGTAATGGTGCTACTACGCTTTTGATTTCTTATATCCATGGAAAGTGATCCTCCTTTCGTGCGGTGGGTGAATTGCTAATTTGTTTACATGAAGCGTGCGTACGTATCGCTTCAGCTGCACTGTAGGGATATTTAAATAAATAATCATGTATGTAAGTTCTGCTCATGAGACATGGTAATTATAATTCTGTTATATTATTCAATTCGGATTATCATCACTGTAGGAAGGAATATTTGAATAAATAATTATGTGTCTTAGTTCTGCTCATGAGGCATGGTGTTATAATTCTGTTATATTATTCAATTCGGATATCATGAGAAGATTGTGTGGGGGGTTTTTAGCATTTTTTTTCCTCATTTTTTTTAGAATATAAAATTTACCTGTGACATGGGCCTGGCCCTCAGCCGACGGGAGATAATCATTGTGAAAGTGGCAGTATCATCATCATATCATATGTATCTCTCGTGAAAGACAATCAGTAGGCCAACCAGTCGCCATAAAAACTTAGGTTCCTTTTTTTTTTTTTTTGTATAAATGACTGATTGGAACAGACTGCTGAGGATATTATTTTTAGCTGCCATGTCCCTCGTGATACTATACTTTTTTTCTCCCTTTTTTTTTTAACTTTCTGATGACTTATAATTTAGATCCATAGCAGTTTTGACTTAAAACATCATTGCTTTTGTGATCGGTGAACTCATCTCATCTCTTGATACGTGAATGGATGGTAAGATTTGGCTTATTGATTACCCGCTAATTGGAGAGTATCTGAATCCATGGATCGACGGCCAACGTTACATGAACCCCTACATTATGAGGACCTATTTCATTTTAATGAAAGATTACTGCGGGAGCTAAGATCAAATTAGTTACAATGTTAGTAAATATTTTGGAAGGCATTTGTTTGATGTGGACCAAACTCATGTGGCCTCCAAAATATTGCAATTCTAATGGACTTCTTTTCCTTCAAACTTATGTACATGCGCGTCTGCATCATTCTTATACAACGACTGCCCACTGTTTATTTCATCTTGGATTCTCGGTGTTCGTTGTCCTTCGCTATACTTTTGGAATCCCTCGTCCCTTTCAATCCTCAACTCAAGTAACCGTAAGCATCAACAACTTCCTTCAATTAATTTATATAGAAGAAATTACATGAACCAAACATGATTTATTTTCAAAAACTAACTGACGATATAATTCCATCCGGTTTTTCCTATTTTTTGAATAATTATTCGCCATGGTCAAAATTTTACCACCTTCCATAAAAATCTTCAACATTCATTCCCCCTTTTATATTGTATCTTTGTCTCTACTGCAATTGGCCAATACGCCACGTCAATTTTCACGTGTTCAGTCTCTGGGGGGTTCCTCTCGAAATTACATACCAACCCAAAATTTAGTGGACTTTTAACACATATCCACAAGCATTCGTTTGGTCTTCTAAGGTTATCATTGGATCCAATTATTTAATAATTAATCTTTGCACCTCATACGACGACATGATCTTTTTTAGTTAACAGTTATTAGAACTTTAAGTTGTAAGATAAAACCTCTCTAATTTGTTCCTGAATCGCATTGTGTTGTAGATATAAAAAAGATTGCTTAAAAATTCATGAAAGATCGATAAAAGAGTAATTAAAAAATTGACACAACATCCTTTCGGTACTAGTGGATGTAAATTAGTAAATTAGACATGTGAAAGGAAAATTTTTTTGCATATAAAAATCAAAATTATTTTAGTAAAGACCAATTTTGATGACTAATTAATCTTTCGTTATTCCCTGAACCCTGGGGACGTAGAGAGAGAGAGAGAGAGGGGACGCATGTCTCTTCCAGAAGCTACAGAGACGACACGTGTCCCCCTCTGTCCAAATATTTGGCCGACACCTTTTCATCTCTCCTCTCTGTAAATGCTAACACAAACAAAATAAAAATCCCATTAAAACTGAGAATTCTCAGTGAAGAAATCCGCCCTTAGAGTCTGCAAGAAGCTTCTCTTTGCTATATAAAGGTTGCATTCTCCCACTCTCCTCAGTTCCCTAAATGCCAACAAAAAAAAAAAAAAAAAAAATCATTCCTGATGCTGATTCACTCTTTTTATCTGTTGCTCAATTTTCATGCAGAAATGCGAAATGAAGCCGACCCATCTTTTCTGGAAACTTGAGTTTTATGCTTGTTCGAGTTGATTCTGATCAGTCAAAACCCAATTTAGCCACGATGGTCCTCATCAAAATTCTATCTTTGGCAGCCCTCTTACTTCATTGTTCGCTAGTAGTTCTATCCGCCACAGACCCAGATGATCTTGCTGTCCTAAACGAACTCAGGAAGGGGTTGGAGAACCCTGAGCTCTTGAATTGGCCTGAAAATGGCGACGACCCGTGCGGGCCCCCTCTCTGGCCTCATGTCTACTGCTCGGGCTCTCGGGTCTCTCAGATCCAAGTCCAGAATTTGGGCCTAACCGGCCCATTACCCCAGAGCTTCAACAAGCTCTCGATGCTCTCCAACATTGGGCTCCAAAGGAACAATTTTTACGGAGGCTTGCCGTCTTTCGCTGGACTGTCGAATCTACAGTTTGCTTATCTCGGCGGCAACCGGTTCGATACAATCCCTTCGGACTTCTTTGTTGGGCTCACTAGCTTGCAGGTTCTGTCCTTGGACGATAGCCCCTTGAATAAGAGCACCGGTTGGAGTTTGCCTAAGGATTTTGAGAGTTCAGCTCAGCTCACAAATCTCTCATTGATTGGATGTAATCTTGTCGGCCCGCTGCCGGAGTTTTTGGGGGGAATGCAGTCATTGAGGGCGCTCAAGCTTTCCTATAATAATCTCTCTGGGGAGATTCCGGCGAGCTTTTCGGGCTCAATGCTGCAAATTCTCTGGCTCAACAATCAGAATGGAGATGGGTTGAGCGGAGATATCAGTGTAATCTCGTCTGTGGCTTCGTTATCCGATGCTTGGTTACATGGAAACTCATTTACGGGTTCGATCCCTAGTGAAATTGGGGAATGCACTTCGTTGACGCGGCTCTGGCTCAATGACAACAAGCTTGTAGGCCTAATTCCTGAGAACTTGGTATCTTTGCCGCAGCTAGAGTCATTGCAGTTGGATAACAACAGGTTAATGGGTCCAATTCCGAAGGTTAAATTCAACTTCACGTATGCTTACAATTCATTTTGCCAGTCAATTCCTGGGGTCTCTTGCTCGCCGGAGGTCTCTGCGCTCTTGGATTTTCTCGGCGGTGTGAACTATCCGGAGGCTTTAACTTCATCTTGGTCTGGTAATGATCCTTGCTCTATGTGGTTGGGTGTATCTTGTTCTAATGGTAAAGTTTTTATCATTAATTTGCCTAATTACAAACTAAATGGAAGTATAAGCCCTTCGATTGGCAAACTAGGCTCCCTTGCTGATATTAAGCTTGGGGGTAACAATTTGATTGGCAAAATCCCCGAAAACCTGACAAGATTGAAATCTCTAAGGATGTTGAATGTTTCTGCAAACAATTTAAGGCCTCCTGTTCCTAAGTTTGGCAATGGCGTGAAGCTTCTTATTGACGGAAATCCGCTGCTGAATCCATCTAGTGAATCTCCAGTAGCTCCTCCTCATAACAATCCATCATCAGAACCTCCAATAATTCCTCCTGGTAATAATCCATCGTCACCGGATTTACCTTCACCTTCAAGGTCACCGGATTTACCTTCACCTTCAAGGGGGTCCACTTCATTGCACAGGCCTCTTGCACCCAGTGGAAGTCCAGTTGTCGGTAATAATTCTTCTTCCCCTAGTGGTGGAGAAAGCAAAACGAGAGATGAGAAAAGAAGAGAGCCAAAAAGTTTGAGAAACTCGAAACTTCTGATACTTGCAGTTCCAGCCATAATTGGGGTCTTGATGGTTTCACTAGTTGGTTTACTGTTTTGTTGTCGACGAAGGGGCAACAATAGCGGTCTTAAGGCACCAGGCACCGTTGTTGTTTACCCTAGAGATCCATCCAATCCTGATGATATGCTTAAGATTGTGGTTGCAAATAATAATGATACTAGCTCTTCAGCAAGTGATTTGAAGAGTGTGACCTATAGTACCACAAGCGAAGCACAAATGATTGAGTCAGGAAATTTTATGGTATCGGTCCAAGTTCTTCGTAACCTGACCAGAAATTTTTCCACTGAGAATGAAGTTGGTAGGGGCGGATTTGGAGTCGTTTACAAAGGAGAACTTCATGATGGAACGACGATTGCAGTGAAAAGAATGGAGGCTGCAATGACAACCAACAAGGCTTTTGATGAGTTCAAGGCTGAGATAGCTGTTCTTTCCAAAGTTCGTCACCGAAATTTGGTATCTCTTTTAGGCTACTCAATTGAAGGCAATGAGAGGATTCTTGTGTACGAGTACGTGCAGCAAGGGGCTTTAAGCAAGCATCTGTTTCAATGGAAGCACTTGAATTTGGAGCCTTTGTCTTGGAAAAAGAGGCTAAATATCGCGTTGGATGTTTCTCGTGGATTGGAGTACCTTCATAATTTGACTCACCAGTGTTTTATACATAGAGATCTGAAATCGTCAAATATTCTTCTTGGTGATGATTATCGAGCCAAAATTTCGGATTTTGGATTGGTGAAATTAGCGCCCGATGGGAAGAATTCGGTGGCAACTCGACTCGCTGGAACATTTGGATATCTGGCTCCAGAGTATGCTGGTATGAGCCAATTCTCATTGCTAAAATTTTTGAGAAGTTCTAATGTTATCTAATTTCAGCATTGAATATTGTCCTACATCAAGATTACACACCTTGAAATTCTAACTACCTTAACAACCTTCACTTCAAAAAAAAAAAAAAAGCTTAAAGGTAGCAACTAAAATTAACAGATGAACGGTGGCATACTTTTCATTTCTGTAACTTTTGTAGCAATTGGAGACATTCTGTTCTTTTCGTTGTTGATGTTTAACTAAACTCTTATGAATGAAATAATACCAATCTTAATTCTCAAAAAGAATAAATGAAAATGAAATCCTTTTCTACTTCATTATTGTTTTGATGTTTACAACATTTCTCTGCAAAGATTTTCTTCTTCTTTTGGATGATCCTTTTCTTGGTTTCTCTATTTGGTATATTTCTATTCACTGAAAAAATATCGGTGCTCTGTTAATTTGTGGAAAACATGTTGGGTTTAAGAACAAGTAACCCTCTACCTTTGCTAAACCTTATGTAAAACTTAATTTCTTATTAATAATCCCTAACATATAAAATAGATCACTATTTTCCTTAGTCCTTTGATAATTTCTTGTTTCTTATTTCAATTGAACCAGTGACGGGAAAAATCACAACGAAAGCAGACGTCTTCAGCTTCGGAGTAGTCCTAATGGAACTCATAACCGGTCTAGCTGCATTGGATGAAACTCGTTCTGAAGAAAACCAATATCTAGCTTCATGGTTCATCGACATAAAATCCAACAAAACTACACTCAAATCCGCCATCGACCCATCAATCGAAGATACAGAGGAAACTTTCCAGAGCATCTCCATAATTTCCGAGCTTGCTGGCCATTGCGCAGCACGAGAGCCTCATCAAAGACCAGATATGGGCCATGTAGTTAGTGTGCTTTCTCCTCTTGTCGAGAAATGGAAACCGATGAAAGATGACGAAGAGGGTCTCGTGGGGATTGATCTTCAACAGCCGTTGCTTCAAATGGTTAAAGGTTGGCAAGCTGCTGATGGTGGTGATAATAGTGTTGGCTCTAGTTCGAATGGGCTTGATGATAGTAAAGGGAGCATACCGGCGAGGCCTCCTGGATTTGGGGATTCTTTCACTTCTGCAGATGGCCGGTGAGTTATATACTCTTTTATTTGCTCCATAATTATGGTTTGATCTATGTTTTTTTGTTTATGAATGTAGATATAGAGGGTGTTTGCAACTTGTTTGGTTTGTTCTTTGTGTTGTTGTCGTAGTTTTTGGTGGTCATGTTTGTTTTCTTTGGTTTCTGATGTAGATAGAGAAATATCAAATATGTGTTGCCAAATTTTGTTACTGTGAATTATTTTAGTTAAATGCATTTATGATTGAGTACGCGCTATTTGTAATTCCATTATTTGTTAGTTTGATTTCTTTTTTATTGAAGTCAATGAAGCTATAGATATCAAAAGTAAGAGTGAGCTGAAGAACTCAATTTTACTTCAACATATGACATCATATGGTTTGCTTAAAGGCTCAATGTTGCGCCTTCCACATTTTCTGTCTCAGTAATAGCTATCACAAGAATAAATTTCTCAGTAACTGATAGTTATTCAAAATGGTTAATTGCGGATAGATCCTCTTTGCTATCGCCAAATTGAACTTTGTTACGAATAGACCCCCTGCTAGAGTTCTTGTTGATAGATCCCATAAGTGAAAATCTAATATTGGCAATAGATAGAACCTCTGAAAAGGGTCCCCAAAAAAAATTCACTTAGGGGTTTATCTGCAACAATATAACTACAACGTGATAAGAAAGTTCAATTTGGGAGATCAGTGGATTATACCATATGGCTCGGTAATGACTCTACGACTCATCGACTTGTAATGTGCTCGCTTCGAATTAAATGGACCTTAAACATATGTTCGGTACAAAATTCATCCAAAATTGGTAGTCTTGCTTTCTATCTTTTAATGTTTTGAGTCTATTACTCTCTCCATGTGGGGCTATTAACCCTTGTGAAAAAATTTTGGATTGTTGTGCCTCTGTCCTCATCCCATCACTCAGAAACCAATCATGAATTTTGCCCAAGGGGTTCAGATCGTTTCTGCTGTCATACAAAATCAAAGGAAATTAATGGTAGTTTGTCTTGTAGATTCAAGGGCATGCCCTACCCTTGAGGAGAAGACCAAGGATAGATTTTGTCCTACATTTTTGTGTCGGTGTCTTGAGTTAGTTGGGAGGTCTGCAGCGAGCCCTTCGATTGAATGATTCTTATTGAGGGGTACGTACCCTTAGCTCTCACGCACGTGGAGGTTGAAGGACATTGTTTTGTTTTGAGAGGTAGGGACTGCGGAGAGCATCCTCCAGTGTTATCAACTGTCCTCTCTAGCTAAGTACAAACCCATCTCCTTGCGAGGGGAGCGAGCCCAGTTTGTGTCAACCACAGGATTGCAACAGTCTTTCATCAAAATGGATAAATTTCACAAAACTACCGTCGACTCTTTGGGGGGGGTTTTGTGCCAGGATTGCCGTAAACTTGTTCATCAGAGAGTGCCATTTTATGTACATTTTTCGCTGAACTACCACGTCTGTCGGCAATTGGGGGGCGCGTGCACGTGCGTGTTTTGGACAATCGTGCACGTATATATGTACCTTATCTGTAGTTCTTAAAGTAGTTCATGATAGTTTCTCAAATTAATGAAGGAAAAAAAAAAAAGGTTTACAGTAGTTTTTGAGCAATGTCCACGGTTGTTCTGTGAAATTTGTCTGTAAGTTTTTAGTGAAAAACAACAGCATCATGTGAATTTTCTTTCAGTTTGGTGAGTCATCAATCGCGTGCGGCCATCTATTACTACTAGTGATTACGATATCCTTTTTATGTTGGTGAACGAGGGGAGATGATCTGAAAAGGCCACTTGTCTAAAAAAGTTCAGATGTAGCATCATTTGCTAATGTGAAGATGCCTGGCCTTTTTGTGGGAAATCAGTCTCCTTTGAGATGTGAAAGCTACAACCTAACGCCCTGAAATTATGGGTAGTGCACTGAACAAACAAAACTAGTTCAACCTGCATCTCATCCAATCTGAAGCAAAAGTTGTACGTAACTTGTTTGGCGAAAATTTACCCTCCCAAGTATTATACCTGACCCAAACTTTGTATCCGAATCAAGCATTCATGGTTATGATTCATATCAAATGAGATTATGATCACAACTCATTTCGAAGAAATTGCCACTGCTCTTTGTAACACAAAACTTTTTCATTCAACGAAGATCACAACCGTCTGCATTCTTCGTCGGAGCATTCATGGAAACATGAAAAGCTAAGCAAGTCAAAAATAGACTAAACTGCGAATTGAACTTAAACATTTAGTCTATTTTTGACACGGTTTTTGTCAAATTAAAAAAAAAACTCTCTTTAACCGGACCGGGTCCAAACGTCATGTAGGCCTATATAACATAAACAAAACATTTAAGTTTTAGACGATAGAATTATGAGAATATATCACTAAGAATTCATTTGTAGTTAAGTTTCGAACGACCCCGCAAAACTTGGTTCCCATCTACTTGGCTTCTATCTTTTTTTACTTCAGAAAATAATTTTCGGAACAAATCCAAATAAATAAAATTGTGTGGGGGTAGAATGTTTCGGCCCGGCCCAATGTATCTGCTGGTTGCGAAGGTCTCGCAGCTGGGCCTTTTCATGTTGGGCTATATAATATACGCAAAGCATAAGGTTTTTGTTTTTATTGGAAAAAATAATGGGATCTGTTACAGTTCCTAGTCACTAAACAAAACATAAGTTAACGTTGGAATGTGTATAGTTTTATAATGAGCTTGAGTAATTGCAGGATTTTCGTAAAATTAAGCAAATGTGTAATAGCTAGCTGAAGATTGAAATTACATGACCTAGAAATGGTTCAAATGCAAAAGTTAAATATAAAACTTTTCCTTTGGATTTGGGCCCATGCAGGGCTCTCTAAGGCCTCTTTCTGCGAAGCCTCCGGCCTTTTGCTTTAAATGGGCTTAAGCGCATACGGGGCCTAAATGTGCTGATAAACCCTACACTTATGATGGAAACAATAGAATGCTTTTTTTGATAAACCCTACACTTCTATGTGGTAATTGTCCAAAGTTAAGGGTTTTTTCCTTTCTTACCTTTTTTTTGGTGGGTATTTAGCATATGAAAGCTATACTTTACTATTGCACTAAGAAGTATTCAAATATAAGATACACGTTCAATTTCATAATTCAAAATTTTATTTTTATCAATACTTCATCAGTCCAAATTGATAATAAAAAAATTATGATTTTTATCTTGCAATTTTAACCTCCAAGGGTTACTTCATGTTCAAATTTTCGTGGGTAATGATCACTCTCAAATACTTTTTTTTTAATAGTTAAAATCATCATATGCCTCATTATAGGTTATGTCATGTAGCAATGCAACAGGGTCCATTAATAGATGGCAACCTTGATTTTAGAATGCGACACAATTCGTGCTTCTAATTACTTCAAGCTTTCGTGATAGAATTCATATTTGGACTACTAATCTTTTTACCAAACACAAAAACAAGAGCTTACATATTAATCCATAGATAGGTACACGATACGTTTTTTAGTCCCATATATATACAACGTTCAAAAACGACCTACGTCCATACAAAAAATTTAAAGCCAAAAAGTTGTTTTCCTTTGGTTAATTATGTCCTTAATTCCAACCAAATTGACAGAGAGAGAGAGCAAGTGGAGCACGTGAGATCTCAAACTTAAGAGAAGAACCAAAGCTCAAGGGGTCTGTGGCTTCTTAGGGTCGCCATTGTGATGTAACGGGTCCGGACCCGACGGCACCCACCTCAAACCCGACCCGTAAAGATCCGCACTCCTCCCTCCCTCCGACGGCTTCACACCCTTAGCATGCTCCGACGGCACAGCAGAGACCTACAAGTACAACACATTAACATTATGCGCCAAACTCAGCAACATGCAACTTTATTCTGAACAAAATTAAAATAAAAAAAATGTTCAAACCTTCTCATCTTTATACTTTGGTGAAGAAGCCATCTCAGGGTTCAAACAGTCCAAGCCACCTTTGCACCCTAGCAAAAACAATATAAAAAAATTAAAAAAATTAAACTAGGTTAATTAGGGAGAGAATATAATGATCGAGAGATGGAGGAAATAAAAGTTTTAGAGAGAGAATGTAGACCTAATAAACGTGCATCCACAACTAAGAACAGAGCAAAAGCAGCAAGAGCCGAGCACAGCAAAAACGAAGGAAACTTGACCATTTTTTGAGATATATAATTAACCTCTGATCTGAGCCTACTCTGGCTTTACGCAGAAGAGAGCGTAGCCCATTTATAGGCGCACCTGGATCCGAACCATTTGTTTATTTTTAACTCGCTAGCTTTAATTAATTAATTCCTCTGATCAATATTATACGTTTTGATCGATGATTAATTATTAGATCTCCGAATCGCGTACAGAGGAGGAAAAACCATGATTGCGTCCCTCTGCAGAGCTCAGGCCAAGACTCTTTGTCTGTCTAATCTCAGCTACTAATGGATTAGCTTTGGGATCAACGGCGGCGTGCTTTAATATTCGCGTCCGCTGCTGTCAATTCGTCATTTCACACTAATTAATCACACCCACTTGCTCCACGACGAACGGGTCGGGTTCTCTTGTGGGTTTTCGTTTTGGGTTCTAGGGTTTTAATTTAATTTAATTGTTTTTTAATTAATTAATTAATTAAAGCTCCTTAACTCTGTGTGCGCGTTGCGCTTGATCACTGCTCAATCAAAATGAAGACTAAGGTAGAAGGAAGATGATCGAGTGACATTAATTGTTACCGATTTAAATCAAGTGATCAGTCTCATTATTTGTGTTTGGCGCTTGAAAGATGAATCGATCCTCTGCAGGACACCTCATTATTTTAATTCATCGGGTTATCGGGTTCCTTTCTAACGACTAACAATTACATCCGAATCCGATATGAAGCTGAGTCATCCATACTTCATCAAGTATCCAAATTCGAAGATCCAGTGGGCCGTATTATTTATTTACTGTCTTCAATCTTCGTGTCGACCAAATCCGACCGCTACGCGTCGAAGTGACACCCGAATCCAACAGTATTTAAGTACCCGGTGACGTCACCGAGATCTCTTTGCCGCCACAAATAGTAAAAGATGCCGAGGGCATTCTGGGAATTCCCATGCATCATGACGTCGGGGGCATTTTGGGAGCGACGCGGGGGTTAACGGCTTAAGGCGATCTCAATCCGTCCGGGTGAAAATAAAAAATAAAAATAAAAAAAAAATTGTGACGACTGTGATGAGAGGAGATGTTGAGCATAATCTCATAATTTTTACTTTTTAAGTTGAAATGACGCTCTTTTGATTTGATAGCGTAATAAAAAGTCTCAGTTGTGTACTGTGGCAAGTAGTTGAGACTTGAGAGTAGTGTATATATATATATTATTATAAGTTCAGTGGTATAATTGTGTACGTAGAGAGTTGTAAAGTTGGCAGCTGGAAAATTAACAGAAAAAAGATTCCAAACATTTCGTTTCACAAAAGAAAGTACTGTTTCTATCATTTGCTCAGCTCTCTAATCTGATACTGCTTCATACCCGTAGTGTCGGTCATATGTATATATATAGCGATCAATCTTATGATTCTAATTAATTACATGGTCTAATTAAAATTGATCGTACTTATATGTTAGAACATATGAAAGTTAATTAATTTGCATCAAAACTTATATGCATCTGATAGTTTATAGGTGACCGTTGAGAACGAAAATTTTCAATTTGTAGCACGCTAGCTATTTGTGCTTCAGATTGCATTTGGCAACCCCTTAAAACTAGGCTAGGACTAATTTCCTTTGAGCCAAATGTAGCTCTTTAAATTGTTTACTTACCATCCTCTCCTTGGTTTAACGATGGTCACTGTTTAGAATAAAACCGGTCTAGAACTGGTCCCTGCTTTTTTTTTTTTTTCAAAACTATGTTATCCGACACGGTCTAAAAAAAGTAAATTTAAGGATAGAACTACATTCTTGTTATGTTTAATTATTTGGGTGTAACTAGCAATAGGTAATTAGATGCTATACCAACTCAACAGTCTCAACTCTTGCATACAGAATGTTACTCATTAATTAACAGAGAAGACAGTGATGAGATTAATTTAATGCAGCGTTCGAGTGCATCATTGGGGGTTCAGAAGCCATATCAGTAATTACATACACCATTTTAATAAATGCTGCAACTACCCAACAACTAAAGAACTACATATCAGTCGACGTAATTTTTTTTATTTTTTTATTATTTTTTTTTTCAAAAGGATTTCGTGGAGCAGAATTAATTTAGGGCTTTTTGTTTTTAGGTCCATTTGTTTACCTAGTTTTATCTTTAAACCCAAGTATTATTAGTTGTATCTTTAAACCCAACTTTCTTTTTGCATTTATCTTTAAACACAATTTCTTTATATGAGGGGACCCACATATGAGAGTGTTATATTTTGAAATTGGGTTTAAAGATAAATACAAAAAGAAAGTTGGGTTTAAAGATACAACTAATAATTATTGGGTTTAAAGATAAAGCTAGGTAAACAAATAGACCTAAAAACAAAAAACCTATTAATTTAAGATTTAAGAGGTCTAGTATTGATTTACCTTTTGGGCCTTTAATTTGCACGACCCTAGGCTTCACTTATCTCAGCCTAATCTGTCGGGCTTCAACCAGGCCGAATTCTCTTTGTCATCAAACACGGACATTGAGTGGTTGATACATTTTTTCATTAATATTGATTGCATTATTGCAGTTTCAATGTTCTTGTAAACGTAGTTGGTGTTTTTTTTTTCCCCTTTCTTTCTTTGGGTTAATTGTCGTAGACCTTGTACTATGGCCACAATTGCATATGGACCTAGGGTTGTCAATGGCCTGGTTTGGACTGCAGGCCAAACTGGCCCAGCCTTACTTGGGTCTAAACTTGGCCCGGCCACACCAGGGCAGCCCAACCCGGTCCATATTAGTGATGATTCATGTGTTGGGTTTGGGTTTAATCTAGACCTAGGGCCGAAAAGTAGGCCCAACGCACTATAGGTCCAGCTCACCAATGGCCCGACCCGACTCGACCTGGTTTAATTATAAAAATTTATTTTTTCAGTCAAAATTCTCAAATAGTTACGCTGGCCTGCTGCCTATAGGCTAGTGACGAAGTCTGACTTGCTGGCAGCAGGCCAGACGGTGCCATAGTCTGGCCTGCTAGCTATTGCCAGCAACAATTTGTTACTAGTTTGTTGCCAGCGAGCTAGTAAAACCGGTGGCAGCAGCCTGTGTGCTGCTGTAGGCTGCAGCAATGCCGCTGACCCGTTGCCAATTCGGCTAGCCCCCTTGACTTGAGCTATGCTAAAATAGAAAGCCAATGGCTCTCTCTTTTTAGCAATCAACTGATTGCTAAAAAAAGAGGGCAAGTAGGCTCTCTTTTATGGCAATCATCTATGCTAAAAAAAGAGTGTGTCATAGAAGAACAACTTATAGCGAGGCAAGTTGAGGACACAACATACAACAGCACACATGGAGATATCTGAGTGCTCAAGAACTGGCTCGACGTAGAAGAAAGGGGTGTTTGGTTCAATTTCTACAAATTATAGGAAATGTTTTCCACCCAAAATATGATTTCCTTGTATTTATTAAAAAAATTATAGGAAAAGTTTTGAGAAGTCAAAAAGTACCAATTTTCTTGTTTTTTTACTTTGCTTGTTTGGTTCAAAACAAGAAAATTACCCATAAATTTATAAAAAATAGCAAGATTTCCTATAATTTGTAAAAATTAAACCAAACACCCCCTAAATTTATAGAAAATTATCAATTTGGTGTTAGATTTATGCGTGATTTCCGCCCATTTTGAGAGAAAAATGATTTCTGTAAATTTTAGTAGTTTTTTGTACTTTACAAAAAATATTTATGTAAATTTTTTTGAACCAAATATAATTTACGAAAGTACACAGAAATTTTTTAATTACATAATTGTTATTGTCAAACATTTTGAGAAATCTTTTCTATAAAATTATGCAACCAAACACCCTCGAATAGTAACAAAAACAACAAGCAATATCTTTCCTTGAAGAATTATATGAAAATAACTTGGAGGAATTCAAGTCATTGAACAATAACAGTAAATATTTTTCCCCTTTTTTTCTCTCTTGTATTTGCAATTTAAATTTAAACTAAAGGAAAGTTTTAACTAGTCATGGACGTTGGTCTTCTTCAAAGTTAGAACCTCATATATCTTTGTGTTTGTGATGGTTTTAACTAGTCATGGACGTTGGTCTTCTTCAAAGTTAGAACGTCATATATCTTTGTGTTTGTGATGTTTTTTGCGTGATATTTATCTTTGTATAAGACACACATAGACACATATAATTTAAATAATGGGTTTAAAAATAGGAAAAAATAAATTAAATATAATTATATAGATTTGAATACAAAGTTAATATAGTTTAGAAATTAGAAAAAAGTTGGAAAACCCCTATGGACCAACCCATAACCCATGGAATGTGACCAGGCACGGCCCGGCCCATCCCGCCTTGCCATGAGGCGTGTCATGGGCCAAGCTGAGTCTAATCTCCGACCCAGGATCAGAGAAGCACGCCCGACTCACTCTAAACTATGCAAGCCCGGGTTAGACGTGACTCGACCTTGAACTCAATGGGCTAGATCATAGGGTTGAATCCGCCCTGGTCACGTCCACCCCTAGATGGGCCCTTGTGATTTTATTATCGTATACAGACCGGGTGTTTTTTTTTAACTATTTATGCTAGAAAGGAGAGAATTATTATATTTGACAAATTGACCTTCTCAGAATAAAAGTGTAAAAATAATAATGATAAATTTCACCGAGGAGTATATGCAACTTTATAACTACAAGGGGTCTCCGCAAGTGGGGGATAATATATGGGGTATATCGCTAAGTAGCCAAATTTTTTATTAAAAAATAATATCCTTCTTATGGAATGGCAACATTAATAAGAAAATACATGCATGTATGCATAGCCTCATCACTAAAAAAAACACCAAAAACAACACAATTTCTCAAATGATTTCTCAAATGACCCCAGTTTGATAAAATCATGAAGATACCATTAAAAACTTTACAAGACTGCCCATATTAAATACAAGCAATCAACCATTAACACGCATTTCAAAGATTTTTCTCAACTATCAAGCCCCATTTGTTTCCTCGTCCTTTCCACAAACAAATATTTGGATTTGATCATTCCAGGCAAAAACCCAGCAATCGTGGCTATAGGAAACTCTGCAACGCCATTTTTCCTGCCGAGAGAGACCATGGTCATCTGTATTGAGCCTTTGTACTTCCACAGTTTAGTGTCTCTGCCTCCCTTCAATAGGATCTTCAAGTTCTTTCCGGCAATTGCAGCGTGCCTTTGTGCAGTGTAACCCTGCTTTTGCTCCTGCACAAGTAATGCTCGTGTCAGTTTGAAAGTAATCAGAGAAACCCGTATTCAAATCATATAGGACATTAAGATGGTATCAGAGAAAAGCGGATTCAAATCATATAGAAGATGCATGCACATTTAAAGTGGGTTTAAGGAAAGAAAGCCCCGCCCCCCCCCCCCCCGATCCCTTTAGTTGAGGAAGATCAGATTTTGTATCCTCCACCATCCCACAAAAGGGTTTTAATAAAAATCATCCCATTTATGTCATTAATTCACTCGCTAATAACATATTTGTAGAACTAAAAAATCAAGATGAATAAAATAAAGTTAAAATGGCAGACTTACAAGAATATCAGTTATATCTCCAATGGCAAAAACATTCTTGAGACCTCCAACTCTAAAATTCTCATCAACCATCAACCTCCCGTTCCTATCCAAAAATTCCTTCAGAAAAGACTGGCGTAGCCACCGTGAACCCACAGGCTTACCCGCACAAACAAAATAACAGTCGGCTTTAATGATATCTCCATTCGACGTTTGATACACTCTATCACCATCTGATATATTTCTTAAATTTATGGATTGATCAAGGAGAACGTCAACTTTCTTCGATCTCAACCACTCTAGAGCTTTGTTACCTGCTTTTGGACCAATAAACTCTAGCAATCTTGGACCGTTGTGAACTAGACTTATTCTTTTGTCTGGGTAGTCGATTGCAATCTCTGCAGCAAGTTCGACACCAGTTGGTCCACCACCAACGATTAATATGGACTCGGATGATTTGATCTTATGGTTATCTGATAATAAAACACATTTTCAGGAATCAATAAGAATGAATGTATAGTAATATTAGCTTCAGAAAAGAAAAGAATGTTCTGATTCATATTCCAGAAGAGACCCGGAACCAAAAGATAGAATAAATCATCTAGGCTAGTGTATCTCATTTTGTATTTTGCAGTATTAGCGTTGTATGCAAAAAAATAATAATAAGAAATGAACATAATGTCAAAAACATAACGAAGTAATGTGTGCATTACGCGTCCAACATCTAATTATAACTTAGCAAGAACGCTAGGGATTATTGCATATGTTCCTGAAAAGGTAACTAAACTGGTAACAATCAAAACGGAACTTGAAGAAAGAAGGGACTAATGTTCATAAACTAGGTAACAGAGTGAAAACTAACTTATCATGCCTAATGTTCATAAACTACATTATAATAGAATTTTGAATTTGTCACAAACACTAAACAATAGTGTGTTAATTTGCACTATAACTTCCAAAATCCTAGTGTTGTTTTATTTTTCTTCTACTTCTTCCTGTCTATTTTGGTAATTGACGTCTATTTACTCCTAACCTTTTGATTCTTATAGTTAGTTTTCTGTCATGCTGCTCATTTCCTCAAAACTTTACAAGAACTATTGAATATATGATGACTACCAACATCTCTCATATACTCTTGTTATAGTAAGTGCTTCTGGTATATTTTTCTTCATCTACAACTCAGAAAAGATCAATGTACCTCTGATTTATTTATTACGATAGTCAATATCTTATGGTTACTCATTGCCTCGAAATTTTAAGAGTAACTATTGAACTTATCATGAGTACCTATAACAATGTATTTTAACAAAAGTTTGATGAGCATACCTTCTTGAAATTGTTCAAGCCTGTCTCTCCTGCATCTCGGTACAGCATAACTATGACCAGTTGCAATAACAAGATAATCATAAGGCACATAACGCCCCTCTGAAGTCCAAACCTCCGTCTCCGTAACATTTATGGCTGTAGATGTTACAACTCTCCCATTTGTCAAATATTCACTATGATTAATCACTGCTTTCTCTGCGACCGTTGGTTCCACTTTCGATCTCAAATTCGCCCACGGAATCTCAAAATATTCCTTCCTGTTGTCGCAAAGAAATTCGACCCGTAATATAAAAGACCATAAAAATGCCATTTTTGCACAATGAAGATATGACAATGATCTAAATATGAATTAGAATGAAAATGAGGGGTGATTTCATACGGGTCGATTAGGCAAACATCACACTTGTTCTGAACAATCGTCGCAAGGAGAGCGCCTGCAATACCTCCGCCAATGATGACCACCTTCTTCTTTGGTTCCTCTGACCAATCCATTTTCTCGTAAGCCATATATCAAACAGTTGGCGTGCGATCTAAATAAAAACAAAATTTTGGTTTTCTTAGGGATCAAATGGGATTGAAGAGGGACGAGAGAGAAGAGGGTGATCAACCCTCTCCTCTTGATTTCCTTCTTCAATGGTGGAATGATGAAGATCCGTTGTAATTTTTTTTGTTGGGGTTACAGAAAACAGAGAGAGACGAGGAGGGAAAAGGGCCGTCACCTCAACCACCCAAGTCTTATTTTCTATTCTTGGCGAATTTTCATAAAACTACCTCCAACTCCAAATTTTGCATTAGCCCCGCACGTTATTCCAATTCTAGGTATTTTTACCGGTTTTCAAATTAATTTTGTTGACAAACTTAAGGGACTCATATATATAAATGTTCTATTAAATTTTGTAAACAATGATGTAGATAATATTTAAGTGACTAGTTTGTATTCGGCTTCTCCATATCTAGACCTTAACCCCTCCTATTTTAGAAAATGAAACGTTAAACTATTCCATTGATTTAATTTAAATGCATGATATTATCGTCAGAGAATTCCGACACCGCCCTGCTACCTCCTTGCAGGTTGAGTCATCTTTTATGGATTGAGACCTGGATTTGTAAAGTGATGTTATTTTTTATTTCGCTATAGAAACAAGTGACCAATAAGATTGCTCTAAATATAAGTTTAAAGTTCCTACAAATACACCAAAGCTTCCAAAAGGATTCAAAATTATGATTTTATATTTTAAAAATATAAAACTAAGAGGCTTTTCTAAAAGGCAGCCATGCATTTTAAAATGCAGATGTGTGAGATATTGTGCAAAAAAACTATTAAGATATTATGCAAAAAAAACTATTGCCTATAATATGGGATCGACTTCTCTGATATTTAACAAAAGTATGATGGTCTCAAGCAGAAAATATGTTTTAAATTTATTTTTGCTGCAGAGTCCTCATTCTTAAATTATACCCTTTTGTTTATACAGAAATATGTAATTTCTCAAATGGCGTAGACTTCTCTGCAAAATATGCTTCCTACATAACCGTTATCTAACGGTCCGATTCAAAGTCTTTCCCTCTCATTTTCTCCCTCTTCCTCCATTTGTTTTCTTCAGCTCAAAAAAATTCCGCCATTAATCTCTCTCCTTCACTCGACCTCAAGATCAAAACCATGAGCTTAACAAACCCCCAAAATCGCCAAAGCCAATCCCAACCCAAAAACAACCAAACCCATCTCATCACACTCAAATGCAAATCCCTAATCCTCTCCTTATGGGCACCATCTCTTTTAATCCTAATCCTATCCCTCTCCCTCGCCAAATTCACCCCAATCCTTCACTATCTCAAGCCCAATCTCCTCTGGAGCCCGGGCAGAGCCCAGCCCAGCTCGGCCCATTTACGCCCGCCATGTGTTCTGTGGATGGCCCCTTTCCTCTCCCCCGGCGGCTACAGCTCTGAGGCCTGGTCCTACATAACCTCCCTCTCCTCCTTCACCAAAACCCACAACTTTTCCCTCAAAATCCTCCCTCACGGAGATTCGAACTCCTTCGAGTTCTTCAATGGCCTCCCCGAAAAATCGAAAAACTTGGCCTACGAGCTTTACAATGCCGACTGTGAGCTGAGTGAGTCTATTGTGGTTTGTCACAGTGAGCCTGGAGCTTGGTTTCCTCCTCTGTTTCAGACTCTGCCATGTCCACCTACAGGGTATCAAGAGCCATTGTTCGTCGTGGGAAGAACTATGTTTGAGACCGATCGGATTAATCCGAACCATGTCGAGAGATGCAACCGAATGGATAAGATTTGGGTGCCGTCAGAGTTTCATGTGTCAATGTTTGTTGACAATGGAGTCGATGAATCTAAGGTTGTGAAGCTCGTTCAGCCTGTCGATGTTGAGTTCTTCGATCCGTCGAAGTATCAAGCGTTTGCTCTTGAGTCAATAAAGCCAGTGGTAGGCACGAGGTGCGGCGACCATAAGGATTTTGTTTTCCTCAGCGTTTTCAAATGGGAGCAGAGAAAAGGATGGGATGTGCTACTAAAAGCATTTCTTTCAGAATTTTCGAGGTCTGATTGTGTGTCTTTGTACTTGTTGGTTAGTGCATACCACTCCGATACGAAATTTGGCGCCAAGATTTCGAATTTTGTCAAACAAACCGGTTTAGTACCCCCGGCTGACGGGTGGGCCGGGGTCCACGTCATCAATGTACACGTGGCCCAATCTGATTTGCCTAGACTGTACAAGGCGGTGGATGCCTTCGTGCTTCCGACGAGGGGAGAAGGATGGGGGAGGCCGATAGTGGAGGCGATGGCGATGGCGTTGCCTGTAATTGCGACGAACTGGTCGGGGCCCACGGAGTACTTGACGGAGGAGAACGGGTACCCGTTGCCCATTGACGAGATGAGCGAGGTTTCGGATGGGCCGTTTGTGGGCCACAAATGGGCCGAGCCATCGAGCGAGAGGTTGAGGGTTTTGATGAGGAGGGTTGTGAGTGATAGGGAGGAGGGGAGGAGGCGAGGGAGGAGGGCGAGGGAGGATATGATGAAGAGGTTTTCGCCAGAGGTTGTGGGGAGAATTCTTGCCGATGAGATTTTGGGTATAGTTAGGATGCTTGGTTGAAGGAAGTGGATTGAAGATGAAGTATTGATTTGCTTGTTCTCGTTTGGCTCGTAGAGTTTTGAGGTAGTGTTACTATAGGATTGATGCAAGTGAGTTTTAACTGAATTTGGATGCAGATGTGGGTGAAATTCCTGTGTTGTATGCTCTGTTTGTAACCGAATTCTGGCTGATTCAGATGAAACATGCACTGAACAACTTTGTAGAACTTCCAAAATTCTTCTTTTATTTGGAATTTTTCTGCAACACTAATTTTGCAGCTCACTATTGCTTTTCCAAATGAAAGAAGGTGGTACCTCGTAAATTGGCAGTTTGCAAAGATTTTTTTTCTCTTCCCGATTCGAAAAGATTTGTGATCTTGGCAATGGGTACAGGAGTCAAGTTTTTATTTGTCTAGAAATTTGATGTTCTTATAAAAGAACAAAGATCACTTTGGTGATATTGTAGGCCCACTGGGCTATTTTGTAATGGGCCTCAAGTCCAAATCTTCAGTTTGTTAATTAATGGCGGGAAAATAAAAAGGGTTTGAAGAAAAGGATCTCCCCCAAATTTCGCAAGGGAAGAGAATAGAGAGAATGCAGCAATCCAAAATCAGCGCCTTTTTCAGACCTTGCTGCCCTAAAAACCAAAACCCAAATCAAATTCAAATCAAAGATTTATCGAAGAATCAGAGCACAACTACGCCAATTGTCGACGAGCAACGAGATCTGAAGCTTAATTCGAACAGGTATTTGCTCATCTTGTGATTAAATATTGTTCTAATTTCTTTTCCCCAAACCCCGAGAATCTGAAAATCTTGTGATTAGTTTGTTTTCTCAATTCAGGTTTCATCTTTTTGTGATTCTGATCAAATCCCATGTTTTAATTTTGGAAGATAACAACTCATGAACAATAAAATATCTATCTGACATTATTATTATTATTATTATTATTATTATTATACTAATTCGGTAAAATTCAATAAAACTACAGAGAAAGAAGTGAAACGTTAACAAAATCGGTGGGCAAAATCCTCAAGAAGAAGAGAAGTTTTGCTCAGTACCATTTGGAATTGGGACAATCCGATTTCCTTCTTCACACTTGCTCTGTTTGTGGATTGATGTACGCTCGTGGAGATGAGAGGGATGAGAGGCTTCACAAGTTTTTTCATGAGGAATATGAACAGGGAATATCATTTAAGGTAATTATGCATTTGATTTTAGGGAATGAATTATGCTCTTTTCTCTCTCTTGTTGATGTATTTTGATTTTGTGCAGGGTTGGAGCGAGGAGAGGGTTGTCTCTAGAAATAATAATAACGGTGATCGGATTTTATTGGTGTTAGATGGTGATCCTCCAGCTAAAAAGCACAAGGTTTCGATTCTTTTTCATGTTATGCCGCGTTACTTTTATGGTCTTTGTTTATATCAGGATTGTTATGCTATGTTGTTCTATTGACGGATCAAAGTAATTCCACAATCACAAGGGAGACTACAGTGTTGTTTGTGTTTCTTTTACTATTTCAAATTTTGCGCTAAGTACACTCAAAATTCGAAAAACAAGCACACAGTTGATGTCACTGATTTTGTACCAAAGTTACAAGGGATAGAAAGTTATAACTCTCAGCCATCATCGCAACCACAAAGTTCTTATTGTATCTTATTTTTCTTTCGCTTGCAATAAAATGGAAGAAGAATGGAAAACAAATAGTGCAAAACTGCAAATGTTCCACATTAATTGATGACCTACTGTATTGAAGGTTAAGCAAGTCATTAATATGATGGAGAAGGAACTCGGCTTTGTAGAAGGGGAGCTTAACCATAAACTCTGTAAGGTAATCTGGCCTTCTAACAATAGGAGGAAAGAACAATATTTTCCTTGTAATAATCGATTTCGATAACATCTTAATCTAGTTGTTCGCTTGTTTTATATAGGTTTATCTGTTCATTTCAAGCCACAGAGTTATTGGATGCCTTGTTGCAGAACCTATAAAAACTGCACACAGAGTCGTACCAGCTCCCTCATCAACTACTGATAAAATCTCTAAGAATTCTAAGAATCCAAATAAATCAATACTTCAATTTGGACAGTTTAACTTTCAGCGGGAAGTTATAAACAAATATTCCTCTGAAAACACTAACAAATTTGAGCAATGGGAAATTGGAGCCATGCTCTGTGAAGAGGAAGCTTTGCCTGCAACATGTGGTGTCAGAGCAATTTGGGTTGCCCCGTCAAAGAGAAGGAAGCGAATCGCTTCGCTGTTGCTGGATGCTGCAAGGTACAGTTCATGTATGACTGGTTTTTGTTGTTTCTTGCTTGCAGTAAATTTCAAGTTAAAAGGAAATATTAACTTTTTGCCCCCTCTCTAAACAGGATGAGTTTTTCTGCAGGATGCATTTTAGACGTCTCTGAGTGTGCATTTTCGCCTCCGACTTCTTCTGGAAAGGCATTTGCAACAAGTTACAGTAACAGCGAGCAATTTCTAATTTACAGGGAGGTTGATGTTTGAACTTTGAAGGACTCTGATCATTACAGCAATCCTCCTTGGAAATATTTTCCCATTCAACTGTATTCAGCATTATACGAAATGTTGTGTTAAGTTTTTTGATCTTATAAATGTGGATTAAAACTAGAAAATAAGTTAAAGATGTTGTTGATGGTCTAAATCACATATGTAAACTAATATGAACTGGGTTGATTAGGGGCCGTTAACTTTTCTGAATATCTGGTTATGAGTTGAGTTGTTCTTCCCTGTATGTGTAGCAACTCATAAGAGGGCGGGGTTTATTTCCCCCGTTGTTCATCCGACGATCAAGTTAGCGAGGTACTTGAGTGGGGGGAAATAGCTAACTGTAGCAGTTCTTAAAGGCAATGAAATGGAGAAAAGTGTAGGAAAATTTCTTACATTTGTATTGGGAATAGTTTTCCCTCTTATGGTCATGTAGGAGGGGCATTTTGGTCTCTCTTAGTCGAGTTTGAGCTGGTGGCTGAGTCAACGTCGACTTTATAGGTGTCGGCTGTAAAGTGATCACGGAATGAGAGCGGTCACTTTGACATTAATGAGATGGGATATGCGGCGTACGAAGCCGGCGTGGTCCAATGTGCCATAAATAGTGCCGGATGGAGAAATGATGGCGTCTACTGAGCATTTAATGTGATGTCGACGCGCTGCCAACGGGGGGTTCGAGGTCGTAGTCGCTTTTTGGCTTGTATCGAGGGGTGTGAGAAGTATCGCCTTTCGAGTCGTTTCCCATGAGATGACGACTAATTAACTAGTTGACTAGTCTGGTGGCGAGTCGTCTTTGACGTGAGGACCGACATCGTCATTCGAGTCGACCCAACGAGATGTTAACTCGATGCGTCGGTTAGATCAGGACCCTGGCAGTACTAAGGATCGAGTTGACTGAATTGAGCGTAATGAGTGATATTTGCCTGTTGTTGACAAGGGATCATACTTTGACGACTGAAAACACCATAACATATGTGAGTCCAACCTTGCTGATAACGAGTGTTTTTTCAGAGTATGAGTCCACTTGTCAGAGATGATTTGGTCCGGAATTTACTAAGAAAAACCTTATAGTCAAATCTATCAGGGTGAACTCTCTAAAGAAGATTTAATCTTGTTTAGCTAGCAACTTTGTCTGCCTTAGATTTTGTTTTATCTGTGTTAGCCTGAGGGTTCTATGTCTATTGCCATTTACGTGAAGCCTATTTTTAATGTACACCTTTGGTATATGTTAACATCTTTCATGGTTGAATTCGGTATTTTATTCCTACAAATGAGTTACTCAGTGATCTTTAACTAAGCTCATTTGTCTTCAGGTCTCTATTTATCAAATCTATGTTTTACTACTGAATTAAAATTTCAGCCACTGAGTCCTTTCTTCGAAGAACATTTCTTAGCACTGAGTCCTTTATTCGAAGAACATTTCTTAGCCCTTTCTTCAAAGAGCACAAATCTAGGCAATTTATTCAGGTTGGGCTTGTGAGCTAATTTATAGCGGGTGATTCTTGAAACTACTTCTTTGGAGGATATAGATGGAGCGTTGCTACGGGGACCTAAAATATGGGATCAATGAAGGTGACAGGTGAGGTGTTCCCTCCCAATTGCATAATGAGTTGGCATAGGGAGGAGGGAGGGGACACCTCACATGTCCCCTCCCTTGGTCCCATATTTTGGCGCGAGGCAAACTTCATTGAGATTAAATCCAAGGTTAATCTCAAAGGAAAAAATTATAATAAAAATCCAAAGTAAATATATGGGATATAGAAGAATGCTATGAATCAACTGTTTGACTTCTGGTCGCATAAAACCAAGCTTCATTAATAAAGAAACCATTCTAAGAACATAGTTTGTGCTCACGCACTCTTTAAAAATGCAGTTCATTCACTAGATTTAGTTTTTCGGGAAACAAATCAAGTTATTCTACGAACTGTGAAAACTTAACAGGCAATATTAGCTCATTTTTTATTGCGTGAATCCAAAATCAATGTAATGGCTCAAATATAAACTTAATTCGGTTCAATGGTTCTCATTAATTACCCCAAGTTTCTAATTTTTACCTGAGATTTTGTGGTGATTTTGGGCTAACTACATACCATGACATCATTAAAAGACTTCCAATGAGCAACTTGCATTCAAAGAATGGAAAAACACATGATCGTTCATGGAGCTTGTATTTTTCAGGCATTAATCAGCTCCCAAAATTACGGGAAAAAAAATATATAACATGCGGAAAACCGCATAGAGTTTTTTTATTGAACGCGGTTTCTTTGTAACGCCGAGGAATTGTTTGCGGGTAACGAGCGTTACGCGTGATAAGACTGAAGGACGAAAATGCCCTCACACCCACCGCCTGTTGAGCGAGGGTAATATCGTCATTTGCCCCTCTAGCAACGAAAAGCAGCAACCGCCATTTTGAGGAGAGACAGGCCGGAGACCAAGGCGAACGCCCAGGGCCACTATGTCACGTGGCCGCTGTCCACGTCATGCCTATCAGGTGACCTACGCAATCCACGAAACGCCAAAACTCAAAAGACATTTTCAATTAAGGGACACGTGTCCAGTTTCCAGTGAGATCTTGTTTATTTTCTTGTTGGTGACAGCTAGCAGATCCCAGCTTTCCTTTGGTAGTGCCGCGCTTTTCCACAGGGGGCGTAACGCCGCGTTCTTTCGGTTTTCTTGCACATACCACCTCGTAATAAACAACGTTTAAATATTTGCCCTTAAATTCTAGGTATTGCTAACTACCCTCCAAATATTCCAAATTTTTTCTACCCTAACAGTTATGCGCGCATATGTTTCCCTAATTAGTTAATTAACTATGTTACTTACAATAACATAAGTCAATACACAAAAGAAAAGGAGAGTGGAGAGAGAGTATAGAGGATGGGGAAGAGTGACTATGCAACTATCTACTATTCCATACTATATTTAAGCAATACTAAACCATCACAATTAGTAAAATTCATCAATAGTATAGTAACCGCAAAAAATTTAAAGAGTAGACGCGTTTCTTTCACTCGTCCGTTAACATGACAAGTGGCCTTTAACCTTTAACACTAAGTCCAACCCTCACTAGCTCATTTGGGGTGAGCGACTAATAACAATTTTACAGTTGTTAAGCGTTCAACGTCTAATAGCTGTTTCACGATTGCAATTAGAAATCTTTCGTCCCAATTATATTTCTTAAAATTGTGAGTTGGCAAATTCCAATAAATATATAAATATGGAGGGTAAATATAGAAATATGGTCGATTTTCCACGAGTTTATCGAAATGCCCCTCTCTTCGCTCACCGTGAAGCTGAAATACCAGTTTTACCCCTCCACCTGGCACTCAATATAACTCCCCAGTCCCAACCCGCCGCTATAATACAGGCACTCTCAAATCTCCCCTTCTCTTGTCACCCTCTCTCTCTCTCTCTCTCTCTCTCTCTCTCTAAAGTCTCTCTCTCTCCTCCCCCCCCCTCTAATGGCGAAAGAGTTCCCGCCAAACTTAGACGACGGGGAGCTGTGGATGCCCTCCGACGTCATCGCCGAAGTTGGGTCCCATCGCCGCGAGATCCCAAGTGGTCCCAATCTCGACACGCTGGCGACCCAGCTCGCCGCTCTTGGGTTTTTAGACCCGTGCCCGAAACCCAATAATCTCCCAGATCTCCCCAAGGTTTTTGTTCCTTGTTTTGTTTGTTTACTGAAAAAAAAAGCAGTGCTATCCTTCTCTTTTCCTGGCTAATTTTTTTTTTTGTTTTGTTATGGGTTTTTAGAATAAAACGCCGGGGACTGGTTTCGGATTCGGGTACGAGGAGTATCGGACTCCCGTCGGAACTGGTGCGTATTTGGTTGGTAACGGAGCCGTTCAGCAGTTTAAGCCGGTTCAAGCTCAGGTATCGCTCTTTATGAGCATTATCTTTTTAATTTTTAATTTATGTTTATAAACCCCAAGTTCTACTACGATATATTCTTATACCCACAAACTTTCAAAATAATCCTTCAACCTGAAAATATCAAAATGCTGATGCTCTTGTTTTGGGGGGTTTTTTTTCCTTGTTAGGATCTTTTCGGTTGATGGATTTTGAATATTATTGTAGGTTGCAAGTGGGTTTGTGCAAAATCCGCGAATGGGTGGGAGGGTTTTGCAAAGGAAGCAGCAGAATGCGGGTACTACTAAGTTTTACCCGTTTGCTGTTAACGGGTCGGGTCGAAGTTGTTCAGGGACTGGAGTTTTCCTGCCAAGGACTATCAACAATGAAGTCAGAAGAAAACCTTGTAAGCCCTGGTTTTTTTCCGTTTAAATTTATTTTATGCATATTCTGGTTATTTCAAATAGTGGGTTATAATTTTTTTTAAAATTTTTTTCAACTTTTGAATTCTTTTAGCGCGCATGAAGGATAGTGAGCAGAGGCAACCACCTTTGAGGCCGTTGATCAAAGTTCAAGCTCCAGCAGAGCTCACTCTGCCTCCTGAGTGGACTTATTGAAACTAACCCATCTCCTTCTGTGTTGGTCTAATAAAAGTTAGGGTGGGAGCGCATGAAAAAAAAACCAAAAAAAAAAAAAAATGGGGAAAAAATATAATAATAATGATGGACGCAGCAGTCAAAGGAAAGACGTACGGACACAAAAGCGAGAAGCTGAAGAAGGTGGAGCAGGGTTCTAGTTTTCTTTTGTCTTTTTCTGTAGCTTTCTTTTATCTTGTCTTCGGCTTGTCCTTGTCCTTTTGTGGGCTTGCTGTGAAGTTCTAAATGAAATAAAAATAATAAATGAAACGGGTGTTTTTTTTTTTTGAAGGGTTAAAGGGTGGGTTAATTGCACTAAATTGATTTATTGCTTTTTTCCCCTTCACTTGAGTGATGTCACATGTAAAACTTTGCACTTAAATGGTATATAGTTCTTTTTTTTTTGTGAAAAAAATACTTAGTCCATTATATGTTTCTTATAAAGATGAAAATACCTCCCCCTAACACGCTGAATGCATAAATGAGAGGGTTATTTGCAATTTAGCTAATGGTGAAAGAACCTAATTGCTTATTTTTTGTGAAACTTTTGTAGACTTCAGTTTATTTAAATGAAACGTTTTACAAGTGAGATCACTAACATAAAGAAAAAACATGAAATATTAAGTTATTTTTATGCAATTTTCTCCTTTTTTAAAAAAATTTATTAGATATTTTTTGTTAAGTAAAATGGGTATAAAAATAGTGAAATAGTTGGAATTCTGTGCTTTTGTTTGGTAAAGAAGAGTTCTCTTGTTCTGCTTTACTGTTTGTGTTTAAATGGACATAAAGTGTTGGCAGTATGTTGCTTGATCTCAAGTAACAGCACTACAGCAGTGTGGAGCAGCGAGTTGCTTGTCCTTAGCTTTCGCTTTTGCTTGTTTCTTGGGGGATTGTGTTAATTGAGGACACAAGTAAAATTAGGGGGTGTTTGGTTGAATAGTGGGCAAAAATAGGATTAGCTAATCCATAAAAAAAATTTAAGGTAATTTTATGTTATCATGAAATCTTTTTTTTTTTCATTTCTATGTTTGTTTCATAACATGAAAAGATAGAATTCAACTTTATAGAAACATTTCAATTCCTATTCTTTAGTTTGGTTTGGAATGAGAATAGGATTTGGTCTCATAATAATATAGGGTTTGTGAAGAAACAGAATCCGAAAAAGAAAAGGAGGAATAGTACGTCAGCTTTCTATTCCAAATCCGATCAAATCATTAGAATTTGTGTTTCTATAAAATCAACATACTTTTTCAACTTTGTAGATTCTGAAATCTAATAAATATTTGGGAACCAAAGTGAAGAATAGGATTCATAAAGAATATTTTATTTACAATTTTGCTATTGTTAGACCCAACTCCTATTCTTTTTTCATAAAAATGGTGAAACAAACGGCTCTTTTAATGAAAAGTATGAAATTTATTTGGATAAAGTTTCACAAAAACCCTCTTGAGCTTTGGGTTGATTGCACAACCCTCCCTCAACTCTAAAAGCTGCACCTAAATTCTACACTGTAGAGTAAGTTTTGCTTAATTTTGCTCTAGCTGAGTACAAGTTAATGCGTGTTTTATTACTCTCTTCAAAGTCTATAATATTCTTCTAAGTTCATGAGTTTTTTTGTGCAAATCATCCAAAAGTTTGTAGGGTTGGTTTTGTACTCCATATAACTTCTATTTAATGTGACTTGAAGAGGATCTTTGGGAAAGGACAATGCATTGGATATTGAAGATTTATTCAAGTTGCATTGACCATTGACTTGGCATCGGTGGTCACTGTATATCTGTGGGGGAGAATAAAGAGGTCGTCTTGGTTGGGGTGGAAAAGGGAGAAAATATGTCCTTGCTCTCTTGGGGAGAATAAAGAAAGTGTTTTTTAAAAGGAAAAAAAAATGACTGATTATCCTTTTATTTTCTTAATTTGTTTACGAGAAGTGATAATTATACTATTTTTGTTACTATAGGTCCCGTTTGGCAAATAGTTAATGAAGAGGGGTTAAAGAGAAGGATTAATGTACTTAGCACATTTGATAATTCGAATGACTAAATTATTAACACGTTAAATAAGTTTAATTTTAGCACTTATGATCAGTTTTAGTGTTTGGGAATAACAATGATTTTGATTATTTTCTTTATAATTAGAAGGGTTAACTCTTATTCTATCTAAATAGGAGTATTAGTAAACCCTCATTTTGAGGGGTTAACCCATTTTAACCCCTCTAGAGGGGTTAACTTAACCCTTCTATATTTTTTATGTTTGTCAAACTATGGAGGGTTAACTCACTTTAACCCTTATATAGATTTGTTGTGTTTGGCAGGTTAAGAAGTGGTTAAGTCTCCTTAACCCCTCGCTTAACCATTTGCCAAACAGTACCATAAAGAATAAAACTAGAAGGTTTATTCTCTTCAAAAATTTTAAGGGAAAAAAAAATTAGTCCCGAAGATCAAAAAACAATGGGAAATTCTCCAAGGACCCAAATCCATGGGGACAGGGGAGGGGACAGGTGAGGTGTCCCCTCCACATTGCTCCATGCACTGTTTCATGAACAGTGCATGGAGCAATGGAGAGGGAACATCCCACCTGTCCCCTCCCCTGTCCTATGAGTTTGAGTCCCTGTAGCATTGCTCAAAAACAAATTCGTTGTTCTCCGAATTGGGGGGGTGGGCGGGAGTCCGGTAGCATTGCTCAAAAACAAATTCGATGTTCTCCGAATAGGGAGGGGGGGGGGGGGGGGGGGCAAACAAGCCAAAAACTCTCTAAATCCATTTTCTTAATGCTCTACCCCACTAAATATAACTAAATATAGAGCCACGTCATCAGCAATTCAAAAATAGAAGGAAAAAAATCTCCATAATGCCCTTGAGTAGTATATTATTAACCACTCCATCTTTTTCTTCTTTCTCTTCCAAATCATAACCCTAATCCATTCAATTGGTTATTTCTTCTTCTTTCCAATTGAATAAGATTCTCTTTTTTTTTTCTCACTATAGATCTCTCAAAGCTAGGGATTGCTTCAATTTTTCCATTTAATGGCTGAAAATGCCTAATCTCCGAAGATAACTTTTAATTAGTGATTATGTTGAAGATGACTCTAGATATGTAGCTGAGGGGAAAAATGCATGTAAGGGGACAGTTACGCAAAACTTAACAATAAACACATAAACTTAATAACTACAATATAAGCTAAACAGTCAATGGCCACGCTGAACAGCTGATGAAAAGCTTAACAAATGCATAAGCCTAACAACTAATATATATAAGTTTTAACAACCGATGAAGAAATCTTAACAACCAATGTATAAGCTTAACAACAAACTTATAAGCTTAGCAAGCAATGCATTTTTAACAACGGATGAAAAGAAAATATGTGTGTTCAACTTCTAAGAAAATCTGTTGAAAGGGGGGCAACGAATTTACTTTATAATTTTGGGGCCTAGAAGCATTGTTCCTTTTTTTTTATTTAAAAATTGATGACTCGTCAAAAGGAGCATACACTTGTCGTAGTATACAAATATTATAGAAGAGAAATCTATAATTATCATTATTCATTGTTTATAGTTTCCTTTTATCTACAAATACGTTATTGCTAGGTCTTAATAACCTGGTTGATGTTAAAATTATCTCTGACGATACTAAGGTATTTACCAAGAAAAAAAATTTAGGTTTATTTTTCTAATCGTACAAGTTTAAATACTTTTTTTGCTGCCAGAGATGATTTTGATACCAATCTCATTATTGTGTACTGTTTTCAACACCAATTTGATAATTTAGCCTTATTGGAAGGATTGATTACCATGAAATTGAAAGTAGTATCACCATTGTAGCATTTTAGTACTTTTGTCGTAGAAACACTCGGAGATATTCGCATGACACCTGTCATTGAAAGTTTATGCCTCTAATTAATCACTTATTAGTTGGGAACTAATGGTGATTAGAGAGATCATCAAAAAAGGTCAAAATAATAGGCTAAAGGCGGTGGGCCTTTTCTGAAAATGGGAGCGAGCTTACTGTCGCAATGTTGGGCTGTTGCTTGCTTGTTTTGAGGAAGCACATGAGTTTATCGTTGGGTCCGAGCTCAGGGCCCACTTGTTTGGTCCTCGGAAAAAGAACGAACAAAATTTTGTCTTAATTTGAACTCTGTATGTTTCTTCCACTTTGTTCTAATAACGCCTTCCTCAAATTGGAAGGCTTGACTCGTGTTTTGTGTGTTCAATAGTGAATGAAGGGTGGTTCGCCGATAATCATCTTAAAATCTATTCTATATTCAAACTATTAAATTTCAAAGCGGGGAGTAAAATGACAAGAATATCGCTCTTCTAGAAATAGGGTTCTTAAAAAAAGAAAAAAAAACCTTTTCGGTGCGTGCACGTATGCGTGCCAAATCTAATCTCTTTTGTCACACCAGACCTATGTTATAATTAGCAAAATACAAATGGGAAAATTTGCAAAATAGTCCACTTTTGTTCATTATTTAGCAAAATAGATCGTTTTGCTAAATAATTAGCAAAATAGACCTCTTTTTGGCCAACAGGCAAAAAAAAGATCTATTTTGCAAAACAGCTCAGAAAACATACGGGGGTAGTAGTCTCGTATGTTTTAATCACGGATTAGTGAACTCAGAAAATTACACAAAACATTGATATGAACTCAGAAAACATACGAGACTACTAGTCTCGTATGTTTTCTGAGTTACTAATCCGTGATTAAGTTGGCTCTAAACATACGGGACTAGTAGTCCCGTATGTTTTCTAAGTCTTGTTTTTCAAAATCGACCTATTTTTTTTTTCAAAAGATGTCTATTTTGCTAATTATTTAGCAAAACGGTCTATTTTACTAAATAATTAACAAAAACGGACTATTTTGCAAATTTTCCCAATACAAATTTGTGGGGGGCAAATCTAGAAATTAGATAGATACGAGGGGGTATATATCCAAAAAAAAAAAGAACTTACACATGTAAATTCAAATAAAAAAAGTAGCTGTCACTTTGCTTGCGTGCTCCAAATTGAAATTGGTGTGATGCCTCACAGAGCGTCCTTCAGCGGGAGAACTTTTCAGTGAAGCAGGACAAGAGCAAGGCCCAGTTTGACCGAAAACTTAACTTGGGGAAGTGTTTCATGCTCTGTATGGGCTCGGCTTTGGATCCTTTTTGCACAGTAACCGCTCACATGCATGCATAATGCGTTGGCAGAGCTTTTATTGTGGATTTTTCCATTTCGGTGAAAATTAAATTTTTTTGAATAACTGCCCCCTTTCAATTCTACGGCCCATATTTAGATTTGATAGACTTTAATGGTAACATTTGGTAGCTGTTGGAAATTTGGGCAACTGTGAAAGGAAAGGCCTATGTTACCATACTAGGTCAATGACTAGTCTGAGCTTAATTCCAAGAAATGTAGAATTGGAAAAAAATAAAATAAAATAAAAGATAATTAAATATCCACAGTTTGCAGGATGTCGCACCAAAATATGTATAGATTTCACTTCGGAAATTCTCATGCGAAGCTCAGTTGCTATTTTTAAAATATCTTACCCTTAAATTTTGTTAATCTATTATTAAACCGCTCAAAATCCTACTTCAAATCTACTCTAATTTTATATTAAAATAGGATATTGACAAGTTTAACAATCGATTTAATAAAAGATAAGGATTAAAATGTTCTAAAAGTAGAATGCGAGCGTCACATGATAATTTTCGGGACGAAATCCTCATGTTCGCATGGATATTAAAGTTCAAAGTTTTAGAAACATTGATGCGAGCGTCACATGATAATTTCCTTATTTTTTTAACCAACCAAACAACCTCAAAACAAGTTTTTAAAAAAATCACTCACATCATCCAATAATAAGGTGACAACTCATCTCATCTCATCTCCTATTCTATAATTTCCTTTTTTTTAAACCAACCAAACAACTTCAAAGTAATTATAATAGGAAATAGGTTTCCTAAAGTTTGATTTCCCAGTTTTTTTGGCCAAACGAACAGGCCCTTAGGGTATTTTGGTGCAATCTCTTTATTGAATTTCTAAATGACAGTTGACTAAGTTTTTATTTGTTAATTTCACTTGTGTTGCAGTCTTTCACCTATTAGGTAACAGGTCAACTGAGGGTTTATGTAGGATTATCTCTTCCCTATCTAACTTGTCAAATACCAAAATATGCATATGAAATAAAATGATCCAATCAATTTGAGGCTTTTAAACATAATACCAAAAACAACTAAAATAAGCCTTTTTATTTTATAACCCTTCAAAATGAACCAGAAGAGAGCATAAGAAATGATAGTCTTATCTAATATGTTACTTACTTTAATCATGTTTTGCTCGAAATAGATTAAATCTCTAAATCTTTCTCGATCCATTCTTAAAGCACGGGCAAACATGTAATAAACACCAAATCAACACGGTTACAAAATATTAAGTTCGTGGTGTCTTTCACAGAATTGAAAACCTTTTGAGGCAATCTTGAAAACCATGAGTCAATCTTGAGAACAAGGTACAACAACAACTTTCCACCTAGGTATTTTTCTTTATAGGCTTAATTGGACTTTAAATACCCTATAGTTTCTCATACTTTGCACTTACATACCCTCACTTCTTTTTTATGACACTAGTATACCCTAAACTTTTTAAAACTTGCACTTATATACCCTCACTTTTTTTTAACCGCACTTAAATACCCTAAAGTAGTTAAAACTTGCACTTAAATACCCTTAGTTATGCAAGCTTGAGGGTATTCAAGTGCAAGTTTGAAAAACTTTTGGATATTTAAGTGATAGTTTTAAAAACTTTAGGGTGTTCAAATGTAAGTTTTAAAGACTTTAGTGTATAAAAGTGCTGCTAAAAGAAGTTAGTATATCAGTGCAAATTTTAAAAACGTTAGGGTATTCTAGTGTAAGTTTTAAAGACTTTAGTATCAATAAACTCAATACTAAAGTTCACTTAAATAAAAAAGGCTGGCGGGGTGATCAAACATGTTCTCTCTGCCTCAATGAATTGGGAAATTCTAATCACCTCTTTGGCTTCTTTTAGTCTCACTTTGGCCATAATGGATAACTTATATGATCTCATTCACTCCAAAGGAGAGTTCCTTACAACTGCTAAACAGAGAATTATTTGGCAATCTCTGTTTCCAACTACATGTTGGTGCATATGGCATGCACGAAACAACAGGGTCTTTCACAATGTACCACGTAGTGTCGAAAGTATTATTAACTCTTCGGTTCACTTTATCAATGAATGGACATGCTCATCGTCAGGGAAAGCTACAAAAACTCTCAAGCTAGCAATGAAAGGACAAGAACTCATATCAATTCCAATATTGAGCAGCCCAGAGTGAAGGCAGGAAGCTTAGACAGTGCAACAACAAGATGATACATGACAGATGCAACTAGACGAAGAGGCAAGAAGACCTCGCATATAACACGTGTATATATTTGTTTTGATGGTTTTCGGGGGTAGAAACTCACTTTTCTCCCCCCTCCTTTTGGTCATGTGACTAGCTTTGGTCCACAATTATATTAGTGTTGTGGTGAATAACGACTAGGGTCCTCTCGTCACCCTCATTGATATGATTTTGGAGAAGGTCTCATGTTCTAATTTGGGAGAAATGTTATGTTTCTACTCCAAATTTTATAGGACACCACCTCGTGTCCATCTCTTTATATATGAATGAAATGAACATGGATTTTCCCTTGTTTTGCACTAAAAAAAAGTTTTAAAGACTTTAGCGTATATAAGCGTTGCTAAAAAAAGGTTAGTATACAAGTGTAATTTTTAAAAACTTTAGGGTGTATAATTGCAAACAAAAACAAGTGAGAGCATATAAGTGCAAAGTAGAGGAAACTATAGGGTATTTTATACAAGAAGCAAAGTCTTGATGGGTCCAGAAATTTCTCATATCCATTCACTTGCAGTACTAGAAGATACACTGATCAGCGTCTCTATGTGAGGAGGGGCATTGTTGGGGCCTAGCTGTTTCCAGGCCACATGTAGAGGATAGCAAATACATAAGGGAACGTAATGCAGAGAGAAAAAGACACATGAATCAAAACTTTCTTATGGTGTAAGGTTGGATTAGTAGACCAGTACTTGACTCGCAACAAAATGAAGTTAAACCAGACGGAATAAATTTTAGCCAAAAATTGGTGAGAATCATTATTGATTTGAAAATGGACCATGCGAGCAAACAAATTTTTAAGACAAGCACACGTTATGCAAAAGAGAAGCAACTGAGACATAGAAAGATATGCACATAAAAAAGGAAGTGCTAGAAGCAGAAGTAAGAAAAAGCAATGTAAAATCTCAATCAAAAGACTCGTAACAAGTGAAGTATGACAAATTTTATGGAGACAGAGAAAAACATAATAGAGAGAGCCTCTAAATTGATGGGGGAAAAAAATTTATGTTTTCAACTGGCCAAGTTTCCTTACATTTTGTTATCTCACACGTAAATATTTCCACAACATGTATGCATGACCGAGGAAAGGACTAAAATATTAACATTTCCTGCTGAGGAAAGGCCGCAGCATTTCGTCCGTTAATAACTGACATGTACTGATTTCAGTAATTAGATACATGGGGGC
>BQKN01000736.1:222954-238485 GCA_022839385.1 Asparagus kiusianus | reverse complement strand
AGAGAGAGAGAGAGAGAGAACTTTTGTACCAAGTTGCTCCATTAAACTTGGTAGTGACGTTGACTGATCTGGCCCCTATATCACTACTCGAAAATAGAGTCTCAACCACATTGCACGTACTCAAATGTAGATGTGGAGACTAGATCAGTCCACATCACTACCAAGTTCAATTTAACAGCTTGGTACCAAGTTTCTCAAGTGTATATTATAATTTTTTGCATTGAATATGTATTTTGTTTGAATCGATTTAAAATTGATAGTGAAACACGTGGTTTAGTGTTCTCCCTAACTATATGGTTATATCTATTAAGGATTCCACAGGATTAATCTGTTTCCTTTCATAAGTTAATAATAAAGTTACTATACAGTTATAAATATGAATTGACCAGTAACTTAAACAACATATATAGGTTGCAAAGATCTCGTCTTGTATTTGGACCCTCAATCTGATTAAAACTATACCTCCAGCGTTTTTTTACAATTATGATTATATATCTCTAAGGATTCATAAATCTGGACTGAGAAATAAGGAACATATATAATGTAAGCTATAATTCCATAAATAGAAAAATATGATGAAATAAAATTTGAACAGTTAACATACAAACCTTCCAAATTTAGTATGAAATTAAACAAGGCAGGCGTTAGCAGGAAACCTATGTATCATAGGATTCGGAATCATAATAGGATTCTAGCTTCCCTCTTCCCCTCGCTCCTTAAATTCTCCGAAATTTCGATCAACTTCTCTCTTGTCCCCGATGAGTCCCACCGTCACCGGCTACCCCGGTTCGGCTGTCGTCACCGGCTACCCCGCTTCCTCCGTCACTCCGGCCTCCTACCTCAATCCAAACCCTAACTCCAACAACAAGAACGGCTCTTCCCAAAACCGTGGCCGTAACGACGATCGCTGCGTACCCGTCTTCATATACGCCCTTTTCGCCGTGATCACCGCCGGCTTAATCGTCGGAACCGCGTACGAAGCCTACCACCCCAGCCTCTACTTCTCCGTCGCGAGATTCGAAGTCTCCAACTTCAATCTCTCCACTACCAGCTCCTTATCCTCGGATTTCAGCGCGTCGGTCTCCGTCCGAAACCCTCACAGGAGGTGGAGCGTCGACTACGCCGACGTCCAGGCCGCCGTCCTCTACAGAACCGGCGCCGTCGACGAGGCCGTCCTCGACACGGACGCCTTCTTGATTGCCCACGCATCGGTGTTCCCTTTCTCTCAGAGGGGCAGGGACGTCACGGATCTCAGGGTCAGATTGGGCGCGGTCGGGTTTTACGCCGCCGACGGGGACATGATTCGGTCCGGCGACGGGGAGGTGAGGTTCGGGGTCAGGGTTTCTTCGACGGTGAGGTTCAAGCTGATGGAGGCTTGGAAGACGGGACCGCACGCTTTGAGGGTCTACTGTGATGATGTCCGGGTCCGGTTGAAGAATTCGACGGTGGCCGGAGCTGGGTCCATGGCGGGGCCGGCGAGGGGTTGCCGGGTTTTTTATGATAATTGAGCAAGAAGTATGCGTGCGAGTGATGAGATGACTTTCTATTTTTATTTTTTATTTTTTTTGGATTATCTTGTTTGCCTTTTTTGTTTAATTAGAAGCTAATTGTTAACATTTAAGCTCGATGTTGGTATCAAATTTTATAGTTCTTTACTTTTATTTCATCATTATGTATGTCTTGTGTGAATCATGAGGAGTAGAGCAGATTTCTTTACGGGAGCAAGATCTACTCGATTGGTCGGTTCTCTGACCACTCTTCACTTAGTTTTGATATTTCAAAATTTTCTTTGCCGACTGTTTGCCTCCGCTTTAATTATTTAAGTTGATTTAAGTTTTTTTTACGTATTTAAATTATCCTTGACTATTTGAATATTTTACTTAAATTTAATTTATTATGATCATAATTATATCCTATCCTAATTCTATGTGAACTACTTACATGTCAATAATTTAAAAATTAAGAAGCTATAATATATGAAGATTGCAAAAAAAACCTAAAAAGTTTCAAAAATTGCACAAAACACTCTTAAAAGTATAAAATTACACAAAACATCCAGACGTTTCAAAACTTAAAACAACAAACATGAAACCCTCAATATTTTAAAAACTATAAAAACACCCTCAAAAATTCAAATAATAAAAAAGCACTATGAAATTCTAAAATTTCAAAACTTGCGAACAACAAAGGCGAATTCAAGGAATTACTATCAGACACTAAAAAACTAAAATTTATAAAAAAACTACCTCAAAGTTATAAAAATTCCGAAAAACTCATTCGAAAATTAAAAAACGCACAAAACCCTAAAATTTAATAACTTATAACCAATACATATCAAATCTCAAAATTATCAACAGGCCACTAAAAATTTAAATTTTCCAACAAACAAATGCAGCTGCATCTTCGTGGCGGTCTTCGGCACCCTCATCACTGCCGGCGTGATCGCCGCCTTTATCACCCCTATTGTAATGATGGCTCTCGAGCCCAAGTCCCCCGAATTCTCCGTCTCGAGATTCGAAGTCTCCGACTTCGATCTCTCCTCCAATTATTTCACCTCCGATTTCAACCTCTCCATCGCCGCTCGAAACCCTAACAAGAAGTCGAGCATCCGCTACGACGAGGTCCACGTCGCCGTCCTCTACAACACCGTAAACGTCAACTCCGTCATTGACACGAACGACGACTTGATCGCAGAGACGTCGGTTGCCCCTTTCAATCAGAGTGCTCGAGCTGTCACGAATCTCGAGGCGAGGTTGGCGGCGGTCGGATTTTACGCCGACGAGGATAGGATCCGATCGAGAGATGGAGATGCGTTGTTCGGAATTAGGGTCGTGTTTAAGGTCGGCGGGGTTCGGAGGACGACGGTTTACTGTCATAATATCCGAATCGGGTTGAAGACTGCCGGAGTCGGGTCGATGGTGGGGCCAGCGAGGGGTTGTGGCGTTTATTGAGCAAGAATTGCGTGAGTAGTTGTCTTTGATAATTTTGTTTAGATGATATCTGATGCGTTGATGTAGTTCATTGCGCTATGAAGAGATTTAGATGTCAATATATCATTGTCGTCATCTTCTTATATGTTCTTATTTATATAAATACTAGTGTGCACTCCCGGCAAGGCACAACATCCATTTTTTTTATTTCTGCTACAGTAATTCTGTTTTTAAAATTGGTTTTTTAAGTTCTACAGTAACGTTTTTAAAATGCTACAGTGTCTCCGCTTGGTGATACCGCGATAATGCTACAATAATACTTTAAAACGCTATGATCCCGTATGTGCTACAGTGAAAAATGATACAACCCTCCTATTATTATAGAGGAATAGATATACTGGCACGCTTGTCTATGTATTGCTCTTCGGTCCATGTGTTAGTATGGTATCTATCGCAGTTAATCCGGATAGTTAGAATGTTCTAATATAGCTCCCAAAATCTTAAATTAGATTCCAAGCTGAATGCTCAACAAAAAATTAAAAAAATGTGTGACATGATTCCTACTTCCTAGTCGTGTAGTTATGTCAGGAGGTTCAATTAAAAAGAAGAAAACCTTTTAGGTCAACACAATTTTAAATATTTTGAATGGAAAAGTTTGAATAGTTTTCAGATGCATTAATCTTTTTAACTTTTCGTAATTTTGTTACATTTTAGGAGGAAAAAAAAAACTTGAAATGTTGAGAGTGTTTTACCCGTTCCTGTGGGCCAGTGAATGAACGTCAGAGCCCAATTATAAAAGGGCAGGATATGTCCATGGATCTAGGCCCAACTACATAGACATTATGTAGGGCCGTGATCTATGTTCAAGGGCCATGCCAGTTTTAATATCTCAAATCCAGACCTGTACGAGAGCGAAAACAGAAGATTAAAAGCAGTTATTTTAATAAAAATAATAATAATCTTATGTTACTACAAGTACTTCGTAATTCTGGTTCAGTAATAGACCTATATTTCAGTCCAAATGATTTCAAATGGATTTAGAAAAACACTTTGGAGCACGAGTTATACATTTCGATCTACAGAGATAAAACGCAATGCTTAAAACTTGTCAGAGCACAAGATTATTATTCTCTCATAAAGTTTGAAGAACAGAACAAATTCAAAAAAGGATAAAACTTTAGGCCCGCTTTTGAAAACGGGCCTCCAGATGCCCACCGACCTTATGAAGGAATAAATGATAGAGTTAATATGAGTTGGGGGTACGGTACACGGAGAAATCTACCCACTCTCGTTACATTTAAATATGAGGGGTGTTAGGGACACACCCTTGGGCACACCACCAACCACACTCCCCCTCTATCTACAGTGCAGGGGCCCCACATGTTATTTTTTAAAAAAAATCACATGTGGGGCCCCTGCACTGTAGATAGAGGGGGAGTGTGGTTGGTGGTGTGTACAAGGGTGTGCCCCTATCATTTCTTTTTAAATATTTAATCCTCATCATTAAACTCACCTACCAAGAAGGGTGAATTGGTAACAAAATTGAAAACTTAAGGGACTAATAAGTAAATAACGAGATTTGAGGTTGATTTAGGAGACTACTATTCAATTAAACCACCAAGAACGAAAGCAGCAAAATATCTTTTAACCGTGGCCGTACAGCTGGACTTCCATTTTGAAAAGTTGGCAGTATTTTCCGTTACTTTAAAAACTCGATCTCATCAAAGCAAGCACCTCGAAATTTCCGAAGGCGCAAGATCACCCCCTCTCTCAAGTCTCACCTCGTTAAAACCTTGAAAAAATCCCCCAAATACTTTTTTAACCGTATTTTCACTTTCCTCTCTTCCATCGCCGATGAGTTCGACCAGCGATCGCCGCGATCCGAAGCCCGTCTTCGTCACCGGCTACCCCGCCGTCCACCCCGCCCCAGGCGGCGGCCCCGCCTACCCCTACCCCGCTCCGCCGCCCAACGCCGCCCCTTACTACCCCCCAAACCCTAACCCTAACCCTAACGGCTACTACCCAAACCCTAACCCTAACTACAACGGCTACTACCAAAACCCTAACCCTAGCTACAGCCGCAACTCCTTCCTCCGCCTCCTCTTCGCCGTCGTCGCCGCCGCCTTCATCATCGTCGGCGCCATCACCTTCATCGTCTGGCTCGTCCTCCGCCCTCGGTTCCCCGAATTCGCCGTCTCGAGCTTCGAGGTCTCCAAGTTCAGCCTCTCCTCCAATTCTCTGACCTCCGATTTCAGCGTCAGCCTCACCGCCCGAAACCCTAACAAGAAGATGAGCATCGATTACGATCAGGTCGGCGCCGCCGTGCTTTACAGCGACGAGGACGTGATCGCCCAGACATCGCTGTCCCCTTTCTATCAGAGCACCGGCGACGTCAGGGACCTCAAGGTTAGGTTTGCGGCGGTCGGGGTTTACACCGATGACGATATCGTGAACGCGATTCGATCGGAGCAGAGCAAGGGGGGTGGAGCGGTGACGTTCGGAGTCCGGTTCATTTCGGTTGTGAAGTTCAAGGCCGGGGCTTGGAGGACGAGGAAGCACTATTTGAGGGTTTATTGCGACGATATTCGAGTCGGGTTGAAGAATCTCACGGCTGGGGCTGGGTCGATGGTGGGGCCGGCGAAGGCTTGTCAGGTTTGGATGTGAGCAAGAACTATGTGAGTAAATAGATGACTTCGCTGTGGATTATGTTTGGTTTCCTTTTGATGCTAACTGATATGTTGATATTCCATTGGGTTACAAAGAGATCGAGATGTCGGTTTCAGTGTTACATGTTATTGTCATCTTCTTATAAGTTCGTTAATGTGAGATATTTCATAAGATACTTGCTTAAGTGTGCAATAAATTTTGGTGGTTCTAGAGGACATTAGTTGTGGTTATTCTTCATTTCTATTTGGTAACAGGTCGATCAGTTCTTTAATTTTTAGTGTCAAGTTGTTCATCTTGATTTTGAGAACATCAAGCTCATCTAAGTAGGTTGGTAGACTGGTGGACTACTCTTAACTCTTAACGGTGAAAGAAGAAGTACTGAATAAAGCTTTAGAGATGCATAGTAGTGAAGTGCGTTCGGGTAATATACATGAACTTAGGATACAATATTTAAACAGTGGTGTTTTTAGTCGGCTAAAAGTCCAGGGAGATAGAGGTGGAGTGCCTTTCTTATTGGCGGGTGTAGTGGTTTTTGAAGAAATTTGATACTGATAGTTTAAGAAATTTGATATTAATAGTTGAAGCTTCTTATTGTGAATCCAGTTTGGTCTTGTGCTTGTGTTTTATTACTTCTAAGGGAGTATCATGGTAGGTCAGATTGTGTACTCCTGTACTAGGACCTAGCCCCTTCGGCAACTCCTCCATGTAAGGTTGCTGATTTGAGGTCCAGTTGTGGTCTATGTTGTCTGATTGTTGGATGAGACAAGGAATTTACGCCTTACCCAGGTCTCAACCATGTTCAAATCGAGATTATTCCTTCGCGACTAGTAGTAGGCCCTGTGGGAAACATAAACTATTACATCTAATGGGATATATAAAACCATGACTACTGTCCATAATTGTTAAGAAACAAGTGGACAAAGTCATATGCCGAACCTGTTAGATGTTCCTAGCTAGTAATATCTATGAACTCTAGAGTCATTAATATTAAGTTGGAGTCAAATATCTGGTCCTAGAACCATGTAGAGAGTCAAGTGTATCTACAAAGGATCATGATAATTTTATTTGTCTACAATATCTTAGGAATGTTTTTGGAAGAGGCTTGAGAAATATCTCGTGGAGATACTTGTATATAAATGTTTAGAATTGAAATGTGAGTAAAAAGATTTTTTGTAGCCTATAAATGCTATTGAAGGGTTCATTTGATGTTGTAAGTTGTTAGAGATACGTGGAATGCAAGATGAGATTATAATTCGTAACTTGTAAGAGCAATTTTTTTTGTAAAGTAGATTTGTTTTTCTTGCCATATTGTTTCTAAAAATAGAGAAATTTTCCCTTCAAAAAGCTAACTAATTTGAATTCTAAATCTGATCGCCGGGTATGCGACTCAATTTGTTAGTGTACCGCATTAAATAGGACGATTGATCCTGGGTTGTGATTTGCTATAATATCTCACGTTCCCGACATCTATGGTATGGTAATACATGAAGATAGTTATTACAATCATTGTGTTGTTTTAAAAGGTAACTAATCAAAGTATAGTTTGAACAAATCTTGATGACACTGAATTAGGATACATAACTTCCATTTACTCTTTTCTCACGCTTCCTAGTTGTCAACCGAATTGTGTAGACCTTCTCTCTCTGTCTTTCTCGTTGATCCTCCCTCTTCCTTTTCTTGTCCATTTTCTTGTCAGTTTCATGCAAACTCTTCTAGCAAATTTTATCAGTTCTATAAAAAGTATAACTGAAACTCAAATCTCGGCAAACAATTTTACTATCACTTTTAATATAATATATTGGAACTATGGACAGGGGTGAAAGTTAACAGGCCTTTGTTGATCACAGATTGACCTGAGCTAATAGGCTTCGCAGAACATATGAGTAACTCAGTTGACGTCATTCTTGTAAAACATGACACAAGTTCAAAGGGGTAGGTTCAGGTTGAGATTCATGCAAATTGATCTATTCTGGATAAAGCAGGTACATGAATGAGATATGAGTAACTCAGACCTGACAGGACTCCCACCAAACAAGACATGACACAGGTTCGAAGCTAGTTGGTTCAGGTTGAGATGGACACCAAGTTATTTATTTTTTTAAAAAAAATGAAAGCTCTGAATTCTATGTAAATCCTACTTGATACATGTAGCTAACATAGGTGCACTAGTGACTAAACTGATTGTTGATATATATATATATATGTCTAATACCAGTAAAATAGGTGTAATGTATTATGTAATCAACGTGAGCTTGTATTAAGAAGCAAGCATTAAATTGCATGAGAAGCAAACTAAGTGCTAACAGCATGCTTGTTTATCACAATAAAGAGTTATTATTTGATGACGTAGCTGATTCAGGAAGGTTGAGCTGAGGGATCCTGATCAATTTATGGAAATTAATCTGATAGATCAGTTACTTTAAATTTGTTACAGCTTGTTGCTCCTGCTTTTGGATAAGTACATCTTATGGGAGACCTACAATCAAAACCAAGGCCCATTTAGGAACACTGCCCCAAGCCTTATTTTACATATTGCAAGTCGAGCAAACTTCTGGATGTATATCTATATGTATGTATCATTTTTTTTTACCTTCTTCGGATGTGCTTGTGCCCTATGGTAAGCCTTAGCGGGTGGAAACTCCCATCATATTGCAGGGTGGAAGAAGAGTAAGTTTAGGACACATAATGTTTCCCTTGTCAGCCAATGTCATTTATGGAAAACTTCGTCATCTTTTCCTGTGGAAGTTTAAGACACACTTAGGTGTTTTAGAACTTTCATGCGCCTTTATAAAATCGATTTAGCTATGAGGAAATTTCCTATGTGCTAAAGTAAACTCTATAAGTTGCAATATAGCCTAGCCACATTATTTAACATTTTTATATTTAACAGGGGCCAATGAGGAGCTGATACCTGGGAGCTAGATGATGTGTAAGGGATTTTACTTGGGGTTGGATGGTTAGATTTTCCTAGATTATGTTCTCTTGTATGCAACACTTTAAATAGTGGCATCTTTGCTTATTATTGGCCTACTTGTTCCTTGAGGGAATAATGCTGCTATTTTCTCCTTTTAATATTGATTGTATATATGTTAGATAAATTTGGTATAGCTGGGCCTCTTGAGCATTGTTCTATTTCAAACCTATCCAGAACATGATGAAGATTGAGGGACTCGATGTTTTCTGCTCAATATACCTCAAATCAAATTTGAGAATTTTCGCCCAATGCGCGTATTAGTGCTACGATCTTTTATGCTCTTTGCCTTAATTCCTCATGGTAGTTTGAAATTAAAAATGATGCTTTCAGTCAGAACTCTTCAAGGTTATGACAATTGTTAGGAACTTGTTGAAAACATGATTCTTTTGGTGTGAATCAATGAACTTATTTCTTTGATTACCTAAGGTCTTTATCAGGTGCCTATAATCAAAAGGTTTTTGAAAGACTTTTTAGCCAACCCTGCATAATAAATTGTAGATCAACTTTCTGGCTCTGAAAATTTGTGAAATGATATTTGATCGAGGACTAGTTTATTGGAAGTGCTTGAAGATCTCATACTCTTCATTGATGGTCTATTGATTTTTGTTAATGTATTGCTCGCAAAGCAGCACGGATACATGGTACAGGACACGGGTGTGACACGAACACCAGACACGATAATTCTTCAAGAAGGTAAGACATATAGACATGGCAACATGGTCATGATATTAGAATACATACAATATATTGTCATTATAATTTGATTACAATAGTAATCATAGAAAGAGAGTTTGTATACATGCATTCAATTAAAATTAGGAGGCTGTGGCTTGGATGAGGATGGCCCTTTGTTGATCAGGATTTTGTGTCATATCCAGTGCATCTAAGTCATGCATCCTAATGATATAGACAAGTTTGCTCTTCCTCTCCTTCCAACTTCAGTGTCATCTTAGTTTTATTTGCTTGGTTTTTCCTCATCCTTTGGCTGGTATTTGGACTTTATTTGTCCTTCTGATTGTTCCAGTTTGCTGCTTTCTTAGTTAATCTAGGACCAGCAAAACTTGGTTGGACTTTAATTTTCATACTATTATCATACTTTTAAAGGCTAATAAGACGAAAGGTAAAAGAAGTTGTCCATAAGGGGCGAAACCCAGAGACACAAGGCATAATAAGCCTAATGAATTGTTATTAATTTTAATTGTTTTTTACAATTTTAAATATTATGTGAAAGATAAGTTATGGATAAATTTTTAAATTTTCTATTAAATAACACAATCACATAATAAAATAACAATGGGACCAAAGGTTTTGGAAAAATGAGGAAATGCATAATTAGTATGAGGGTATATATAATTAGTGAATGATTAATTACAACTAACGATACATTTGAGAATTATCAAACTTAAAAGGGCAAAACTAAAAATCAAAAGTTTTGACAATACAATCTTCGTTTATATGTAGTATAGTATAGATATAGATGTAGATTTTCTTTACACAAAAAGAGATTTACTGGGTTAATTTGTTTCTATGATGTGGTTTATAATATTGATATATTGCTTGTCTGGAGAAGGACCTGAAGAGTCTGGAGTCTCCTCTTGTTTGTTTTATCTTCTTTCCCCACTTTTTTTTAATCTTTATTTTAGAGAACATAGCAAGTTTGCTTGAGATTTTGAATTTGTGGCTTGCATTTTGTGTGGAAAACGATAATTTGAGACCCCATTGCTCTGTTTTATGGCTGAGTCAAAATAGTAGGAATTAATTATGGATGGATGTTGATGCTACAACCTTCCATGTGAAATTCCAACTCAGCGTGTTTAATTTCCATACCGCTTCACCTTTTTATTGACCTAATGCCTAACAAAAAAAAGTCCTTTAGTTGTCTCTGTCTGTCTTAGATGAACTTGTGCATGTCACAAGCGTACGCAGGTTAGTTGACTTAAGTACAATTAACAAATATTTACGAGCCCATAAGTAAAACTTTGAGAAACCATTGGGATTTCTATATGTATATATGAGTTTAATGTAATGACTTAAATTAGGTCTTTATATGGGTATATCGCCTTTTTCAATGTAGTAGTTAAACTTATTTCTAATTTTTTTGACGTTTACTGCATTTTCTTTTTCTTTTTCTTTTTTTTTCTCAAACCCATAATGTTAAATTGGCTGGTTATATTCAACATAAGAGTACAATTTTAAAGTTGATGATTACTAATTCATGCGCTGATTGTATTGGATTGGTACGTTGATATTTTAATTGTTTGTTCTGATTTTACATTTACTCAAAACTTGTAGCAAATACTTTATTGCATTCTACTCCCTCCATGTAGGAAAACTTTGCATAGCCTGCATACTGTATGAAGTTTTTCGCAACGGTACACGTTTCCTCCTCACCCATCTCTATTTTTGTCTCCTACCCTAAAGAAATTTCAGAGAGAATATTCCCATAAGTAGTCCCTCCACAAACTCCCCCATCACCATTACCTTCATCCCTCTCTCTCTTATTATCATCCTCTAGCTTCCCCCTCTCCTTCAATTCCCACTCATCATGTCGAAGGACTGCGGCAGACACAGGCGCGAGCTCTTCATCCGCCGCCTCCTCTACGTCCTCCTCCTCCTCGTCATCCTCATCCTCATCGCCATCCTCGTCATCTACCTCGTCCTCAAGCCCACCAAGCCCAAGTTCTACCTCCAAGACGCGAGAGTCATAAGATTCAACTTAACCCAACCTAACCTCCTCACCTCCCAACTCCAGGTCACCATCTCCTCCCACAACCCCAACGACCGCATCTCCGTCCTCTACTCCAACCTCCGAGTGTACGCCTCCTACAATTACCAGCAGATTACGCTTTCGTCCCTAATACCGCCGGTCTACCAGGGGCACAATGACGTGGACGTCTGGTCGCCGTATTTGAGCGGAGATGGGATCCCGATAGCTCCGTTCTTGGGGCAGATGTTGACGGAGGACGAGGCTGATGGGTATTTTTTCTTGTGGGTGAAGGTTGAAGGGAAGTTGAAATGGAGGGTCGGCAGCTGGACTTCTGGGTTTTATCAGTTGTTCGTGAATTGTCCGGCCTATTTGTTGTTCGATCGGAGCGGCAGGGGTTCGAACTCCGGGGGTGGTGTTGAGTCGGCCGTCGGGATCAAGTTTCAGCAGGTTTCGACTTGCAGTGTTGATGTTTGAAATTTGATATGTAAATTACGAGGAGAGAGTTACATGAAAGAAAAAGTTATAGGGGTTGTGTTTTGCGCAGGTAATTGGAGTTGATGGTATTGTATTTGTGATTTCAGCAATATATTTCACTTTATGGCTTTTTTAGTGGCGTAGCGTTAATCTCTTTCCAAATCTCGGCACGAACTTTATACAAATTACTTCTCATTGCCTGAGCTCATATGCACCTGAAACAAGTTTTACAAGAATCAACAGGGATTCAAGTGCTTGACATCTTGGTTTGGCTGTTGTATTGGTTTACTCAAGTGTTGTAAATGAAAGCTCACCTTTACCTAGCTTGATAGTGATGAGATGCCAACCGCCAAGCTTTATCCTTAATATACTCTTTGAATATAATCCACATGAAAGGGTCAAGTGACTCGAAAACTCACACCATAGTTTGGGTCATAACCTGATATATATATGCTCAATATGATGTTGGCTAACATAAATTCATCACGTTATCATGTAATAAAATTTGAAGGGAAGAAAAAAAAAGGGCATGAAGAAAGAGCACCAACTGCTCCCGAGACGTAACTTCAAAGAAAATAATTGAAGGAAGCAGCCCACTTGACTAGGAAACTCTCTCTTGGTCTTTTTCTAGCTGGCGTCTGTATTGCTCCCACTTCCAACTCATCCAATTAATAAATATTGGGAAAAACTTTGATCCAAAATGAGCAAGATAGGTGACGGTCTCTCCCTCGCACGAGATAAACGCGCAGCCTTTTTTCGGCTAAAATCTATCTAAACTTTGATAAGCATTGACATGTGCTTCGTCCCCTCGTTCGAAGTTCGGCGGATTAACATAACCAATCTCCAATTTAGTGGGCCCATGTTGGAGCTAGCAAGGCCCACTATAAACAATACAGCCCGACCTGGCCCATCTTACTATCACATCAAAGTCGCCGTCCGACGCTGGCTTCGCATTTATTAAACGGTTTTTCTATAGAGTGCCCTTGGGCACTCTATAAAAGAGGAGAGAGATAGAGAGAAATAAATGAGGAAGGGGATTCCCTGATTTGCATTGGGATCTTCTCCTCATTCATTTCTCTCTATCTCTCTCCTCTCTTATAGAGTGCCCAAGGGCACTCTATAGAAAAACCGTTTATTAAAAAATCCCCAACCCGCGTTTTCTCTTCGCAAAGCAAAGAGACTTTTGCAACCAGAACCGCGTCATCTTTGCCGGATTTGGATCCTCTCCACTACAAAAAAAGTAGTGGAGAGACCACTACTCTTAATCTCAAGCATTGATTATTTAGTTGGCGGTTATGATACAATCTAAATCTAACACTTATCATACCCCGTGTATTGCACTCATTTCTAATTTGCACTAAAAGAAAAAATCATAACCATGAACTAGATAATCAATGGCTGTGATTATGTAGTGGTCCATCCACTATTTTTTTTGTAGTGGAGAGGATCCGAATCCATCTTTGCCGCGCATTTTTATATGCAACGAAACTTCCACCCAGTCTCCTACTACGTATAAAAATTAACGTTACGTCCTCTCTAAATTCTCATCAATCCTCCGGTCCCCTCTCTCTCTCTCACTAAACCTCTCCTCCTTCTTCCTCGCTCGATGGCGGACGCGAAGCAAGTCCAACTGAACGGGGCCTACTACGGCCCACCGGTCCCTCCCCGCAGCACCTACCGTAGCGTGGGCCGATCCAGCTCCGTCTGCTGCTTCGGCGGCCCGTGCTGCATCCTGTCCGCCGTTTTCAAACTCGTTTTCTCGATCGCGATCGCCATCGGCGTGATCCTCCTCGTCGTCTGGCTCGTGTTCCGCCCCAGCAAGCTCCACGTGTACGTCGAATCGGCCACCCTCTCCCGGTTCAACCTCACCGGCCGAAACGCGCTGGATTACAGCCTCGCCCTCGACGTCAGCGTCAGGAACCCTAACAGGAGGATCGGGATCTACTACGACCGCGTCGAGGCCAGGGCGATCTACGGCGGGTCCAGGTTCGGACACGACGGCCTGCCCGCGTTCTACCAGGGTCACAAGAACACGACGGTGCTGCGCCCGGGGTTTACCGGGGTTGCGGGCGCGTTCGGGTCCGCGTCGGATGTTTATAACAGGGAGAAGGGGGAGGGGGTTTTTTACGTCGACGTGAAGATTTATACGAGCGTGAGATTGAAGGTGAAGTTCGTGAAGGTGGGGCATTTCGAGCCTAGGTTCGACTGCACCGTGAGATTGCCCGCTCCGTCGTCGAGCAAGGGTAACGGGTCGGGTTCGTTCGAGCGGACCAAATGCGGCGTTGACTATTTTTGATTGGGAGCTTGGGGCGTGTGAGCCTCGCGTGCAGGGTTGGTTGTTAAGTTGATTTTTTTTTTTTTTTTACATGTGTTTTTTCTATCACATTGCTTGGGTTATGTGTATATATTGATATATTTGAGAGGGACTCGTTGGTTAGTCGTTGTAGCGTGAGGTCTTTTTGTTTTACGTAAATAAATAAATGGTTTGTTTTTTATTGCTTACTTAGCTTGGTCAACGTAGTGATGATCTCTCTTTCTAGAAGCTGCTGATAAATTAATCTCTGAAAAAGCCATTGGGGTTCCGCTGGTGTTTGGATCTAGCCGGCCTTGGCTTTTGAACATGTTTACCTTTTTTGGGCACTTAAATATCCTATATTTCCCGAATGTCGCACTTATCTATCCTTGGTAGCACTTACATACCTTAAAGTTTTTAAATCTTTTGCGTGTGTGCTCTCGCTTGTTTTTAACATAACCTATGCATCTAAATTTTTAAAAAATTTGCACTTAAATACACTCAAGTTTGCACAACTAAGATATATACGTGCTGGCAAAAGTAAGTGAGGGTACATAAGTGCAAAGTATGGTAAACTACAGGATATATTCAAGTGTAATTAAGCCCTTTTTTTAAAAGGAAATTTGTATTGAATAGTTTTCGAAGGTATATATGTCAGACAGTAAAGAAATAGAAGGTTGGTTGTGGAAATTTTAGCTTCATATTCAGATTAAAGTGTTAACTAATAAGATGACTTGAAATTTTTACTAACTTACGAGACACTTGAGTACTAAGAGACATGCAATGTTGGGCTCACAAAGTGTGGCACTCGAGAGAGAGGAGGTAAGCTGTCCGCGCTTAGTTTGAGATAGGCTTTGTGCGCGAAGCCTTTTTTTAATAGATCTGGGCTTAACGTTGGTACATACTTACGTTACAGAAGGCTTATAGGCACTTTAATACAGGGGCGGAACCACACAGGCCCAACAGGGCCCTGGCCCCACCATGGATATATATAATAATAAAAGCTGGGGTAATTGCATTTAAGTACTCCATAGTTTTCCCTAACTAGCACTTGTATGCCCTCACTTTTGTTTGGCATTACTTAAATGCCCTAAAGTTTCCAAAACTTGCACTTAGATGTCCTCACTTGTTTTTGGCAACACTTAAATACCCTAAAGTTTTAAAACTTGTATCAAAATACCCTAAAAGTATTTAAAATTTGCACATAAATATCCTAAAGTTACTAAAAACATGCACTTAAATACACTCGGTTATGCACTCGGTTATGCAAACACGAGAATTTCTCCTAAAAATTTTCATGCAACACTCATTCTAATTTTCATGTTTGGTGTCTATATAGCAATTTTCACGTTTGCATAAAGAGTATTAATGTGCCAATTATAAACAAAAAACATGTGAAGGTATGAGAGCACAAAGTGAGTGAAACTATAAGGTATTTGAGTGCATGTTTTTAGTAACTTTAGGATATTTATGTGCAAATTTTAAA
>BQKN01000736.1:188628-200862 GCA_022839385.1 Asparagus kiusianus | reverse complement strand
CACGTTTTGGGTTGTTTTGGGGGCTGGAAGCAATTTTCCCTTAATTATATAGCTTTTAACCTCGTGCATGTTTTTTTACATGTTAATTGAATATGACGTTGATTCATTTGTGCAGCTGCGAGATAAATGGCTATATATCCCTGTGTCATGACTTATGTTGTACTTTGATGTCAAATACTACAGGAACAGAAAACACCATTGAAGATTGTGTACTGTGAGTTTTTTTTAATAACAAATCATTAATCATTTTGATTCTAAGTGCATCACTACCATCTTTGCAGGTCATCAGTTTTCGAAAACCCTAAATATCATGACCATATTCCGCGACCACTAGGAGCACTCCCTGAGAAGGTTTTACTTTTTTTTAGAGTATACTTTTTGTTATCTAAATTTACGTCACATTTTAATTCTCGGCTTCATTTACTCCTTCACAAAATTTCTCTACCATACGTATCATCTGTAACTATCATGCAAATAGAATTGTTATTAGTTACAGCTTGTAACTTATGTAGACAATCACGGAGGCAGATATTGTCGAAAGAAAGTTGTGGCATGAATATGAGGGATATCATCCACCTACAACAAGGTATGTAACCTAAAACTTCAGACATGTTTTTAATTGTGTATGAGTTTAACCATTTGAGATGCATGTGCATTGAAATCATGCAAGATTTGATTCTAAACATTTGATTTCTAGTAGATCATATCCAATGACGCTGATTATCAATTTAGAATCCCAGATTAACTCAACTCTTCACATGTAAAACATAATGTGCAGTCAGCAGAGATACACGCGAAGATTTGAAGATGCATCAAAATCGGTACCTGAAAATGCTCAAGAGAGATGGGTTGCTGGTTCTGGCTGGAGAGGCCGTGGAAGGGGAAGAGGAGATGATGGAGCCAAGAGAGTGGACTCCGGCAGAGGCCGGGGTTTTGTTGATGAAAAGCGTCGTTACGATCAGCGACAGTCCAGGGCTCAGGCAGGCAGTGGATGCGGACGACGTGGAAGTGGAACTGATAACTGGAGGGAGCGATCGGCAATGGTGAAAGTTGGTGGCAGAGGTAGAGATGGTGCTGTGAGTTTCATGAGTTCAGGCCAGAGGAATTGGTCCGAGGAGAGTAGGGAGAGTAGAGGTTGGTAAGTAGTTGAAAGATGTGAGATTTTTCGTTTTTCTTGGCAAATTTTGGTGTGTTTTTTTTTTTTTGGTTTGGATGTAGTTTGAAGTAGAAGCCTCATCCTGTAATCATGGTAATGTAAAAATCAGTGTTATGATTACTCTTGTTGTGAAAGATGGTTTCTCTGTTTGTTGGATCATGCTCATCCTCAACAAGATTATTGTATGAATAGAAGAGCTTAAATTCATGAACTAATCCCATAGACTGTGAGTGTATGTTAAGTTCAAATATAGTGTAGCAAATGGAAATTTAGAAAATTTAAGTAACTAGTTTTAGAGAACTAATTTAAGTAACTGCTTTTTGATAAGTAAAACTTTTATTAAGATAACAAAAGAGAAGTTGGTGACTTTTGAGCAAAATTTAAGTGCTCTATTGTTTCACCATGTGTACATTTAGATATTTCAAGTCATAAAAAACAACATTTTAATATCCTAAGTTGTAAAATTTAACACATTAGGATTTTTTCGTAGTTAGTTATGAAAATATTCTTAGGAATATGTTCTGACAACTGACATGAGGTATTAAAGTTGTACTTTCTTACGATTTAGAGTGCTGAAGTGTCACTTTTTTTTACAAATTAGGGTATTGAGATTATGTACAAAAGTCGCGAAACACCGAGGTGTTTAAATGTTAGTTTTTTACAGCATAGAATATTAAAGTGTTTTTTTACGATTTAGGATATCAAAGTATTATTTTCTATAATTTAGATTATTTAAATATAAATGTGGTGGAACAATAGCGTATTTAGGTGGCATTTACAAAGATTTAAATTTAAAAGGTAGATGGTCATCAGAAAACTCTTTTACCTGGATGCCTAAGAGCATCTCCAACAGCTTCCCCATTTTTCACTTTTGAAGAATTTAGTTAGGTTTTTGGTCCAACAGATTCCCCATCTCATTCCCCAAAATAGGGATGAAGGAAAAAAAAATGGGGAAGCTTCCCCAAATCTGCAGCATTCTCCAAATTTTTGGAGGAAAAAATGGATTCTTCAAAATGGGGAAACAAGTTAGAGTTGATGTAAAAATTAGTTGGAGAATATGATTTTTGCTTCCCCATTTTAGAGAAAATTTTGGAGAAGCTGTTGGAGATGCTCTAACAATTTGGATAACCTTTTTCTTCCAGAATTTGTAGATAGAAGCAATAACAGCCCAAGACAAAGCCCAAAGACAAAGCCTAATATCTATCCCAAGTCCAAAGGCCACATTTAGTTTCTGTCACAAATCCCTTCAAACCCAAAGACTCCCGCTCACTCAAAGGCGTCATTTTTATTTTTTATTTTCCCCGCTATTTCTTCCCTTTTCCTCAAAATTTTGGGCGATCTTTCAACCCCCTTCCAAATTCTCAATTTCCCCTCTCAATCCTGTTCAGTTCAATTCCTTTCCTTCTTTCATCAGGATTCAGCGCACATTCCCCTTTCTTCGCGATAAAAGGTTGGGGTTTTGAACAATTTTTACAAATTCTCACGTTTTCTTTCTTTAAAGGAATTATTTGATGCCATTATACTTCTGTTGCGTAATTTAGGGTTTTTTTGAGGCAACATAGGTGCCAAATGCTTGTAGGGGATTAGATATCTTTTCATCTGAAAAAATTAAACAATGAAAACATAAAAATTTACTTGATGCTGCAGTATTAAACCCTAAATTGTTTTTGATAGCGGTTATTTGAAAAATTGGCATGAGAAGCCTCAAGATAATCCTATCTGTTTGGGAGTTGCTAGGAATTGGTACAATTTTGTTTCGTAATTCTATAGGAGGACGCATCCTTCGCATATTGTAATTCTTTTTTAATGAAACAAGAAATTTCTACTGTCAACTGATCACAGACTTAGTTTGATGAGATGATGAGCTGTGAAATCAACTCACCCAATTTTACCTCCGTGATGCTAGGCTCCTCGTTGATATTTACGGTCTATAAATTGAAGCATAAAATTTGAGTTTTTAAGGACATCTAATCTCGGAAGCATATGATGTATTATTACTGATGTTGCGAGCACAGTGGTCGTTAACTCCAAATCTATTCATTTCTTTTGCTTATTACTTCTGTCTCCTGTTGCTCTGTTTTTAAATATCTCATCTTATTCTATTTTGGGTTGCATGTGAGTTCAATGTCTCATGGTTTCTTTATTTGGATATATGGGTATTAATTTCTTTTAAGCTAGCTACTTTTCTGTATGATAAATAGAGGAACGGTGATTGAGCAAAGTAAAAGAGGGGGAGGTGAACGTGAAATTATATACAAGGAGAAAATATGAAGGAGATAAGAAATCATGACCACTCCTTTTTCCAATGAGTAGCAGCTATAAAGAGCGCGAGCCAGTAGCTTGCTAAATTGGTTAAATGGCTGGAAGACGATGGATGGTGTCAAGCTGACCAAGAAAAAGATGATGTAAGTTCATTGTTCTTTTTCTAATTATCTTTTAATTGCTTTCATGATGTGCGATACGCTTATGTGATAGTACTGATAATCAAAATGGCTGATGTGTATGATTGTGTGGTGATTCTTTCCCCTAGTTGAACTGTGAAGTAAAACATTCTCCAGTTACTTAAGCATGAGTTGTTTATGCTTTTCTAACATACGCCTTTAACTTAGTTACATTTCTAATAAGCATAATTTATAAATATTTTATGGCTGTAATCGGTTCTCTTGTAGAGTGTTTTCCATCTTATACAGGTTGAATGTAGTGAGCACTTCGTCTCATTTGCAGTGATTAGCAAATTGGTTTGTGTATTTAATCTCGGAGTTCTGAATATCTATTACTCGCGAAATTTGGCAACTTTGGGTGCATATATGTTATGCAGATCTTTATGATATTAGTCAACCACTGAGAATTTGATCACCATGTAAAGCACATAAGATAATTCTTTCAGGTTTCTATTGTCATTTGTAGTTTAGGGGGGATGTATGTGCTTTAATCCAAGGGAGCCAGTCTTGAGCACGCGGAGATATCAAATCCTTATTATCACATGTTATTGTAAAATATGTTAATCTTGTTGGGTTAGAGACTTCACCCATGAGTGGACTCAACTATTTGTTTGGTTGGGTGACGTGGTGCAGAGACATGCCGACTAGGATCAAGTTGGTTAAACCAATTTTCGAAGGGTGAAGCCTGAGAAGAAGGCACATAGTGTCATAGATCTTATAACAGGTTGTAGATGAAGAAGAAGCATCTGGTTGATATAGGCTTGAGCTATTTAGTAATTTCACAGGAGAATTTGTCAAAGACAAACTTAGGGCCCGTTTGGATAATGGAAGTATTGGAAGTAAGAAGTATGTTATAGAAGTAACTTTCAAAACTATGAAGTAGGAAGTAGTGAAAATAACATTTTTTTGTTTGTTTCATATATTTTTAGAAGTAATGAAAGTAGAACTTCTTCCTCTTCATTTACTTTTTTTGTTTGTATAACATTTGGAAATATTACTAGGAAGTAATTAACACATGTTGCTTCTACAATTTCAAAGTCACATCACGCTCTTTAATTTAATCTAGCACGTTACAACCAATTTCATGCCGCTATGACCCCTCGCCACTTGAGAGCAAGAAGAATCCTTCAACCACATAGCTTCAAAATAATTGTTTACCTCTTGCCTATGATGAGACTCCGGATGACCATAAATTCCTATGAATCTCCAATTTCTCTCCTCCCTCGATCCTTTGATCGTAATATCAACGTGATATTTACACAAAGAATTAATAGACAAACTGTTCTCTTCATCCCAAAGAAAAGATGGCCGACGACCATCATAAATTACTACAAAATAATTGTTAAAATTAAGAGCAAATTTATCAATGAAAAGTTATTAGAAGTAACTAATAAAGAAAATATTAATAAAATTTTATTTATTTCCTAATTAATATGCATTTCAAGTTTTCAACTACTTCCGAACTACTTCTGAGTATTGAGGATTGGAAAAATATTTTGGAGGTAAGGATGACACGTAGGCGCCACATAAGCGTTTAAGGAAGTATTAAAAGTAAGTTTTTCAGAGAACCAAACATACTTTTTTGCTTGGAAATAGCAGAAGTAGCTTCTACTTCTTTTACTTCAGCTACTTCATAATTACTTCCGTGCAAACAAACAAGCCCTTATTTGAAATAACGTCTCTCCAGGTTTGCATGAAGGTTCCTGAATTAAAATCTGAATGATCTTCCTATGTATTTTAAATTTTAGATGTTAGAATTGAGGAAGCAGAGAAAATCTTTTTTATTGCTTCATTACCTTCTTATTTAAAAACTTTATTAATAGCATCTATGAGCAATGAGGTTAATGATACCTCTAATCATAACTAGGGAGATATTGCAAACAGTTTCCACCCTCCAATTTCACTCACCTTTTTTAATTTTTATGGAAAGAAACTGTGTGGTATAAACTCCCAGCATTTCATTAAAAAGATAATAATGAAACAAGATACAAAGAAGAAGGATGCAAATATATATGAAGCTCACGAATAGTTTGATCCCTCAAGAAAAAAAAGATACAACATATTCACTCATCTTAATCCTCGAAATAAGAGCTCGCCTCGATGAATAACTGAAGGAGAAAACAGTCTTCCATTCTAACAAAAAATAAAATAGGTAAATATTTAATACCACATTAAAATTCTCCTCATATTATTTTCACTATGTGCCTATATGGAAGCAAAGACATGAATGTACACTGGCCCATTTGTCAATAATGGGAGCTAGCTTGTCTTTGGATGCTCAATTCGTCACTAACATCCCTACTGCTAGAGTTTGATTGTAAACAATGTTTACAAGATTCCTTTTTTCTATATTTCTTTTATTTTCTTTGGTAGCTAATCCAAACTATTGGTAGAAACGAATCATCATATTTTCAGAATCCGACTAAGCTGAGCATAACTCTGATAAGTCCTATATCTTGTTAGTTTTATATGCAATTGATGTGATTGAGGATTAGGAGAAAGCATTGCTTGGTTATCTTTGAAATCGTTTCGGAGATAATTTACAAATTAGTGAATTTCCTTTTCTTATGTCTGACCAGGTATAGTCAGATTGAATCTAACTTTTGTGTCATTATTAGAACTGTCTGTATTGTTTGTTGTGCGACAAAGATATGAATATTTAGAACATCATCTGTTAAGGAAGAAAAAAACCTAGATGTATTAGCCAATTAAAGATCCTTAAACTTGTACAACATTATAAATAGTTTGTTCAATAGCTTGTGTGAACAGAGCTTAATCTAGCACATGGTTGGAAAGTTGATATCCCATGCTCTGAGTTGTTTGATATGTTGGACTAAAACGATAAAACTCCAGGCTTTAAACATTACAAAAGGCCAAAGCTCCAGCCTTCATTAGAGGCCCACATAGAGTCCTCGGGATTGAGTCCATGCACTAAGACATTCCTTTCGTCTGGTCCTGATCATTGAGTCAGGAACAATTCCTTCTCTATCATTATATCCTACCCTTACTATAATTTATAAGCATATATAGGTGGCCTAATCCTACTACAGGGAGGGTAAGAGAAGCAATTTTTATAGGTGCGCAGATATTTGTTGTCCTCAACACAATCATGCTCACATGATAAAGGAAACTAAAGAAACTCCCCTCAAAATGCTCAAAAGACGACGACCCTACAATGATCAAAATCCATCATCATCCCGGGACATCACTCTCCTCTCACACTATCTTTTCTGCCTTTATGCATGGCAGTCTAGTTGTACCTTCATTCTTTTTGACTGGTCCTCTTCATTCTCTTCAAATGGAACTGGGATTAATGAGGGAAAAAGTGAGAACGTAAAAGACGAGGAAAGAAAAGAAAGTGAGCACATGGGGGGGGGGGGGCCCCCCCCCCTGGTACTCTCCCCAGAACTGAAGCATCATAACATAGACAAGTGTGAAGCCCCATCTCATTGGATCCCCCGGTCATCACTTTCGAATGATGGAACACTACAGGCCAATAGTTATGAAAATTTTGAGGATTGGATAAAACTGGCGATCAGTGAGATTTGTGGCAGAGGTACCAGATCCGAGAATTCCCTTACTTCCATGCAGGAATTGTCATTTGAATGAAAAGCAAAAGGGCTTGTTTGATGGAGACCCTTGGCAAAAGAAAATAGTGTTGTATGCATTCTCCCTTTTCTCAAAAGGCTGTAAAAGTTTTATCGTGTGGAAACTTTGTCTCCATGCTTGATTATCTTTTGTAGATGCCTATGGCTCTTTCTTGCTTTCTTCTTTTGGTGAGCTTTGGGCTAAGGACAGTAGTGGCAGCTTGTCTTGTTATAACTGACTGTTAAAGAGAAGGGGTGGGAATTTACTTTATTTGTTCAGAAACATTTTACTAAGAAATGAAGAAACTAAGACCACGGAGTTTGCTAAGAAATGAAGAAAATAAGATTACGGAGTCCAGACAACTCTTCAATTTTTTTTCCTTTACACTAGGTGTATATACTACTATATTGTATTAGGTAGTCTGTAAAATGACCTTGTTCTCCATTATGTCTTTTCTGTAATAGATTAAATGATACTTGTCCTAGTTTGAAATCTCTGACATGAAAGCTGAATAGTTGCAATTGGGAATGTTTTACAGTAATCTCAATAAGATTACATTTACAATGGTATCACTCTATGCTTTCATATAGAAATGGTTTCAAGCTCAATCATTCAAATCGGCTCATCTGTTTGTTTCAAATTGGCTCATCTGTTTGTTTTAGAGAACCGCTGTGATTAAGACATTCCTCTTACCTTTTTATGTATTATTGCACTTACAACACAGTTTTTTAACTTGTTCTAGTCTTATTTTTCAAAGACCTGCCAACAGACATATGAACTATATTAAGTACGATAAGTTAATTGGCAATTATAGACCCGTGTTTATTCTAGTCAGAGCCCAAAGAACCAGGAACATCTCCCTGACTTCTTAAATATGCCCTCAACTGATCCTTTTGAAGTATATAATTATTACATTGATGGTTATTTTTGGTGCCCACTCGCCGACCTCCTCGCCTTCTTTAGTTCCTAGTGTGATTGTAACCATGCGCATTTTTAAGATTTCATGGATGCACTGTTCTGCTATTCTGATGGTATACAAGACAATACTCTAAAACAAAATATTATTTCTAGATGGTTGAAAGGGTATCAGGTTTTGCTTCGGGGAAAGATTGTGTAATATCTTTTCCTTTCTCAAAAAACATTATATAATGATCATAGTGTATAAGAAATTAGCAGTATAAGCTATTACAAACAATAAAAGATTTAACTGTACTTGATGACCATGCTATCCCTTTGTTGGCTAGTTTGATGTGAGATGTATGCTTTATGTCCTATCCCTTTACTGAATCTCATGGTATCAAACATTTGTTTTTGTATTTGATTTGATTTCAAGTAATTGTACTTGCTTGCGTGTGTTTATGTTTTTAGCTTTTTATGCACATTTCTGTGCTTGATGAGATAGTCTGCTGACGACGGTTTGATCTCTAAGTGGGAGATTGTTTGAATTGGGGGTAAAGACTAAACCTCAACTCCGACGAGCTCAAGATCCATGCATGTGAGCGTGGACGACAACCTTGTAGGCGAGCGGGGCTGCAGGCGAGGCAAGCTCGAAGTCGTGAAGACCTTCAGGCGAGCTCGAGCGCTGCAGGCGATGGCGACAGGCTGTCACCAGCCTATCGCTAAGGTTTCCCTATAAAAAGGAAACCCCAGGGCACTGATCCTGTGCTTCTTCTCACGCTCAGATCCAACGACGACCTCTTCTCTCTCTTCTTTTTCTCTAGTGTTTTTTTTCCAGCACCCTAAACAGTGAACTCAATACGGTCACAACCCAATTGAGTTCAGTTAAAATTAAGTTTGATGAGAAAGTTCGAGCATTGATCCTTTTGTCTTCCTACCAGAAAGCTGGAACGCTACAGTCACAGCTGTGAGTAGCTCATCGGGAAGCTACAAATTGAAGTTCGACGATGTTCGTGATCTGATTCTTAGTGAGGAGATCCGATGAAGAGAGTCGGGTGAAGCTATAACCTCTTCAGTATTGCATACAAAGTCAAGAGGTAAAAATTTAACCAGAGGGAACGGGCGAGGTAAATGAAACTACAGAGGTAGATCAAAGGACAGTAGGTCCAAATCCAAGAATCTAAGCAACAGCTCAAACGCTATTGAGTGTTAGAATTATGGAGATGCGAGCAAGTGAGAACTAGCTGAGTTGCCCACGGGTAAGAAAGTACTCCATAACAAAGGATCAGTCTCCTCAGTCAGAAGAAGAGAAAGAGAGTATGATTAAGGTTCATTACGCCTCAGCCATTAGAAGCTTGATGTACGTAATAGTCTGTACGAGACCAAACATTGACCATGCAGTGGGAGTGGTCAGTTGGTTCATGTCGAATCCAGAAAAAGCTCATTGAGAAGTAATCAAGTGGATTCTGAGATATCTACGAGGCACCACACGTAAGTGTTTGCACTTTGGTAAGGGAGATGTGGAAGTGTAAAGGTACGTAGATGTAGACTTTGGAGGTAAAGTCGATCACCGAAAAAGCATCACCGGCTATATATTTACTATCGGAACTACAACTATTAGTTGGATGTCACAGATACAGAAGATTGTTACTCTATCCACTATAGAAGCTGAGTATGTAGCAGCGATTGAAGCCTGTAAAGAGATGATATGACTTCAGGGTTTATTAACGGAGCTGGGATTCAAACAGGAGAGGAATGTCTTGCACATCGATAGTCAGAGCGCGGTTCACTTGGCTAAGAATTTCGCATTTCATTTTAGAACAAAACATATTGGGATTCGGTATCACTTCATTAGATCTCTGTTGGAAGATGATGTGTTGAAACTGGAGAAGATTCCAAAAAGTAAGAATCCAACAAATATGTTAACAAAAACGGTGACCATTCAGAAACCGGAGTTATGCACAACTTCAGTTGGTCTTCATGTATAGGTGATGAGGACGAAGCTACACAGGAGGAGGTGCTTGATGAGATAGCCTGCTGACGACGGTTTGATCTCTAAGTGGGAGATTGTTGGAATTGGGGGTGAAGACTAAACCTCAACTCCGGTGAGCTCGAGATCCATGCAGGCGAGCGTAGACGACAACCTTGCAGGCGAGCGGGGCTACAGGTGAGGTGAGCTCGAAGTCGTGAAGATCTTCAGACGAGCTCGAGCGCTGCAGGCGATGGCGACAGGCTGTCGCCAGCATGTCGCTAGGGTTTCCCTATAAAAGGGAAACCTAAGGGCACGGATTCTGTGCCTTTTCTCTCTCTTCTTTTTCTCCAGCGTTTTTTTTCCAGCGCCCTAAGCAGTGATTTTTGGGGGGATTAAAATGGGAGAAATTTAAGAAAAGGGAATTAAAGAGAGAGGATTTAAGAAGAGGGGTTATATAACACTGTAGCTACAATGTTGTGTATTTATTGAGAGATCTCAGTTTGAGATCTACTCTAAGCTTTGTAATTTCTTGTTGATTAATAAGAAATTAATTGTGTGGCTCCCGATGACATAGGTAGTTGCTGAACCTCGTTAAATCTTGGTGTATTTTCTCTATATTGCGTTTCTGTTGTGTTTGGGTGTGTTTGGGGTTTTGGCGTAAATTCCCAACACATTAAGCTTCAAATCTGTCAATGACTACTTCATGCAAAGGTTTGTGCAATCGAGTTGTGGGTTGACAATGGATATCAAGATAATCTTACAGTAGATACACCGCCCTTTTGACCATCTGGAGAATCCTCCAGCTCAAATTACATGGACATGCAGGAAGAAATTAGCATTTATAATTGACAATGGTGAGGTTTGAGGTCGGAGATTCTTGAAAACCTGGTTCTTTCATATCGACGTCAAGAATCACTTTTCACAAAAAGCTTAACCTGTTGAGCTATCAGTTAACAATGCATATAAACCTAATTAATGCCAATGTGATTATAGCCGCTATAGCTCAATTTGCAAATCAGAATGTTATACATGCTTTGTATACACCATTGAAACAAATGTTAGCTAATTCGCAATAGGTATACACGGATGACGGATGCCACCTTTTAATTCTCTGAAGACAGAACAAACATGGGTTTGAAATAAATATTTCACAAAACTTTCACTTCGAAGGAACGGCTTAGAGATAGTATATTATCGTTAAGACAAAATATATCAATAGACTTCACAATCTTATTTTGGTTTAAACTCTTTATCACTTTTAGTAAAGCTAGATCCTATATGTTCCTGTGATATACCAACACATTCTTGATTATACTGTCTTTTATCTATTTGTCCGACTTTTATGTTGTAAAAGCCTCAGAATATAATGTTTCAGGAGAAATTTGCTTGCTGAAATTCTTGAGAATATTTTGACTGCAGCATCTTCTGGGAATATACCACCATATGTGGCCAGTTACATGCGCTCCGAGTTCTAGCTTGAGTACCTATATGAAACCATAATTAACACAGGGAGTGCCCTGTGAGTTTAATCACTTGTCTTGAGGCCCTAAAAAGGATGGTAGAACTTTGTAAAGGGGGAAAAGGCAAGTGCCAACAAGCAGCACCATTATCTCTAAAAGTCATTGTCCTTACTGAGAAAGATGTATGATTTGATCCAAAAAGCCCCTCTTTGTAAGTTGGTTCTCCATTTAATTCTGATGGGAGGGAATTTTGAAGCTAGAAGATTCAAGCTGAAGGTTATTGGTTCTTACAAAATAGTACGTTAGTCTCATGAGTGTGTCGCTCATCCAATACACCTAATCATACAAGGTCTTTCTTCCTTTTCTTTCTTTCTTTTTGAACACTACCACCACTTTAGTGACGTCTCTCTTTATTCAGGGCAAAGCTCGAGGCCATATTCATCTTTGTGACCAATAATATAAGCTCGCACTATGATAAATAAACAACATGTAATTTTATTACCATTAAACCGTTGGCAATTATCTTAATTTTAGCCATAAATAGAAAAAGGCATAAATAAGTAAGAGGCAAGTGGTATCCTTCTATATTTTATGTGATCAAAGGTACATGAATCTTTTCTTTTTCATAAAGTTTCTCTCATGTTTTTAATTCACTTTGAGAAGGTCCATTCATTACAAGGCAGCATGGAAGGACCTAGAAATCTGTTAATAAATTAGGTT
>BQKN01000736.1:141531-160253 GCA_022839385.1 Asparagus kiusianus | reverse complement strand
TTATCAATCAAATCACTTTTGGTTTTTATCTTCTCAACAAATGATCTCTGTAGTTCATTATTTCCCTTTATGTTGTTTCCACTTCTGGGCTGTCTTCCAGCAACTATCTGACGACAAAATGATCTCTGCGAGTTATGACTTTCCTGCATATTTATCTCACTTCCAGAGAAGGTTCTGTTACTTGTCGGATCACCGAAAGATTTTTGCGGTTCATGAGCTTCCTGTATGTTCTCCAATCTTTCAAAATTACTTCTGCCATTTATTTGATCACCAAAAGATCTCTGCAGTTCACAGTTTTCCTGTAAGTTTTTACAACTGATACCCTTATCAACAGGCATAACATCTGCAAGGAAGCAAACCCCAGAAGGAATTCCGATAAGTCAAATTTAAAGACAACCACGAGTCGTGGGTAGTAATAACATTATTGATGCATAAAGAGAATCAAAGAATAATACAGAAGCACAGACATTACCATCCTGAACAAATGCTTCTGTTGTCTGCAAGGACTTTTGGAGCAGAGTAGTCTCTGCAAAGACCATCAGACTCAAATTCTTAACTTCTTCCTTATGAGATGGCTCCAGAGGCTTAAAGGAAAAGGACTTAGTCCACGTTTCCAACATATCTGCTATGGCAGGGATAATGAGCTTCTCCACATGTAGTGAACGTAGAATCTGCCGCAAGAACTACGCATGATTACACATCCAAAAACAGATGGAAACTTTCTAGTGTAAGTTGAATTTGACGGGAGAACCCTTTATTATTCTTGTGCTATAAAAGGATAAGTGTTTTGAGCAAGTGATTCTTCTGATGAGCAAAAAACAAAATTTTGAATGTTGATAGTAAAGATCACCTTTTGCTAGTTTTTCGGCTAGCAAATTAAAACACTGATTTTCCTCGAAGTAGGTATACCCTTCTTAGGAGATTCTACATGAAAATATTTCTCAGAAGTCTATCTAGATGTCATTGTATTAGAATTATTATTCAAGAACTTTCAATTGATGTTTTGTGGACAATATAATCTAGCACATATGGCATATCTACTCTATTCAAATCTTGTTATAAAGGCAGAAGAATCTAGCATAGAAATTTTCAGAAAGAAAAAACTCATTTGAAGCTGAAGTATTCATTCATGACTATTGAGAAATGAATTTTTGTTAAAGACAAAAGTACAGTAGTAAAGAAAGAAAACTAATAAGGAAGATTTTATACATACCTCTTCAACTGCCCTAAGAAGGCGCCGACACATGCCTTGTTTCCGGTACATAGGTCTAGTACCAATGAAAGGCATTTCCGCCAATCTTGTCCCATGAAGCCTGTAAGATGGGAAGAGAAAGAAAGATAAACTTAAAACCTGTTGACTTGGCTATGAGCTCATTAAAAGTTGATAAGAAATAAAAGGATGCCTATAGCTTATAGTGCAAAATGAAGCGTAAACTCCAATGCATAATTTATGTAAATTCTTAGACAAGGACGAAACATAATATACAGACCTCAATGAAGCTGCTGATATGATTTCCTCATCCCTCTCCAAAATCAATGTGTAAAATCCTTCATAATTTAGACGATTAAAATTTGATCTGTGTAGAAAAATATTAATCAATTATCAATCAGGGCAACCAAACCGTACAAGTTAGTTTTTTTTGGGTGGGGATTTTTTTTTTTTGGGGGGGGGGGGGGGGGGGGTGGGGGGGGCAAGGGGTGGTCAAAGTACGTCAGAAGTATGCGGTCAATAATAGTTAATCACTCAAAACCAAGATTGAATTGATTAAATAAACTATGACTTCACACACTTTCCATCTTGTAGATAAGATCCAGCATAGGAGGTATCTTTTATCGACAACTATCAGGAGAAATTTTACAATCACTTCTTTTTCTTCTGCAAGGAGCCACTTCTAGTCATTGGTAGAAATGAAGACCGATGAGTGTTGCAGAAATAGACCATTTACTTTTAACAGGTGGAGTGAGTACAAGAAAGAACAAAGCCATCATGCATATTCTTGAATCATATCAGAAACCAAAATAGGAGTAATTGTGGCCTTATGTTTTACTTTTTTTTCTCCAAAAGGCGGTCCCATCATGATTTAACCACGCAAAAATATAGTTCATCAGAGTTATTGAACCCTTGTTTGTTATTGCTCGTATGAGATGACTTATAGGTTGGTCCAGCCATGTTAGTGTGTGAGTTTTGTCGTTTGTTACCAGTTCCTTTATCCCAGATGGGCTTATGTTATCTCAAGTATTATGAGATTATGCTAAGGATTTGGCTGACAAGCCCTACACAAGCGAACACACAAGATATAACATGTACATGACCATAAATTAATATTTGACATTGATGTATTTATGCTAAAAAAACTTTGAGTGTCACAATAGTGAATGTGGTAGATAATTGAAATTTCTTAACTATTTAAGTTCTGCTGGAAAAACAACCTTGATTTTGATTATTGAGGACCCCAAACCACTAACCAATTCTTTTGACTAATAGTTAATTAGAAGGCTTTGCGTGTCATCAATCACAACTGAAATATTCTAACTTGTGTTTGAAGGATTCGGGTATCAAGATGAGGAACTTGTAAAGGGCGCAATAAGGTACAATCAATTGGTGGTAGTAATTAATCCCATACTAGAGAGCATTGACTAATGTTTTTTTCAGGATTACCTATAGATTAATAAAATATATATATAGAAAAAATTAAAACCTAGAATATTAATGAACAGAAGGTAGGGCAAGAGAACATATATAGTCACACAGAATATAAAGGGACAACTTATTAAATCTTGAGGCAGGACCACAAGGACAGACTTAAAGCAAGTTTTTCAGATTGCTGGTACGGATAGATAGAGATGAAGCGTACCCACAATTGTAAACTGCTTGACTTATCATGTCCACACCTGTCCTTTGATCTATTAGAGGAACAAAACACTCATTCAGCACTGAGAGAGCCATGGAGAGTTTTACATTAGATTCCATAATAAAGGAAAACCTCTGGTCAGACATGATCCCTGAATCTTTATCAAAATGCTTCAATACAGTCCAAGAAAATCCATCCTCTATAGAATTTGTGATACCAAGCATATCCAGTAGTTTCACAGCCACCTGTAAGATTCAAACATTCAGGATAAAACTCTGCGCACAAAAGTTAAATCTTTTCAGAGACAATAAGCGACAAAAAAGATGGATCATGGAACTATACCAGAATTAGCTGCAATTTGATAAAAAAGAACAATGAACCTTGAAAAGGAACTAGATTACTAGAATGTACTGCAATTAATATCATTATCAAATAATTATAGAATGAACTCTTGATTGAATGCACAGTCATGCATAGCTTCATAGATCTGTCAAGCTGATAGTCATACAAACATACTAATGAATCAAAGAAAATATCCTTTAACTCTGCTACTCCTAGTTCTACAGGATATTAGATAGAGTAACAAGTCAGTAAGGGGAAACAAATTTTATAGAAAGGAGTATTCAAGATGGAATTTGACGAATATGGTAATTGATACATTTGACAGTTAATCAAGGTCATTTTAAAATATTTTTTTCTTTGAACAACCAAAGTAAACATGTAAAATAATGTAAACGGTCATCCAGAGGCTAAAAAATAACCTTTTGGCAATTCTTCCCACAGAAAGAAGATGGAACTGGACCCATCATGTGCATGCTGTTTCCCCAGGCACAATTTTTATGATCTACAGAAGATTCATGCAAGCAAATCTATAAGCAATCACCTACGTTGAGCTGTGCAGTATATAGAATAAAGCAAAAGCAAGTAACAAGTAATATACTTAGTTACTTACATTTGCGTGAACATTGCCTGCACGATAGCAAATTCTGAGTTTCAAGGGGCATGTCCAATCCATGCACAAGCGCCTTACAGAATGTGCATATGCAATATGGACAGTACCAACTGCCCTCTGGAAGGGTCTGAGAGAAAATGAGTAGGTTACAAAACTTACGTTGGATTTCAAAGTATATACGAAATAGAAATAAAAGCGATTTGAGAGTAACAGCATTTGGGGTCTGAAATTTAACATAAATATTAGAATTCTAGTTCTAATGACCAATGAGAAAGTGCAATATAAGCCACATCTTAGATAAATGAAGAAAACCTTAGAAGCACTAGTAAAATGTTATGACCATACAGCATGGCTTGTACAAAATGTATATCAGAGGAACAGCACAGTTGGCCAAAATTCAGCAAGACAGTGTTAACTTTAATTTTACTAACGAGGCCCATAGTATTATAGTGCAGGTATTCATCCTTGAAGGGCCAAAGTCCAGGTCAAAAGTACACATTTCTTGAGGATCCTTAAATTGTTTAATCAAAACTTTGATCATTGGATCTAACCTTCTCTGTGAACCATTCACATGCTTAAAACAAATTTAGTACTGTGAAGCAGGACATCTAAATGTGCATCGAAGTATGAAAAATATACAAAGAGAAGCTTATATTTCAGTACCTTGAGCATCAAACAGGTCTGGTGAAAGGTTGAAGGACAGCTGTCACAGCATATTAAGTGACCACCATCAGCACAAATACCACATGTATCATCGCTAGGATCGGGATCACCAACTCCCACAGTCTGAAACCCAACTTTCTTCTGTACCTTTTCCTTCTCCCAAGCCTCTTTCAGGCACAACAGAAGCGTCTTTCCTGACAATAGGAAAATGTTACCCCAAGACTGTTGAAGTTCTCCACCAGCATGAGCTACAAAGTTTGACAATGAAACTAGCTTCTTACGGCAGTTGCACCAAATTCCCTTTCTAGTTACAAAACCAGAGGTGTTTTCTGTATTGTTCTTTGTGATATAATAAATCCTTTCATTTTCATTCAGAGTTCCAGAATCAATTAACCAAGATAATATGTTAATCTCTGTCTGGAATACGATCGCCTCTTGATGGTCATCCTTACCTCTCCTAACAGTAAGGCCACAACCACCTCTCCTATTTTTCTTCCTTTTTTTGTTAAAATTCCCTCCACCAACCAGCCTCCCTTCAGCAGCAAATGATCGACAGCCTTTCTCAGAGACAGTAACTTCCACTCCTTTCTCTTTCCCTGAAGCAGAAGATTTCTCGAATCTCGACTTCAGGCAAGAACTGTTCATATTGTACTGCTTCAGAATATCATCTGATGCAGCATTTTCACATGAAGTCGTCGTATTTTCCTTCTCCTTCTTTTCCAATGTGTGCACTCCCAATTCTGCAGGATATAAAAAGTAATCTTCAAACCCGACTTCTACATCGGAATCATCATCCACAGGAACATGTTTCCCATTGATACGTGTAGATCTCCTTATTCGTGTGGTTCCACATCCATGCATATTATTGTCATTGGATTCGCTTGAATAGAGAGCACTGCCGGACTCTGATCTTGGGGTTTTATCTTGTGAACCTTCATCGCTGTTGCTGCAATCAGATTTCTCACTCAATGCCTCTTCTTTTCTAACATTTGTCCTGGTCACATATTTAGCATTAACCAAAAAACTTGTTTCTCTCTGCTTCTCTGAGTCCAGGTTTCTTTCTAACGCATCATTATTCTTGTTTAGACGTGTAGATCTCCTTAGCCCAACTGATCTTCTGCCCTTGACAACAGACCTCTTGCTGCTTTTACCATTTCTCATGACACCCATACTGCTGAAATCTAAATTTATGAATTCATTATTCAAATCTCTGCCTATTTTACAGGATTTGGGTGTTTCTTTCATCAGGTTTTCCCTATGTGAAGTAGGAATTTGCTCAGCCTTTGATTTGTCTACGCAAACACCAGATCCAGACAGTACGTTCATTTTGTTATCTAATGGACCATGCCTCCCACTCATTCGTGACCTCCTTACTCCAGAAATCCCATTGCAGAAAGAATCCCTGTTAGGCAAACTAGCACTACAAGCTGCCGGGTTAAGTTCATCATTACTCAAACGTCTATCTTCTGCATGCCCCTTTGTTCTCCCACTGACCATGCACAAAGAAGATGCTTGGTTTGCTTCTTTACACACGAATCTTTCTGTCTTTTGCAAGGGTTTTTCTTCGTTTTCTTTTAAATGATCACCTTTCTGTTGAAGTTGTTCCTCGATATCTTTAATGGGTCCTATGTTCTTGAAAAAATTAGAGTTCTTCTTTCTTCTACCTCTCTGTTTCTTTGTGGTAACATTATCACCATTTTCTCTCCCTGCCCCTAGATAGCTACTAGAAACAGCTGCTCTTTGAACTAACGCACCGCCAAGAGAGCTGTTCTCCAAATGCCGGGACAAGACACTAGCATTCCCACTATATTTAGAAGTGCCTTGTAGAAAGGTCTCAAAGGCTTTCGGAAGGGAATAGTAAGGAAGCCCAACAGGAGATACGTAAACATACTCGCTTTTGCCAGGTTGAAGCAGCACCTTCCAACCAAAGAGACCCAAAAGGCTCATAAGATGCGGAGGTGGCGGTCCTGAGCTTGAATTAAGCATCCCACTCAAAGCTCCCAGTGAAATTTGAGGAGGGTTTGAACTGACTGAGTGTGCTGGCTTTGGTTTAGCTGTTCTACTGGCTGAATCACTGCATCTTCTTGCTTTTTTCTCTGGCACCCAATCGGGATCTTCCTCCTCTCCAGAACCCCTTTTGCTTCTGCTAGTTTCTGATGTCGAAATGGAACCCTCTGCAGCTGAACTAGAGACATCTTCGAAGCCATTGTTAATTTCATGGGTATTCGACGGATTCTGGGTTGTGTCTGCTGAGGTTTGGTGAAAAGATTCACATGGAGTTTGATTAGGGAAAGAGTTACCAACTTCAAGAGTATTAGTACCCAAGTTAAGACACAAGAAGGAGCCATTGAAGGCCCCGTTAGTCCTCTGCTGATTCACCATCTTTACTGAATTCTGTAGGCCTACCAACAAATCCTGCAAAAGTTCACATTCTACAGACAAAACATTGAAACATGACAAAAAAAATCCAAAAAAAAAAAGAAAGCAAAAGAAAACAACAGTGAAATATCAATCTATTACATGTATTTGAACGGAAACTTTGCCATTGAATCAGTTTCATAGCAGTGCCTAAAAACTGAACATTCAAGGAAGAACAGAGTATTTTCGCAACAAATACCTAAAACCTCTAAATTAAATTTAAAAAAAAAAAGAAACACCAAAAACCATTAAAAAGAGCAGACAGTGCTCCCTTTTAATCTACAATAAATTCAATTAAAAACAAATTTACTATTGAAAAAATTAATCCTCTACGTGCGATGCAACATCATTCTTCATCTCATAGTAAGTTCAAAAAAAATAAAATAACAGGAACAACGATCTAAACCCTAGAAACAACAATATCAAATTGAATCGAATACGATCAAATGAAATCGACTTACTTCAAGAATCGAATCGCCCGATCTCTTCAAGACTTTGAACTCGCATTGCTCGCATAAAATGTAGAAAGCTAGGGTTGTTCCCCCTCTCCTCTGCTTTCTTTTTGAATCGATCTCTCTCTCTCTCTCTCTCTCTGGGTTCGTTGCTTTAAAGGGTTTAAAGGTTTTGGAATTTTCTCATTTTTAGCAATTCCCATCGCAGCCTTTAATCAGACGAAAAAATAAAATAAAATAGCAACAAAATTATTGCCTTTCCATTATTTTATCTCTTTTATAACGACTCCTTGTTTCCGCTCACTCGCGGATCCGCTCGTTCGCCCTTTGCTGGATTCTGATTAATTCGGTTGAAGCGAAGCGGATAAGCCGATAAGGCGTGGCTTAAACTTTCCCTGCGGGTGAACGTAACGGAGTAAGATCAGATGTCTAGTGAAAAACACTAGACACGGTAGGGGGTGCTTCGATTTGATGACGGGTAAGAGAACACGGCGTGTTTCTGTGCTGTGGAGAACAGCTGATTTGGCACGTGAGGCGGTTGGAAGGTTGGGCCTGGTGGGCGAACCAGCTGGATTCTGGTCACGTACCAGGTGGAAGGTGCAGGACAAAATTATATAACTTCACTCTTTCTTTTGAATGTCCACTCACCAGTGAACCAGACGTGTGTAATGAGCAGTTGATTTAAATGGAGTGTATTTATCAGAAACAGCAGAGACGTGATTAAATTTGTGATTATCTTTTAAAGTAAAGTACTAAGTGGAAGTTAATGCGGTTAGTTAACAACCCGGGAAAGCTGCCCTTTTTGCTGCTCTTTAGAATATACAAACGATGCGTTTTTTAAAAGGTATTACTAATTCTTAGCTATTTACATCAATAAGAATTTATTGATGATAAATTCAGTTCTTATTTTATCATCAATAAATTGTAGTAACACCACCTTGCACAAAAAGATCAACAGAAACTCAAAAGCTAAATTTTTTTTTCACCCGATGAGGACAGTATGTTCCAAAATTGCTCATTCACTCTTCCACAGTCCCCGGTATGTCTTATGACATATTTCAGCATTTGGCGAAATGCAATTCATGTTAGAAAAATTATAAAGAAGATAGAAATTCTGAGGCGTGAAATACTTTCCTTAAAGAAATATTTGTCCCACTTAATATTCAAAGTTGTTTCGGGTTAATGCAAATTTTCTTCACAGAATACAACAAAAAAATAAAAAATTTAGCAAACAAATCTGGAAGTTTCCACTAATTCGTTGCGCTTTTCGATGTTAAAAAAAATCTTCACAGAATACAACAGAAAAATAAAAAATTTAACAAACAAATCTGGAATTTTCCACTAATTCGTTGCGAAACAAGTTTGTAGTGTTACAGATCTTTTTGACAGAAAAGTTTTGAAAAAGACGGAATTCAGCGCCTTACGTTTCGACCAAAACCTGCATTCAACTTATTCTGACTCTTCGCATCCATAAGTCATGAGGCTGGAAATTTTCCGGTAGGGCAAAGCAAACAAATGTAAGATCCGTTGTATAGAAGAATAGAATAACATTCCCGATATAATCAGAGAGCTCGGCCTATGTTCAGTAAACATATCTGTTGGTAGTCTGTAAATAAAAATATGGAAAACAAATGCAAATTCTGGAGGATGTCGGCGATTATCGTCCAACACTTCTAGATTTTTCGTTTAGTGAGAACGAAAAGAAAAATCAGCACCGCCCACATACAAAAAGATGTTAATAAGGAAGTTTAGAATATTATATTTCGGGAGAGCAAACAAATTGACAATCTTCTTAACTGCTGAAAGGTAGTGACAATGTACTATTATTTTCATTATATACAGATCCTTCCGTTATTGGAATGTTACCGATAAATAATTTACGAGCTTTGTTACATGGACCCAAAATATGAGACCAACAGGAGGGACATGTGAGGTGTCCCCCTCCTACTGTATAATGAGGTGGTCATCATTAATGATGATCAACTCATTATGTAATAGGAGGGAGACACCTTACATGTCCCCCTTGTTAGTCCCATATTTTGGGTTCTTGGAGAATTTTTTATACTTTACATAAGAGATTGGGGCTTTGTCTCACTTGAATAGTAGATACTGACACCAAGCGTTTGAACCGTGATAAATTACTATCGATGCTATTAGGACGCGTTTGGACAAAACTTTCTTTTTTTTTTGGTTTTTTGGGTAAAAGCCTGACAAAGTGCCAGGCTTTCACCCTAAAACGCCCTGACACTTTGTTAGGCTTTCACCCAAAAAAAAAATACGTTCCAAACATGCCCTTAGTCTTCACTCTGTTTTCAACAACTTCAAGTTTCCAAATAAGGTCAAATTGTAAACAATTAATTAAAAAGGATACTTTTTCGGCTAGCTTGTGTCTGTCATTTTTATATGTATATATGTTGCCGAGTTAAGCAAATACAGACTTTAAATAAATATCGATACAGAACAGGCAAAAGAAACTATACTCATTCATCTGCAGGAGTATAAATTTTTTATAATTTAGCAAGATGTATTATCTAAAAGTCAAATTGAAAATTGACAATCAAACGAAATATAAAAAATTCATAAGATCAACATAATAATCTATCAGAGGCCACCTCGATGAACTCGTGATCAAAAACTGCTTCGGCCTCGAAACCCGGCGCCGGATTCCCAACCAACGGCAGCTCAGTCTGCGATCAAGATCACATAAAGATCATACCAACATCAAAACCATAAGGAGCAGAGCCTTAAATGAGCTTAAAAATCATCAAAAACAACATTATTAAGCTTAACCTCGCTTGAAGCGTTAGCAAAGAATCTACTTTCAGAATATTTGGGAGCAGGGATCACACGAGATGATCGAAGCTGAAAGCTCCGCCTCAATCCGTTGAAGCTCTGCTAGGGTTTGAGATGACGAAACAGAGACGGGAGTTAAAGCGGCCTTCCGATTTGAAAATTTGGCGGGAAAAAGCTCAGGGCTTGACGAAACCAAATCGATTGCAGAGCAGGCCATAGCTACTGAGCCCCCCGGCCGAAGTGAGGAGCGAGAGAAAGGGGCATGGCGCGCTTTCAAACAGAGTTGACCGGCGCCATCGAAGTTATACGTAGTCGCGGTGCAATTAAGGCGGGCATTTTTAAGGTAAGGGCATCCGTTGGGCTCAGGTGGATTAAGTTGATGTTATCACGTTCCTGCGGAACAATATACCGCGGCCGCTGGCGTTTAGAAAGTTAACGTGTACCCGCGGCACAGTAGACCGCGCCATCCCTACTTCGCCCGTTTGTGGATCGGCAGCGGAATCTCGTGGCCGAAATGCTTTGATCTTTAGCACAGGTACACTGTTCATATCTTATTCTAGGTTTTTCTATCAGATGAAAATTTTTCGTTTTATTTTCTTAATTAATTTGATCTCCAAGTGTATAGATTATGAAAATTTTGTAATTTGGGTACTTTGATTTAGACCTGTGACAAGATTGAATCTTTTAGGGTAAATTATTGAAAGTTTGGAGATGGTAGTGTCAGTTTACTCCTCGATAACATTTAAGGATCCTTGTTGTTTGAGCTATGATTGAAGTTCATATTTGCCGAGTATGTCTTTAGTTAGGGTATGTGTTTGTGCTGTGTGAATCTCTCTGTATCTGATTGTTAGTTAATAATACGTTTATCATGACAAGCAAGATGATAAATTTGGGACCTTGCCTATGGTTTTCTTGTGATCTTCATTTGAAGTAAAGTTTGTAGTTTTAAGCCTCTTAGATGGGACCTTACCCTCTTCCTACCATACTTTTTGTTGAATTCCCCTTGCGATTCGATTCCTAGGAATAGGAGAAGGTGGGGGTCTTGCCTTCTTCGTTTCGCTCTTGCTGAATACACTTGTTTCACGTATTGTAATTCGATAACTAGGAATAATAGAAATTGAGCCTTACCTTCTTCATTTCCCCCTGTTGAATGCACTTATACAGCTTTGTGCAAGTAATTCTTCCATATGATGTGGGTCTTTCTTCTACATATGTACATATTCCTCTTCCTTGCATTTATTCGTGAGTGTGAATGTTATGGGAAACTATGTTTAGAGCATTACTCGAGTCTTAGTAGACTTGGCTCAAAAATGCAGTTGCTTGTAATGTTGTCAAAGCAAAGGGATAGTTTTTAAAACAAAGTAATTACTATATATATTTCCTGTATCAGCTTCTTTTCTTTATACTCAATAACTAATCCATCTTAAAATAAAATCACCCACGATATAATCATTAATCCATCTTAAAAGTTGATTGGCTGAAGTAGCTTTTGCTCCATACCCATTTCTTCTCTGCTCACCAACAGACATGTCTTTGATATTGGCTTCATCTCATGAATTCAGCTTCTTCAGAATTAGTTTTTTCTTTGTGCTTCTTTGGCTTAAGTGAATATGATATTAATTAAAGGTAAGAGTTGATGCAGAAGTGAAGTGTGATTTCTGATATAGTAAAGAGGTTTAATTGCCTTTCATTTTGGAACCTAGACGGAAGTTCAAGCCTATGAAGCACGGACACACATAACATGAAGCCGTGTCGTGTCGTGTCCGTGTCGGACACACGTGTCGAACACACGTATCCTATGTATTTTTTAGGATTTGCCTCGTGTCGGCGTGTCGGATGGCCGTGTCGGATCCGTAGCCGTGCTACACTTCAAGCAAGAAATTCAGCTCCACTATTTTTTCTTTGTGGCATGCGTGAGAAGGTTCCTTTGGTGGTTTACTGTTGGAAATATTATATTTGTCATTGAACAGTATATTTTGTAAGTAAAATTTGGTTGCTGAATCGGTATTGTTGTTGTTTTATCTCCATTGCCTGACAAGAATACTGGTAATATGTTATTAGAGGTGGACTCTGGCTACTTCTGAAAGGATTTGAAATCTAATCCTTCCTCCTTAAACTCAATAGTCTGTTCAAGTATTTCACTCTAATAAAATGATATACATCATGTTCAGCGGTACAAACCACAAAAAAGAAAAAGGATATCAAGTGAATTTGAGGCTTTTGTATTATACATCAAGTGGTACAACTACAACAAGAAGATTGTGTAGAGATAATGATTCAGATCTTTGATCACCATTAAGATTAAACAATCAAAAACCCTTAATTGTTGTTAGGCTTCAACGTACAAAGTCATTGCTATTTTTTGGAACCACCTGATTTTTGGTTTTCATGTTGGTCAGCTTGAATTGAGTAGACTTTTTATTTTATTTTCCTGCAATTCAATCTGAACGAGAAGGAATTCCAAATCTTTTCCAAAAGAGCCTAATCTATCTATACTTTATTATGGCCAGTATACTCATTGAGGAAAGATTTAGAAGACTAGTCTATATGATTGGGCCAGCATTTAATTATACTAGGATGGCATGGAGATTTATGGTAATGAACATTATCATAATTGGAGGTGTTCTTTTGTTCTTAAATGTGAATTCTATTAATCTCAGCACTTATAGTTTAAGACAACCACTGAGAGCATGAAGTATAAAGTAGCTGTATAATTTTGTGATTGCTTATAATAACTACATAAATATTATTCTTGATACATTATTTTCTAGCTTACTGAACAATATTACACAAAATTATAGTAGAAAGCAATGTGTTCAATTCTATCAGTAAACAAGTTCAGGACTTCGCACTTCTTCATACTCAATTTCTTCGTCTAATTTCGAACAGACACGTTCATTTACAAAATTCAGAAAGAGATCGATAAAGTCCGGAGGACCCTTGAAATGGGGAATAAACCAGCAAAAGAAGAGCGTGAAGAGATCATGGTGAAGGTCATGCCTCCACTGGACCAAGCTTATGTGAGATGGCTTGCTCGTGACCTCGAAAGGCTCCACCGTTTTGCTCCAAAGAAACCTCGTGCCATAAAACCACCAGAGCGTTACATTGAGTACATGCGCTTGTATGGCTGGCTTGATTTGGACATGGATGATCCAGACCTATCTCATTTGTTGAAGTAGGTACCTGGTTCCTGTATATTGGAGACATCGTATTTTTGTAGCTGGAGATGTTTCACTAAACTATTGTTAATCAAATGCAAGTCACATGAGGAATCCTGTGTGTTTCCTGATATTACCTTTGTCTGTTAACATTTCTATTCTCTCAGTTAAATGTACACAGAGGGATCGTGTAATTTCTGTTTGAATATAGACTCGATTTCTGCAACTATGTCAGGTATTAGTTTTTTTGTTATAATGTACTGAGATTTTTCTGTCAGTGCAGGCTAATGCTTGCGTAGCGCATGATAGATGGGGAAAGTTATAGGAAGGGCTCATGCTCTGCTGTGTCAGAATTATAACATGGAGATGTTACATAATGAGATAGATTCTGATTTTTTTAAAAATTGCATTTCTTTCTGTGCTCAATCTTGTTATTCAATTGGAGAAGGTGAACTGTACACAGTGAAGAATTATCTGCTGTACCTCAAGGTTTGCCTGGGAGATTGAATCCTTTAGAGGATCATATTGCATTATTAAAAATATGTTGGATTGGTAAAGATAACTAGGGGGAAAATGTGGTGTTTAGATATATATTAAACGCTTATTTTCACTTGGTGTCCCAAAAATTTACTCACTTTTCGCTTTGGCAGCTCAGAGTATTTTTTAGAACTTTGATACCTCCAAAAGTTTCAATCTCATTTCATTTTGATGCTCACGTCCAGATATCCAGATATCGCTAGATTTTCTAATTAGATGCTATGATGTTTTGCTAGTATCAAATGAACCTTGTTTTACGCAATGCCTGAAGCTTACGATGCACGAACAATGAGACTATTAAAAGTTACAATTCCTTCTTGTTATTATTTTTATTTTTATTAAATATCTATGCAGTTTCTTAATAGTTACAATTCCTTGTTGTTATTATTATTATTTTTGTTAAATATCTATGCAGTTTCTTGTCATTGCGCTTTTGTACAAGGATTGATTGGAATTATAAGCTTTACAATTTATCTTTCATATAGTTCTTTTTAATCATGCTAGTATTAAGCCCGCGTTATTATTTACCAAGTTATATTTATCGCAAAATTGATAATATCGTTTTTGTTATATAACTCTTTATAAAAAATTCCATGATAAATTTTTTAATACTTTTTACAGACTGAATTTTCAAACCGGTTAACAAAATAACACATCAATTAGCAAAATTTATCAATTTTTTATTATGGAGACAAAAAATATTTATATTTGTGAAAATGCCTGATAGATGTTAAATGCATCCTTTGCAAGAAAAAAATAATATGAAAAGTATTTTCAATGTTAAAAATTTACTTCTTAACATTGGAAAAGGGCCAAAAGCTCACTCTAGCATGTAGGGCACGTTTAGATTTCAAAAAATATATACTGTGGTATGAACAGTATTTATAAAAAATCACTCACCATGCAGCATAAAGAATAATTTTAATTATCTAACTCATGTTGCAGCAAGAATAATGTTTCCAAACTAGTTAACAAAATATTTTTTTACCGTCACGCTCTCTATCTTACTCTTTTTCATAAGCAAATTATTTTTCGTTAGAGACAATTTGTTGGAAAATTTTGTAATAAGAAAGTGAAAGAATTGAATTTGATTTATTCCCTCCAACTTCTTAGAAAAAGAATGTTTACAACTCTCTCAATCTTGATTACAATTTGAATTCCCGATTACAAAAGAGAAGAAGATCGACGGAGATCCTCTCATTTGTTTAAGACTGGGTTTTTCATAGTGGCGATGAGATGTCTCCCTCAACGTTCGTATTGAGTTTGTTTCTCGTTGACGATCCGACGTTTTAGTGGAACAATGTTTCTTCCTCTTGATTGATGTAGAGGAGGACTTGCATGACAAGTTTGAAACTCTTAACGAGTTTAGGAACTTAGAACGAGTTTAAACTCTTGTAAAATAGTCGATTAATCTTAAACATAATTGTTTAGACAAGGAAATGACGAAGAAAGCTCCAAGAATCTGCTGGCGAGAAGATGATCCGAATGAGCCGATCTCTAAATCTTCAAAATACTCAAAGATCCAAAAGATGATCCCCGAAGATTTCCAAGATCCGATCTGCCAAAAAGCCAATGATCCCCCCTGAAGTTCCGGAAGATGATCTCCAGATCACCCACCAAAAAGAGCCTGAACTCAGCTGAGTTTTTCGCCATTTATAGGGGATTTTAGGGGTGTAACCGTCCCCTAAAATCTCTCCTTAATGGGGTGTAACCGACCCCATTTCGTGGAACACGGTTTTAAAACCGTTCAAGCGTTTAAGGGGTGTAATCTTTCCCCTAAAATCTCTCCATAATGGGGTGTAACCGACCCATTAAGTGGAGATACGGTTTTGAAATCGTTCAGGTTCTGTTTGAACCAGTAAAACGTAGAAAATGATGTTCTGGGCCTGAACACTGCATTCTGAGACTGAAATGCAAAGTTGGAACTTGCGTTGGTGGCTGAGAATGCACATGCCGCATTGTGTTTTGAATCTGGGCGTGAACGCAAAGTTTGCAAGCTACGTTAGCGGCTGAGTTTGTACTGCTACGTCCGTGTCTGTGGACTTGAGCTGCGTCTACGGCTGAGTTTGAACTGCGTCCGCGTTGAACTGGCTCTACGTCCGTGTTTGCATTTGCTCTGCGTCCACGTTTGAACTGCATCAGCAGTTGTGAACGCTGCGTTTATGCCGCGTTTTTAGCTGATACGCGGGGAGGACCTCCGCGTCTTGGTTTGGGGAGATCATCAATTTTGTAGTCTCTTTTGAGCATTTGTAAATATCGTTGTCTTGGCTCCTTGAAAATATGAGAATCATCAAATTTATCTCCCGATGTTGATTATAAAGGTTGTTGAACTAGAGCTTTCATCGGTACATGCGAAGATCGTCAGATTGTAAACTTTATCGATCTACGTGAAAGTCTTCAAATTATAGCCTTATGGAAGTCGTCAGATTGTAACTTTTATCATTGGTGTTTAATGGAGATAAACTATCCGTAGTAATTTTTAGACAGCCTATAGAGACTAATTAAAATTTCTTTTAACGTTTCTTTTTCATGTGTGGCTACTTACTATCTCGCGATGTAAATTTTTTTCCTCTAAAAATACATGAATATAATAACCTTAGGAACTAATAATCCGAAACCAAACTTATTCGAGGCCCTAAATAAGAAAAAACCAAAAAGCCAAAAAATACACGGTGTAAGTCTCGTACACAGACACAAGACAAATATACTTAGGCCCTAACGAAAGAAGCTGAGCAGTCATCAGCTTATACAAATTTTCCAACCTGCAACCGAATCACACAGAGAGAAAATTCGTTTTCCTCAAAAAAATATCATTTTTTGCAAAATAATAATTTCCCTCCACTCTATCTGAACAATTAATTTCCCTCCTTTCCCTCGTTTTCTGCTCTTCCCTTTTCCTAGCCCTCACTCTCTCTCTCTCTCTCTCTCTTCCCTCTTTCCCCCAAAATTCTCTGCTCCTCAATCAGAACCCTAACCCTAACATCAACCTCTAATCCCTCAATCTCCCCCAAAAACCTGACGTTTCAGCTCCCGATCCGACTTCAACCTCCGATCGAGGGCTCGATCTCAATGTCAGGCGGCCGAGGAGCTGGGAATCAATCCGGTCAGATCTTGCAGCCGATGAGGCGGCACGTGCAGCTCGCGTGCTCGAGGCCTCCTTTCACGGCGCCGGATGAGTATCATCAGTTCGCCGCCGGCGATTGTCGGCGGTCGGCCGGGGACGAGGCGTCTGAAATGATCGTCATTAGGACGCCGGTGAGTTTTCCATCGGCGTTGATTCCTAGTTTGTGATTTTTTGTTTAGGTTATTGTTAAGTTTGCGATTTGTTAGATCTGTGTGATTTTTAGTGGTAAGTTCAGTTACTGAAGTGAAGTATCTGATTGATGTTTTTTTGCAGTTGAAAGATTAGGATTCTTTAATGTTGATCGTCCAGAATTGCTAAGAAGCTAAGATAAAGCTAAGAACTTTTTGGTAGCCAGTTGAGCTAGATATCTAAGAGCAGACATTTCAGAAGCACTGATGTTTTATGTGCTTTAATAGAAGCTTTTCATTTTGGTTTAGTGACGTTTTGAGTTAATTGTTTAGAACCATCTGCGCTTTACAATTGCAAGTTAGGGAACAGCGTAGGATAACTGAATTGTGCTACTTAACATCAGATTCACTATGAAGGAGTTAGTACGATTGAACTTCCTTAGTTTGCTACAAATCTGTGCTTAAATTTTTAATTGCATTGCCATTCAATCAGTTCTCTCTTCTTTGGTTACCAATTTTTATTAAGACTTTTAACAGCAGGATACTCTTTTCAGTAAGTTGCATGTATCTGTGTGAGCCAGCAATTTGTATTCCTCCTTGCTCCATCCATTTGTGCCGCTTTAATCAACTGACATATAGAGCTGGCAGGAACTAAATTCCCCATCCAGATGATCCCTTCCACAATCTCAAAATAGAAGACAAGCATTTGGTTGTCATAGATTAGTTCTTTTTGACGGTAAAGGAAGGGAATCCCACACTCCCCCTTTTTAGGGAAGGGGGAATTAAGTTCTTCATTGGCACTTCTGAGACCTAGAACCTCTTGCCACTCTTGTTTAGTCAAGCAAATCATGAACTAACCCAGCTAGTTGGCTTAATCTTTTATTAGACTTTGACGTTTGTGTCCACCAGATAGTTCTTATGTAGTTTGAGTAGTGTGTTCTACTTGGGGTACCCGATAACTCTTGGTTTTGGAGTTGAATGCAACTTTTTTTGCATTCACCTTTTTTCTTCTAGACTTTTCCTTGATCAAGGGAAATTGTGTTGGATTGCTCTTTCCTGTTTCTTTTGTGTTGGATTGCTCTTTCCTGTTTCTTACTCGATACCCTTCTTTCTCATAGGTAACTTGCATAGTTCCTTAAAATTTGCATATATATCATTGCCGTCCATACTGGATTATATTTGATGACCAAGGATTGCTGTATCAAATTCAAAAGGCACCCACCACTTGATAGTATCACCAATTCAGTACATCTCCCATCTGAAGCTTCATATGTAGTTGAGCTTGCCTTGTTATTAATGTCCACACGAGGTTGCTGTATCTCTATTGGAATTTCTTGTTTGAGTTTCTTCCGTTTGGCCCGTGACGATGGAACTGCAGGATTTCTTAGGTTTCTTTCTCATGTGGAAGGTGTGTGGAATTCTTTATCTAACCAAAAGTACAGTATAATTCAATTCACTGAAACAATCTTACAAGTTTTTGCCATTGTACTAATATATTCCAACTCCCTCACAATATAATTTACCCCTAAACTAACAGCTTCAACCGGGCATACTCTTGAGTACATATTATGGTCCAACTACATGTCTGTTTCATGATTGTGGATCATAATAGGTCATAGACTCACCATTTTTAACCAACCCCCCC
>BQKN01000736.1:130504-141431 GCA_022839385.1 Asparagus kiusianus | reverse complement strand
CCCCCCCCCCCCCCCCCCCAAAAAAAAATAAAAAATAAAAATAAAAATAAAATAATAATAATAATAATAATAATAATCGCTATCTGTGAGCCACGGAACCTCTTGTAGGATGGTACTGGTCTCAATATATATATGTGTGCAAATGTGTCAGCTTCGTGTAGAGAGGATAGATAAACAATTTTCTGTCTTTGAATCTTGTATAAGTAACAAGTTTCCCTTATAAAACATGGGGGCCTAATTGCTATGGTGGTAGGTGAGCATCAAGCTTATAAACCAGTGATGGCCAGGGCAAGCAGCCTTCAAAAGTGTTAAACAAGAAATTTGTTTGAGATTATTGGTTAAAAATTATAGCTTAGGTAAAAATATCACTTTTTGCAGGGCAGTGTAAATAACGTTCCAAACATCTTATACATATATAATGATGCATGTATGTACCCTACATTTTTATTAATGAAAGACTACCTGGTTTGTTAGACATTGATGTTCTCTTTTACTCTCTGATCTTGGTCTGATGAAAGACTTCTATATTCAGTTGAAGCGAAAGCCTGAACAAGATGACAACGAAGCTGCAGAATCAAGTGAGTGGGCAACCAGCCTGGGATATGCTGAAGCAATTAACAGTCCTCTCCTTACCCCAGTGTCAGGAAAAGGTGGCCGGTCCTATGGCAGGTCAAAGGTTACAAAAAGCAACAAATTTATACCACAGACCCCCATCTCAAATGCTGGTAAGTACATTCCTCAATTTTATTTCTCTCTTATTCTCATAGCTGGATCTTCTTGAATGAATTGGTTCGCTTTCATATCAGAATTTTTTTTATTCATGACACGTGTATCTAAATGTCGATGCTCGCTTTTCTAACCACAATCTCTTCTTCTAGTTTACATCATTTGATCTCAGTTAAGGATAGAATGATGAAAGGATTATTGTATTATGCAGGTTCTCCTTCGGACCACAATCTCACTCCGGCTGGTAACTGCCGTTATGACAGTTCGCTAGGTAATTGAAGTGCTGATTTGTTGATGAATATAAAAACTTCAGTGTTTGTGAAGTTTTGGTGGATCTTATAAGGAAAGTTTGCTAAGTTTTGCGCTAGATGACATGTATCCTCATTTTCTTTCAGGACTTTTGACGAAAAAGTTCATTAATTTACTCAAACATGCTCAGGATGGCATTCTTGATTTGAACAATGCTGCAGAAACTTTAGAGGTTAGAAAAGCAATATAAATTATCCGCACTGTCTCATCTCACAGAAATGGTAACTGCTGTTACAAGTGAAAAAATGTGTCATTCCAAATCCAAGTTTATGAAAAGGTTTCTGATGTTACAGGTGCAAAAAAGGCGGATATATGACATCACAAATGTTCTAGAAGGAATAGGTTTGATAGAAAAGAAACTGAAAAACAGAATACGTTGGAAGTATGATGTCCCTCTTCTACTTTAACTACCAATTTGTTATGTGCTGCTCTTATTCTTCCTCATGAGTTCAAGGTTCAGTACTTATGACAAATACTTTGACAGGGGACTTGATGATTTAATGCCAGGAGGTGCGGATGCTGATATTTCAAATTTGCAGGTATTTGGATGAAATTTATTCATATACTTAGGTGTTTTGCTAGTAGCAAATAAACCTCAAATATGTGTTAGCTTGCAATGCACGTGAAGAAGTTCGATGAATTGCTGCAATCTGAGGTTTCCCCCCTTCTTGTTTTCTTTTAGTTGGAAGTTGAAAGTCTTACTTTGAAAGAGCAAAGCTTGGATGCACATATAAGGTTAAGTGTTTGTCAATAAAGTACATTGTGGTCAACATCTTGAGATATTCATAGTGAAATACTGAATAATTATCTTTTACAGCAAATTGCGTGAAAAATTAAGGGATCTCAGTGAAGATGAATACAGTCAGAAGTAAGAGCTCTAATAACTCATGCTTAGTCACCAGGATTAGTCAATCTCATTTGTGCAGTCAATTTATGTTTTCCCATCCATTCATCTATAGGTGGCTTTATGTGACAGAAGATGACATCAAAGGAATACCCTGCTTTCAGGTTTGCTCCCGGTTTCACAATTTTGGGTGGTGATTATTCTGGTTTCTGCAGTGATATAAAACATTGAGAGACACTGTTTTCAGTTATTTTCATCTATTTCAATATCTTCCTATTTGATATTATCAGAATGAAACACTAATTGCAATTAAAGCGCCCCATGGTACTACCCTTGAAGTTCCGGATCCAGAAGAGGTGGGAATATGCAATTAGGGAGTTAAAGCTTAATTAGTGTGCTTCACATTATAATATTTAGTACTTTTAACATTTCCTCCTCTACATACAGGCTACTGACTATCCCCAAAAGCGATATAGAATTGTCCTGAGAAGCACCATGGGACCGATAGATGTTTACCTAGTGAGGTGATGCACAGAGCCTTTCCAGTCAAAAATTTGTCATAACATGCGAACTTGAAATAAATTACAGTTTTAATTCACAAAATCTTGTAAATGCATCTAAATTGACTTCATTTCAGTAAATTTGAGGAGAAATTTGAGGAGATGAAGGGTGCTGAGACACCACCAAGACTCCCACCTGCATCAAGTTCAGGGTCCACACAGAATTCAGTATGGACAATGGCTGCAGAATGCACTAAAGAAAAAGAGATCGATCCTCAGCTTCAAAACTCAAGGATGTGCTCAAATTTAGATGCCTCGAATGATTTTGCTGGTGGGATCACCAAGATAATTCCTTCAGATGTCGATGTAAGTGCAGTGACATGATAGTAAAATCTTTAATTGCTAGTTTAACCATTAAAATTTTGAGAAGTGTCCTATTTCTTTGGAGCCATGCTCCAGAGACATCCCCATTTAGATGAGAAAAGGCTAAGAAGATTCTGATGAGGATGTTAATCTATTTCTCCTGGCTTTATTGGACACTAGTGTGAACACCGTGCAAGGCATGTCATATTTTTCCCCGCTACAGTAATCACCCTTTTTTGAATATTTTGATTGCTACAGTATCCCGCCTCTGCTACAGTGTTTCCCGTGTACTAAAGTGATATTTTTAAAACACTGCAGTTCATGTTTGCTACAGTAACAATGTAGCATTTACTGTTGCTTGAATAGTGAACCTTGGGTTCTCCCATTTGTATAGAGGGGTAGATAACTATGTCTAGGAGGATCATGGAAACATCCATGTTTGCATGGGTCTACACTGCAATACCAATAACATTGGCGTTTCAAAATATGTGGCTAACCCCACCGTTACCTATAGTTTTCTCATCCAGGAACCTAAGTACAAATTTAGCGAGTGATCCAAGTTGAAATCTCTTGATATATTAAATCTTCAATTAAGTGTCGTCCATACATTACCACATTGTAACAAGAAAAAACTCATGATTAGATATAACTTAATCATGTGAAAAATAAGTGTCTCTGCATAGATCATATAACACTAAGACCACACTCGTTAATATCAATACAAGTTTCATCACATTTATAAGGATTGGGGTTTATATTCAGTTTCTCCTTGATACCCTGCTAATGAGGCCTAGACTCCTGAAAACAAACTTCTCAGCTACAGGTTTAGCAACCATCCTGCCCTAAATAAGTTCATTCAATTAATCTACCGGCAGATCTTATCAGCTACAGAAAACATGTAGATGAAGTTTGTTGGCGTCAGTCATTAGTCTTTTAGATAGAATTGCATAAAAGATCAAAAGATTTCTACTAGCGTGGCCAACAATAGATCACAACCCTCCCTTCAACTCCTACTTTACTACTGTTTTTCTCACAATTATCATCATAATCTCAACGTTTGCCTCTTTGTTATTTATTAATTAATTTGTTTTTTGGTTAGAAGACCTTTTAATTTATATGATGGAACAAATAATGAACATGTATTATACTGTTTTGCAGACTAATGCAGACTACTGGCTTCTGTCGGATGCTGAAGTTAGCATTACAGACATGTGGAAGACAGCGCGTATCCTTTAAATACTTGTTCATTCTTTTTAGCCTTTTTTCGCTGTTAAATTTCGTGAAATTGGACGATATTTTTTTTTCTTTTCTTTGGGACGATATTCCTTAATTCCAATAAAAAGCTGAGGTTCAATGGGATGGGATAAACAGAATTAACCCAGAGGATTTTATCACGGAGCCAGTCAACAATCGTGTGCCTCAAACTCCCCCTCCTGGCGTTGCTGAGGTCCCATCCAAGACAAACACTGCTCCAAGATGAATACAATAATTATGAAGGAAAAGAAGGAACTCACAGTTTTCAGGTTTGGACGAGAGACAGTAATGCGGAACAAGTACCTCATTGTCTTATTCTTGCCGATGATTCTTGAATCTGGAAAATCATCAATTTTGGTGACAACAAGATGGGAAAGGGAGGAAAAAGCTGTAGATTGTCGCATACAACAGCTGCAGTGTTAACACCATCGCAAGTCGAGTGTATAGCCTACATGATATTACCCTTGAGTTGGTGCTTCTCCCATTTTTTTAAGCATCCATGCCCAAGGCCTCATTTGTAGTCTGAATTGAAACCAATCAATTGTCCTAATACCTTATTTTAATTAATCGAGGACAGAATATTATTTCTTACTATCCTTTTTATATGTTTCGATATCAAGCAAGAATGCTATATATTTCTCATGGCTCCAAGTTGAATCCATTATTACATTCTATTCAGTTATGTTGTTGACGCTGAAATTGTAGGATAAACACCCCTGTGAGGTATGAACGCCTTTTCATTTATGATAAATGCTTTCTAACCCTTCATGAATTTTTGCAGAGTTTGAAGCAGAAAAAGGGAGCATTATCAGATAATCATTCAGGTATGATAAAAAGCAACTTTCACAAAGTTAATTCAAACTTATTTACTGTGAATATTTGAAGTATTACATCAAAGCAGAGATATATCCCCTAAGCTAGTATACGAACCTCATAGACAAGTGGGGAAAAAAAAAAGTGAAACCCCTACATTTGGTCCTGATTACTGAAGACTCAAATCACTTGTCAGCCTTATCAGTCTTCTTCCCTATCCAACCAGCAACTATCGGCGTTAGAGCTACTGTCGGCGGAAACCTAATGGGGGATGCAGCTTTATGTGCAGCATAAGCCAACGCAAAGGTTCCCACTTTTCCACCAGTCTCATCTGCTGCAATGCCAACCTGCAACAAAACCTCAGGGTAAGCTTTCAATTTTCCTTTATACTAACATTCGTTTATTTGTTTGCAGTGTTTGCTTACCTTGGCGAGAAGAGCTTGGACGTCGATTCCAGCACTGACGAGAGCGTAGCAGAGAGCGAAGGAGACCAAGGAGAGAGTAATGGAGGTGGCAAGGTATGCACCTCCGTACTTGGTTAGCAGTTCCTTTGCTTGATCTGCCTTTGATTTCTCTTCGCCGTCTCCTTCACTTTTCGAGCTAAATATCTGAATACAAGAGAAATAAAAATAAAAAATTGGTGAACTGAGCACTACCAACGGTTTTAAGCTGAGGTTGTTTATTATTTACCTTCCATAGTCCGACCTCTAGGCCGTATTTCCGTGTGATTTCGTCGGGCGAGGATTGAGTGGGCTGTGATTTCTCCTTTGTTTCTTGTACTGCTCGGAGTTTGAATCTATTTGAAAGGGATTTTGGTGGGGTTTTTGGTTGGTGAAGGGTGAATTTGTTGATTTTTGCGGGAGGAAGTGGGGATATTAAGAGAGCCAAGGCCATGGAAATGGGGATAGAGAGCTCGCTCGCTCCAAAGCTCCGAGAGAAGAGAAGAGGAAGATAGGATCCTAGCTGGGTTCTTTTGGGTTTATTTGGGCCTTGGGCCGTTTCATTCTAGTTGCTGCTGCTTTTGGAAAATTTCAGCCTTGTCCTCGAACATATGGCCTAATGACATGGGTATCCTGCTCATAGAGCTGGTTTCAGAGACCACACAATAGCTGGATAATTTGGTCAAATTGGAATTTGGACTTGCTCTACCGTTGTCTGTACCTATCTTTTTAGGGAGAGCGTATTTAAGGCTAGAAGAAGAGACAAGTTGCAAGCATTAGAAGCTTAGAATTTGATGTGGTCAATTCCAAAAACTTGGATGCTAGAGAATATTTTGCAGAGAAAATATGCGCATGGACTGGATGCAAATAGCAAGAAAAAGACCATAATACAATTTCCCTATGTTTTCTTCTTTATCTTTTAGGGGCTGTTTGTTTTCTTGCATTTTGCAACTTTGCATTGCGAAAATGAATATTACAAGACAAAAATGTTGAATTTTCTACAAAATACGTTGATTGGTTAGCATTTTTTTAATCATAAAATTGGAGTTGGTGTGAAGAATTATTGCATCAATTCTAATTCCCTAAAAGATATGCTAATTTCACTTTGATTTTTATTGATGCCTATCTAAAAGGAAAAAAAAGGTGGGATACTATACCACATTATCCTCATCAAATTCATATTCAGCCAAATTCCTTCGTCTCCATTGTGCTTCGCCTGTACTTAATTGTGACCGTTGCTTGGGATAACGGTCGTCGAGAACTACCGCTCGAATCTAGCTATTCCATGGGGAAACCCAAATTCCTTATAAATCCACAGTTAAAAAACTCCTCATCTAGTAAATGTTTGGCTAAACGGACTAACGTATCGCCATGCTTCCATAGTTCTCGACGCCCACGCAGCCTGGGCTTGTCTTGACTGAACCCTGCGATCTCCTCGTCAACCCGCTGGGGCTCCACGCTGGGCAGTCTGGGGGTGGAGCACTGCGACATCGGGGTCACACCCGCGCTGCCTCCTGATTGCAACCGCAAAGAGCCGAGTTGTTGAGAGTATTATCCCTAATAAACAAATATTCAACTAGGCTCGTCGCGTCGGATCAAGATGTGGGGACATTAATCTATGCTTATCAAAAAAAAAAAAAAAAGAAAAAGACGTCTCAGATAGATCCGCCGCTAGCCGCAAAAGAACAGGAGAAGAAGCTGGTCCGCCATCATAATAATTGTTTGCTCCTGCCAATCAAAACCCCAGCCGGCCTGCCACGTTCACCTCATCCTTTCGTCTCTCTCCTTGCTCCTCGTTTTGTCACCACCATGAACAGATCTCTCCTCCTTTTAATAAAAATAGAGCTGCATAAGGCAGGATGATGTACACTCACTTAGAATAAGGCTGGAATAGCGAACGGAACTTGCAATGTTGCCTACTCTCAGCACAAGTCCCTTTCGTCATTATCAAAACTTTAAGAAAAGTTGCGGTGAAGTTTGAGTATTGTAGTTTTATCCTCATCTAAGCAGCAGGTTGAGCTCTCCTTTAATGAATTGAAATCTTTAGTTCTAACTGAGTTTCTCGTCTTAGGTCTTTTTCACCAATGCTAAAATCTAAAGTTGTGATGAAGGTTGAGTATTATAGTTTCATCGTCTAAGATGTATTTGGTTGGCTGGGCTCCCCGTTGATCGGTTTTAGCTGAGCTCGTGTAGCGATCAATTTTCAAAAGTCCGTTTTCAAAACCGTTGATCGGTCTCCCCGGTTTTGACTTTTTTTTTCCGTCAAACCGAACTAACTCGAGTTAGATTGCAAACTGAATTGAACCATGTTAAATCGGTTCGGTTTATTCAGCTTGGCCTTAAGACATACAAAGTTAGAGGATCTTTTTGCTAAAAGACGAGATTACTATTCCTTCAAACCTTTCACTCGTGTCAAATCTAAACCAAAAAGAAAACTAGTAAAATCACCGAATTTGCAAACTAAATTTAAACATTTATTATATTATATTCTACTATATTGTAGTTAATCTAATATATATATGTCGATATATATATATATATATATATATATATATATATATATATATATATATAATATCCAACATAATATGTTACATGTAATTAATATGTAGCTATTATAGATATATTTACTATATTATATTATACTATATTATAGTTAATCTAATATATTATTAATATTTATTAAATAATATAAAATATATTAATAATTAAAATTTGTGATATAATAATATGATAATATATTAAATACTAATATTTAATATGTTGATAATGTATTATATACTAGTATAGTTAAAGTAATACAATAATAAATAATAATAAAATATAAATGAATTAATAAAAAATAATAAAAATGTTATTTATAATAAACAATGATATAATAATATACTATACAATATTAGAATCACTATAATATTATTAGTATTTTAATAAGTAATGTATAATAAATTAATTATTATAAATGTTATATAATAGTAATATATATAATAATAATAAATAATATAACAATATTAATATAATAGTAATTATATAGTAAATGTAATATAAATTATGGAATAAATAATATATTATATAATAAATAATATAATATATTATAAAGCAAAATAATTTTTTAATACTAAAATAAATTATTGCCAATAAAGGGTAATGTAACATTGATATATTCATAATATAATAATATTTATTTATATTATTAATTATTAATATATTATTAAATTATTATTAATAAACACTAACATATTATAATCTATAATGTATTATATAGTGTTAAAATATTTATAATATTCTATAATATATCAATTTATTGATAATGCTAGTAATAACATAATAGTAATGTTAATAATATAATTATTTTTTATGATATATTATATTATAATTAATATATAATATATTAATAATTTTGTTTAATATTAATGTTACAATTGATCAAACTAATATTGACAAAAAACACTCAATATGGTGTTTTGAAAATACTTTAGCCATTGTGTTTTTTTTACATATACACAACAAAGAAAGCGTCATCGTATCCAAACGAAGCGTAAAATATTCAATTGAACGTACCTAAGAAGAAAATCTATGTAAAAAACCATGGTTTTACTTTTATTCATTTTTTCCCCTGGACACTAGATCACCCACTGTCAGTTGTCACACACATGAAAAAGGTGGGGAGAAAACGAAACCACAATTTCAACCGCTTGTTCTTGTAGAAACGCAACTTAAAGAGAGAAAGAATCATGTTAACGTTACTTTCGATTTTTACAAAGAAATAAAGATAAGACTATAGAGATGCTTTATACGCGAGCGCACGATGGAACACACAGAACCCAAAAAAGGACTTGGGAACTTATCGCCACTCATTCCAACTCAGCTCCCCAAACAGTTTTAATCCAGAGCCACGCGTTTGTTCCGTGATCCAAACTCCAAAACGAGCTTGGGACCCCCACTGGGATTGACTTGACATAAATCTAAAAACTTTGGGATATACAGATTTTATGAGTCAGCGGAGTGTTCTGAACCATAAAACGAAAAAGTAACCTTCAAATAGCCATCTTAACCTCTTTTTGTTGCTATTTTGACTCATACCGCAAAGTAGGAAACATGCAGTAAAAAAGACCATAATTCAATTGGACCGGCAATTAGCGACAAAATAGTTTTAAGTGAAGGACTTCAACAAACGTTAAGACTTGTTGTTTGAATCCTTGTGCGAGTGATTCATGACAATTAAGGTTGCTATCATCCAGCTATTTGCTTTTGGTGAGATTACGGATTTAGTTTCCTTCAACAGTAACTTATTCGTCCGGTGCGTTCTTTTTTTATTCGCTGAAAGAAGCTCTCTCTAATTTTAAAAAAAAAATATATAGTGTAGGCCACGTCACTTATCCTTCACTTGTGACAACAAATATTTAATAAAACAGCAGAAGAAATCTCGAAGACATGAATTGCGATTAGTTAATTAACAGCTAGTCCCAGAAATTATGCTCATCGGATCCCACTCTAAATAATTTAAATTAAAATATCAGAATCTCGGTCCAGATAGGCAAAAATGTTGATAACGGCGCCCCCCCCCCCCCCCTGTACATTGAATCTATCATCTATCCAGAGTGAGCTCGGTCTGACGACCGATTCTTACACGGGAAACAGGGGGTCTTCTTCATGGTATCATACAGGAAGTGGGGCGTACATCTGGTGGATTATGAACATTGATGCACGTATCAACAATGTCTATTGATGTGCTTAGTACATCATTATTAGTATAGATAATATAAAATGCAATAGGAATCCTCAGTATGATATTGTGCAGGAGATAAAGTAGAATATGATGCTTGACATATTATGAATACCGATGCATATATTATATTATTAATGTCAGTCGGCGTAGTTATCTGGTTATCAATACAATCGGTAACCGAGATATATATTAACAAAACGTTTAAAGTATCTTCAAACGAAAATTAGACATAACAATGTCCAAATACTCTTTTTTTTTCTTAAGAACATGTTTGCCAAATATCTCAAAAGTGACTCATAAGCCCCGTTTGAGATACTTGGCAAATGGTTTATACTGACCTATAATCCACCGAAAATAGCTTATTTTTCAGTAGATTATAAGTCATAATGTTTGACCAAGTAAAAGGTGTAGGCTTATCATTTCACAAATTTTCAAGCCCCTTGGTTTTCTTTCTTTCTTTTTTTTTCTCCGGGTAGATTGTAAGGCATGCCCCTTTTGGTCATTTTTAATATGCCAAACAAATCTATATTAAAAATGGAATCTATAATCCATTAAATTTAGCAAACACTACGGATTATAATGCATTAGATTATAGTTCATCTACTCCTCTATACTTATAGAAGAATCTAAATATTCACTATTCATACTATAGTAAAGTCTACGGTGAATTAGTGTAGTATTATTACTGTAGCACAAACAGAATATTGTATCACTTAAAAAAATTACGGTTACATTCACAAAAAAACAATATTATTTTAAAAAATTTGCTGTAGCAGAAACAAAAAAAAGACATGCAGACCGTCCTTTGCACGGGTGCACACTAGTTAGATTATAGTCTAAAGTTGCTAAAACATATACGCACACACCAAATCAACACCCTCACTCCGTATCTTACCTCATATCAGTGCCCCCCCCCCCCCGGGGGGGGGGGGGGGGGGGGGGGGGGGGGGGG
>BQKN01000736.1:114465-130404 GCA_022839385.1 Asparagus kiusianus | reverse complement strand
CCCTCTCCCCACTCTTACCCCCCCCCAAAAAAAAAACCCCAGCCTCGAAATAATGAGCAGCGGCGACTTCGAGCTCCGCCACTGGCGCCCTCCCTCCCGCCCAAAATCCCTCGTGATCCCCGCCACCCTCCACCTCGACCCTCTCTCCTCCCCTCCGTCTCCGTCAACTAACGGCGGCTACACCAGCCTCTCCGACCTCATCACCTCCCCCACCCTCAACGGCGCCGTCAACTCCCCGTCGGCCGCCTCCGTAGAGATCCGGATCCGGAATCGCCTCGTGAAGCAAGCGGCCTACGCTTACCTCCAGCCGACGCCGTCGACGACGGAGGCCTCCAGACGCCGGCGATGCCGGTGCTCGATCCGGAGAGCTCTGGAAGCTTGTTTCGGGTTTATCGGGCGGTTTCTGCGCGCGATTCGGATCCGAAAGAGGAGGTGACGGTAACGGTGACGGCGTTGGAATCGCGACGAAGGGTCACGTTTTTTTCACCTTTTTCCCGGTTTGTCGTCTGTTGGCGTTTCGCTTTTCATCGCTTTTTGTTCTTTCTTTAGCGCGTGTAAATAAACAGACGGTAGATAGAGACAAAAGGAGAAATAATGGAACTTATTTCTGAACCTCAAAAAAAAAAAAAATGAAATTTTTTTTCAGCGTGATTTATTTCTTAAGCCACACGGTTCCAAAATCACTTCCAAATATAACACCTAAGACTAAGAGCATCTCCAACCCAACTCCAAATAACTATTTTGATACAAATCCAGCGTCAATTTTTCCTCCAACCCAACGCCAAACTTAACGTTATTTTAAAGGGGTGCTACAGTATTACACCAGGAATAACGTAACACTATAGATATGAAGATTTTGGTTTTTTTCAAGTTTGTCCTTATAGTTTGTTAAACAAATTAAATATTCCAATCATATCTTATTTTATAGTTTGTAAATAGAAAGAATATCTTTTTTGATGTAAGATTTGGTGTAATGATTAAAGATGAAATAATGATTTTTTTTTGAGAGAAAGGATGGGATACCATGAAGATATCCCAGCCAGCTAAATAACAAAAATGGTTGTTACATTATATGTACATATCCCCAACCTAGGATATGTATCTATGTTCAAAGTTAACTACATATCACTGAAGCAGAATTCTCAATCTCTAACCACAAATTAGAGACTGAACCAGAATTAACTGCCAAAACGCCAAAAGACTGAACAAAAGCTACAGAAAATATTGTTAACCAAAGACAAATATTCCAAATGGTCTTGTAAAGAAGGGTCATTCCAGCTGAATAATCCCCCCAGAGCTTCTATCTTCAACTCCAGCAGTGTCCTTAATTCCCACATCGAGCGCCAACTTCTTCCTCCTCCTTTCTTGCAGTCTTGTGGTTCTGGCGGATACCTTTTTCATACCTAGCCATAAATTTGAGAAGGTTATGACTTTGTGAAGAATCATAATGCAATTCCTCCTCTTATTATCAAACAATCTATCATTCCGTTCTTGCCAAATGCACCAAATAAGACAGCAAATAAAGATATCTCTTTTCAATCTAAGATCCCCAAGAGAGCTCTTGTTCCATTTCAACCACAAATTCTTCAAGGACCCAAATCTGAAATCCTCATCAATTTGTAAGTTGGACTGAATCGATTTCCAGATAGATTGAACAAACTCACAGTTAATAAAAATGTGAGAGTGATTTTCAATCTCCTTAGAACAAAAACAACAGATTTTGTCTAAAGAAATTCCTTTTTTTTCCAATATATCTTTTGTGTTCAAACTTTGTCTAAAAGCCAGCCAAACTAAAAATTTGACTTTCAGAGGAATAGGGAGCTCCCATATCCTTGCACAATCATATCTTAGGCCCCCATCAATAAGGAAATGATAATAAGATCTTACTGAGAAAGTTTTTTTATTTTCCCATAACCATTTTCTTTTATCTTCCTCATCAGATAATCTTATCATATTAAGCATATCCATCAACGTAAAAAACTGAATGACCAAATCCCCAGTCAATTGTTTTTTGAAATGAAGAACCCATCTCCATATATTATCCTCTTTAATTCTCAGGCTACTAACAGTAGCATAAGGAGATGAAGAAAGTTTAAACAAAGATGGAAAAAGAGAGGCAAGAGAGGATGAGTCTAACCATTTATCAAGCCAAAAAAGAGTAAATTTTCCATTTCCAACTTCCACTTGGGTACTGCAAAGAAAACTGTCAACATTAGTCCAGACACCTTTCCAAAACCAAGTAACATGAGTTTTACCCAAATGAAGATATTCAGACCATGCTTTTCTTTCAAAATATTTATGGTGAATGATTTGCCTCCAGAGCTCATTATTGCCATTAAACCATTTCCACAGCCACTTACCTAAAAGGGCTTTATTCATCACTTTTAAATTTTTAATCCCCAAACCACCACAGTGTTTTGGTCTACAAATCTCTTCCCATTTAACCAGATTAGTGCATCCTTTATTCTCCAAAGATCCAGTCCATAAGAATTTTCTCCTCATCACATCAATTTTCTCAATAACCCATACTGGGAATAAGAAAAAAGACAACCAGAAAATCGGCATAGAAGAGAGAACAGAGTTAATTAAAATCATTCTTCCTCCTCTTGATAGAGATCTCCCTTTCCAAATAGCTAATCTTTTCTCAATTTTCTCAATCAAAGGGAACCAATCATCTCTTTTCAATTTTCCTGGTCTTAAAGGAATCCCAAGATAGGTAATAGGAAAATTACCACATTTACAATTCATCATATATGCCAAATTCTGCTGTAAATTCTCATTTTTTTCAAGAGCAATGATAACACTTTTGTTAAAACTTATTTTTAAGCCTGAGGCTAGTTCAAAACAATATAAAATCATTTTCAACACAGTCAAATGCTCTTTTTTGTTTTTGCAAAAGATCAAAGTATCATCAGCATACTGTAAGCATATAACTTTATTGCTCATATTTTCAGGACCTAAACCTTCTATTAGCTGAGCATCAACAGCTAATTTCAACATCTTAGTAAAGGAATCAGCTGCCAAAACAAAAAGAAGAGGTGATAAAGGATCTCCTTGACGAACTCCCCTTTTGGACATAATCCAATTTCCAGGTTTACCATTAATGTTGATGGCAGATAAACCATCTTTCAAACATAAGGTCACCCATTTAATCCACTTAGAACCAAATTTTTTTGCTTTCAAGACTTCTAAAATAAAGTTCCAGTCTAACAAATCATATGCCTTTTCAAAGTCCAGTTTTAACAAAATCCCTCCTTTTTTGTTATTCTGGAAACAATCATTGATAATTTCTTGAGCTGCCACAACACCATCTAGCAAAAATCTATCTTTAATAAAACCAGATTGCAAAGGATCTACAAGCAACTCCAATTTAGAATTCAGTCTGTTGGTTAAGACTTTTGTAATCATTTTATAAATCACATTTAACAAACTGATGGGCCTGTAATCCTTGATAGAATTAGCCCCATTCTTTTTTGGAATAAGAACAATATGGGCATAGTTAATTCTATTGATTTCTAATATGCCCTCATGAAATTCCACAAATAGCCTCATGATGTCTTCTTTGACAGTCTCCCAAAAAACTTGATAAAAGAGGGCAGGAAAACCATCAGGGCCAGGAGATTTATCACCATTCATTTCAAAAATAGCTTTATGAATTTCTTCCATGGTAAAAGGTTGCTCAATCTCATCTGGACCCCAGTCAACCATGGGGAATAATTTCTCCCAATCTAATTTACATCTGTGCTTGACAGTTTGCCCAAAAACTTGATTGTAGTGATTGGAAAAGGCCTGAGCTATACCATCTTCAGAGCTAATAGTCACATCATTAACTGTAATTGAAGATATCAAATTACATCTCTTCCTTCCATTAGCAATCTTATGAAAATAAGCTGTATTCTGATCACCTTCTTTAAGCCAATGAGTTTTTGCTCTTTGTTTCCACATTTGTTCTTCTTGGATCAGAATTTCATTCAGCTGAAAAATAATATCATTTTTGCTAATCATCTCATCATCAGATAAATCTCTTGACTCTTCTAAATTTAATTTTACATGATCTTAGAGATAAAACTCCCATTCTGATAAGCTCTTCCATTTGCTTCCACGGCTGAATCTTCACTAAAACTTCACCATTAGTATACAATCTAACATCCCAGTGTTTGTTCATGGGAAAAAAAGCCCTCAGGTCCAATTCTAACCTTTCTAGGGAAACATTGGCCCCCTCCACAAACGAAATAATGATTTGGTATAAAAACTACACCAACTTGATATAAAAACTACATCATTTTGGATTTTTGGGCTAGAGATGCTCTAAGCTCATTTATTTGAATCCAGAACTATGTTAGTCTTCGCTATACTTATATCCATCATTTTGGGTTTAAGAATAATTATAGAAGAAGACGTGTTTAAAATTAAATCAGCAAATCGAGTAAGAGGCTACAAATGTCGAACTATTTTTCCACTGCAAGAAACAAAAAGTGAGAGTACTTTTTTTGGGATTTACTTAAAAATTGAAGAGCCGTCAAGAACCACACTACAGATTTTGTTTCTTGCGGTAAAGGCTAATCTGGTATTTACAGTCCAATTACCACTACTCCGCGGGTATTGCCAGGAAAAGGTTAAAACCATGTAGGAAAAAAATTTGCTGACGGCTAGGTTACAATTTCTAGCTGATATCTAGAATTTATGTACAACGGGGAATTTGAGAATTTGAATTGAGGATGGACTTTTTTTTTTTACGTTTTCCTGCGGAATCGAGGTAGATTAATGCGGGAGTTGCGAAGGGCTTGCTCGACTTCAGGGTTGAGGTGTAGCTCGTCTGCGGTGACTTCCGTGAAGTCCCGGTATACGCTTCCCGACGATGATGATTCTGAGGTGGAGGAGGGCGGGTGGTTTGCTGATCGTCTGATCGTTATCGGATGCGGCGGTGCTGATGGTTCCGGCTGCCCCGGTGGCTGCAGTGCAAAAGATAAGCTGTTATTTGGATTGAATGAAGCTAATATGAAATTAACTTTATGGGCTATTTTTGCAAATAGGGAGATTTGGCGGGTATTTTCTTGCAAAGTGTTTTTTTTTAACTTTGATTCTTCAAAGGTTCCGATCACCATTTACTTTTAATTCACCTGCCCAAATTCCATTTGATTTTTACTGCCAAATTTGTATTACGTTTTGGTCCATCTTGCCTAGTTGGTAGAGATCCAAATAACTAAATGTAAATGTTTCAAGTCTGTAGAAAGGGGTTAACACGTGCTAAACATTCAATATAAATTTGATTGAAAATCTAATAAAATGTTGCCAAGATATCAAAGGGAGATGACGTTAAAACTTTGTGGTATCAAAATGTTAAAAAGTATTTGGGTATCGAAATGGAAGGATTAAAAAAAAAAGGAAACTTTGGGGTATCAAATTGAAAATAAGCTTGTCATTGTTGTGAACAAATTTGATAGAGAGCTACTCTCTTGTTTTCCTCTTTTTCCCAGTCTTACTAGTAAGCGGATGAAAAAATTGAAAGCCAGTCAGAAACACAAAAGAGTGTTTTAGAATGCTGCAGATGAGGCTTGGCAAATTATACAGGTAGTTATAGCTGATCATGAATGGCAATAGAAGCTATTGTTATCTTGGTTGTTTCGTTTATAACAAGCAAAATTGATTAGTGTAATTCCGCAGAATTAGGGTGAAAAACTTAAACAAAATTAACGATTTAAGCATTGGGTATACAAAAATATTACACATCTAAAATTTAAAAATGTAGCAAGAATAAATATGGAAACTTATATTGTATACAAAACTACTGAATGCAAAGAGGGTGAAAAATAGATGAATGAAGTATTTTGGATTTTAGAGTGATTTTGAAAGCAATTGGGTTTTAAAATATGCTTGCCTAACAACCTAGAATAAAAGTATAGCATGGCAAATTATAGCTAAAACATTAGCAACTTACATTAATAACAATGGCTGAATATACACTGTATAGTTTACCACTTGCAATAAAAATATAGCAAATTACAACAATATATAACAACTTGCACCGTAAAGCAAAATGGGAAAATACAAAATGAATTTAAAGAAATTTTAGTGGAGTATTTGGGTTTAAGAATAATTTTAGAATTTATAGGGGGATAAACTTTGGATTTATGGGAAAAAAAAATCATAGTAAAACTTTGGGAATGGACGTGTTTAAAAATTAATGAGGTAAAACTTGGGGCTCATTATATATACATAAAAGAAACACACTTTGGAAATGGCTGGGTTTCAAGATAAATGGAAGGGAACTTCGAACTTCTAGGGAAGAAAACAAACAATTATTTTTGGTTGGAAATGGATGAGTTTAAAAATTAATGAGGTAAAACTTTGGGCTCATATACATAAAAGAAATACACTTTGGAAATGGGTGGGTTTCAAGATAAATGGAAGGAAACATCGAACTTCTAGGGAAGAAAACAAACAATTATTTTTGGTAGGGGGCTGCACCGAAGGTATGAATAGTGAAATGAAGGAATGAATAGTGAAAGCTACAGTATTAACGCCCGATAGATTTAGTTTAACTTTTAGGTTAACTTTTTACATAATCATCAAAGAATTTTGGCCCATTTTGATATTCTTAAATTTAGTTTCTCTAACTCTCTGAAATTATGGTGATGATCAAGAATTATAGTTTTAAATTAATTCTAACATGCCCGTAGGTTGAGCGTCATTTTCATGGGTCCAAAACCTAGACTCACGTAGTTATGTCAATTTTAAAAAAAAACCATTTTTAATTCGTGACCGGTAGGATTTAAACATGAGTTGCTCTTCCTCTAACAATTACACCAAAACTCCGAAGTTATGGTGATAATCAAAGATTATAGATTTATATTACTTCTAACAGAGATAACATCAAAAACTTTAAAATGACGCCTAACATCAAACTGTCAGATAACCACCGTTTAACACAATTTTTTTGGTATTAAGTTCTAAAAGTTTTTGGTGCATCTTATTGGAATAGTTAAGTGAAATTTACCAAATTTTTTTCAACATGTGGAAACTTGAAATTATGCTGGTTTAAATGTACCAGAGTAGAGTAGATGGTGAATAACGTCGAAGGTACAAGATCTTACCATCGTATATGAAAGTAACTAGATGTTTACAATTAGCAAAACTTATAAGCACATATGTGGAACTCAAGTGATTCACAATGGCTTTTTAAAAGCTTACAGTCAACATCATCAGCTATTCAAGTAACTGGAGTAATCAGCAAGTAATCAAAAGTAGGAAACTGGTAATTTCCGTTTGAAAACAATCTAAAGCATTCAAATCTTAGAAACATGTTACTCTAAAAACATATTACTCTCTCATTTCTGAACTACATTCTTAATTTGCAATGGTGATCCCTTACGTTTCATTATCAGGTTTTCACTCAGAGTTTCCATCTTTCATAATATAGAAGACCAATGAGAAATAGTTCGATTGGAAATTAACATCTTAACAAAAATGCATTCAAATGGATAGGTAGTAGGAGAATACATTTCTTTACTTAAAAATCATTTAGTATTTAGTGAACAATTATGATGTCTTAAATAAAAAATGATAATGAATGGAATTCATGAGAGCTATGAAATGAAGCATGACCATTTAACATATAACCTAAAATAGACATCAAAGTTGGAAGATATAAGCATGAACCTAAGTCTGTATCATGTTCGAGATTTTGAACAGGTCATAGTCACGTGTCTGTTGAATAACAAATTCCTAATATGTTTCCTAATTTATTTTGGTAACAGATTATTGGGATTCCTAATATGTTTTGGTAATAGGTTATTAGGATTCCTAATCTGTTTTGGTAACAAGTTATTAGGATTCCTAATCTGTTTTGATTTTGGTTTTAGAATTCCTAGTATACTTTTGATTTTAGGATTTCTATATATATAGAAACACGTTTTAGGTTTGGGGAGCAGCGAAAGAGATATTTGGAGCATAGAAAAGAGGTATTTTATGCGCTATTGGTTAGGGTTTTGTTTGGAGAGTATTAGAACTTTGTTGGTGAGTTTGTGTGATTTTGTAATCTCAGTTTGTACTCTTCTTCTCTATTAGTGAAAACCTCACCCCCTTCTTGCCCCGTGGACGTAGGCAACTTGCCGAACCACATTAAAATTGGTTGTTTGAGTTTGTGCCGTTATTTTGCATTGTTTGGCCTTCTCTCAGCGTTTGTTTGATTTGGTCTCTCGAAGCACATCGGTTTGGTTTTGGTTTCCGCCACGCACAACAAGTGGTATCAAAGCCCAACAGTGTCATATTCCAAGTTGACATGCTATGTTCTATCTCTCACTAGTTCAATGCAACATATAAAACCAAACAAGCACCTAGCTAACTGTCATAATTATGGTAGCTAGTTCTTCCAATACTAAATTCAAGGGTTAGTTTGAATATCTATAATATCATGGTGTTTATTTTGTATTTTAATGGTTCAACTATGGTTTGTATAATGTTAGGTAATCTTGCTAGTCTTGGGTTGTAACTAGAAAGCAGCCGTCAAAATTTAGATAATTGGCAGTTTAAGCTTATTATAAGCAATCAAAGCATTCAAATTTCAGAAACTTCGCTCTCCAATTTCTCAATTACATTCTTCACATGCAATGGTGGCTGCATCTGTCCTCACAATTAGGTTATCTACATCCAATTTCTAGTTTCCAAAGCATATAAAGCCAACTGGGTGTTAACATACCACCACAAAATTCAGCCTAAATTAGACAGCTAAGTATCCCAAAGTCTTGTCATACCCCAAAAATTGAACAAGTCACATGGTAACGGGTCATATTGTAAGTTGATATATTATACCTTGCACCTATCACCAATTAATTCAACAGTTCAACTCTGGTCAAACTTATACATAATATTCAAACCTACACGCATTGAGGTATCAGGTTCAACGTTAAGTTGTTAATTTCAAACTTCTAGTACTAAAATCAAGGTTCCATTTGAATTTAACGCCTGCTTATTATGATGCGCAATAATTGTTCAATTATGGTTATTATAATGTTTGATTGTGAGGTCATCTGGCGACACCAAGAACCAAGAAAACCAACAAACTAAACCAAAAAAATTGTGAGAAATTAGAACATACCTGTAGAGTCGAGGATGATGACCCAGCTGGCTGCGAAACAACCATATGAAGAAGCTCTAGAAACATAGATTTGCCCTGATCTGTGAAATTCTTGATGTAGAACATCAAAAGATCTGCCGATTTAGCTCTAAATCTCTTCAATTTCTCTTCAATGTCCGGTTCGTGCTGCACAACTAATGGCCTCAGGAACGCCGCGTAGACCCAACTCGTTCCCTGATCAAATAATTCAAATGCTCAAGAGATATTCTTGGGTACATTGCAGCTAACCCCTTGTCTATATTAGCACTTAGCACCCCGGACAAAATCGCAGATACCGCCACTCTTCCTCATGAATTGAGGGGTTCCAAGTGACATTGTAAGAGATAAGGGGGTGTTAAGTGCAACTAAATATATGTACGAGGGGGTTTTATTAATTTGTTCACCTTCGTCTTTGGATGCCAAAGGTAAATGAAGAATGCAAGCTTGGTCTCGGCGTACAATGGTAACCTAAGAAAAATTAGAAATAAACAAAATAATTAAGCATCAAAATTTTTTATTCTCTTTATCAATCCAAAGAAAATCAATAAATACTGCGATTACCATGAGACAAATATATCAAAGATCCTCTCGAACACCGTCAAGATCGCAACAATCACCCTAAAAAAATATTCAAAAAAATTAAAAAAACCATTAAAGTTTATAACTAAAATTATCTTATCTGAACAGGATCAAGATCTAGTAGAATTTACCAGTATTGGCACCAGAAATGGAGCTGCCCTACATTAATCTGGGTCATCTCCATCGCTTTGAAACACTCAAACGCAGGATAAGCGTATCCAAGCATCAACCTGAACAAAATCCCCCACAAAAATCAAACAAAAATTTAAAATTCGAGATCAAAACCAAGAAAACCGAGATCAAGAACTCACACGAGAACTCTCGTCACGAATTCGTTCAACATTCTTAGCTCGAGATCCGAGATCAAGCAGATCGCGAACTCCAATTACAGAGAATCTCGCTAAATTTCGGGGGAGGACGAAAAAACTCTCCTCTTTTTCTTTTTTCTTTTTTCTTTTTTGGACTTTGATCTCTGTGGTTTTATGTGAGGAGATTGGGAATCGCGTCAAGAGAGAGAAGCGGTTGCTTTGCTTGCCTTGGACGATTCCCGCCTTTAATTAATAGAAATTTGGATAATTGAAGAGTTAATAAAGTTCTAAGGATCTCTTGGAATCAATACGTGTCATCGTTAATTACTGTACTAACCTTGTTTATTGATGGGGGCGGTGATGAAAGTGAGGGCGGTTTTGTAATTGAGGGTTGTTCTGCTAGGAAGTGGATATAAATATATAATGAGTAAAGGTTTTATAGCCGGACCATGTAAAATGCGGGCATTATTTGTCCCAATATTGCAAATCTTATGGGGTAAATTTCACAAAATCCCCCTTGAACTTTAGGATAATTTGCAAAGAAACCTCCGAACTTTGGAAGTCAGATAAATCTGCCTGAAGTTTGAGAGTAAAACCCATGAACTTTCAAGAAGTTCCATGTGAACTTTTTGGCAAATTCTATTTTAAGATTCGTGGAGGAAAAAAGAATAAAGGAAAATGGGGAAAAAATTTTGTGAAACTCGCCAAGTTTTTGCCAAATTCTATTCTAGGATTTGTCGAGGTTGTATGGTTTATTGAGCAAATCGATTTCTGAGTTTTCTAAAAAGTTATGGAGATTTCGTGAAAAGCCCCAAAGTTTAGGAGATTTTCTCTAATTTCAAGTTTTTAGCAAAATTTGTGGAGTCTTCGGTCGAATTTACTTCTTTTTTGCCTTTATCACGTGTTTGTTTTTATAATAAGATTTTAGATTCTTGTTATATTTCTAGCTCAAATCACTTATTTTTCACCTAGATATATATAATAACTTTTTAGAATCACCTCTCTGAAATTTGTGAGTAGACGGAACTCACAAAATCATGACAACAGAGTAAACTTGAATGCATGTGCAAATTAGGTGTTACTAAAAGGCCCCTATTGGATAGTAACTACATTTTATATCAACCATTTCGTATGACACTATCCAACATATGATAGTAATGCACACGGTAATATTTCTTACCTATTTAGAGGGTCTGCTGAGAATTTTTTTTTTGAAGTAAAAACAGGGCAAAATGTCCTATCATAGATAAGAAGTGCAAAAGAGAAAGTATTACAAAAGTAGATATCTACTGGTGATTGGAGCAACAACTCCGAGATGGAGTAAAAAAACCAATCACAAGAAGATGTCTAGGAGATATATACAAAAACTAACACGATGCTATGAATAGCTAAAAACCAAAAGAATCAAAAGAGCTAGGAACCGCAGCTCAAGGATTCTTGTTGCTGTCCTCGCTGGATTCTATGATGTCCGCAAGCCCAGAAGAATGAATGATGTTCTTAAGCTTGATTGTCTTCTTGGAGGAAGAAGCACATGCCCAGAAAAAAATAAAGTAAGCTGCCTTGGAGATGATTTGTTAAGAAGTGGTGGTGGAGTTAGAGAAGATGCGATCATTGCGAGTTTTCCAAAGGATCCAGGAGACAGTTAGGAAACATATGCCCTAGAGAAGACGCACAGAAGCATGGACGGAGCTGTCAGAGCATAAAGCTAAGCACATAGGAATGTCAGGAGGAACGGCACTGATGCAAATCCTCGGCAGGAGCTGGGGCCAAACTTGGCTGGTGAGGTTACATGAGAGGAACAGATGGCTATGTGATTCTTCCGCATTACAAAATACACAAAAAGTGTCATGTAACCAACCCTGGGAGGCTAATCTATCCTTAGTCTTCAATCTGTTCATACTCAGTAACCAAAGAAAGAACTAAACTTTGCTAATAAATTTTTGAGTTGGCGGTATTGTGGCAGATCCCAAAGTGTAGTTTAGAGGGTCCGTTGAGAAAATCTTAGACGCCGTAGGGTGTTGTGCACACCCCGAAGTCCGAGGAGGTCAGGGGGTTAGGCGCAAAGCTCCGAAAAGCTCAGGGGGGTTTTGTGAAACTGAACCTACACATATCTACCGTCCTTATTTAATGAAAAATAGAGGGAGTAATTGTTGAATATTAGGAGTTTGGACACAAAGGAGACACTAATAAGCCACGTGAAATATTTGGTGAGGTAGGTTTAACTAACGGGTCAAATTCTGGTAAAAAATGTTTCAGACAAAATCAACGCTTAACAGTTGAAGACGTGAGAAGGTGAGGAGTGGTTGAGGATGGCGCTAGTCTAGTTAAGCAATCAATAGACATAGTGTTTGTTCTTGATTATGCATGTGGTTTAATAAACAAATAATTTGAGAATGTGGGCCTAGCTGGATTAGTTAGTTGCTTTCTTATAGCATGCACCTGACAAAATGTGCATCCCACTACGAATAAAGTTTTGACTAGTATACTAATGATGATGCAACCCAAAGGGAAGCTTCTGATTGAGTTGCTTTAAATAGAATTAATTAATTAAAGGAAAACAACAAAATGGAGCAAATTTGTTAATAGACCTACTTTATTGATTGGGTTGGGACGGGATATTGGTCACGTTAAAGTTACTAGATGGTCTCTCATAATGAAAAACTCATAATATCTCCTAATAAGGAGATCTTACCCTTTCATTTTCATCATGACTTTTTATTTTCCCACACATCCTTGTGGGCCCCCCTCCCAACTCTTCACAATTTTTCATTTAGGGAATATTAGGACGAGGAGAGGATCCCAATTTCTCGTTAGGCTACTCCCTCTAAACCAGTTTAGTTCTGAACTGGAGATTAAGCAAAATAAAATAAGACTAAAAATTGTTATGGCAAAACCAGTTGATGGGAGGTTGATCAAAACAAAATAAGTCTAAAAAGGTACCAGTTTTAAGCTGTGATCTAATTTATTTACTTATTTATTTTGTCAAACTAGGTTTAGAACTCAAGCTGGTTTTCTTCCACTATAAAAAGTTCAAGCAGAGTCAACCAAACAAGCCCTAAACTTTCAAACACGCACAATATGAATGCCTCCAACAATTTATATAAATATTGACTTTGAAGAGGCCTTGCCATCGTAATGCAATACTATCATTTCTGCCAATTTTATGAAGAGGAGAATACTTAGGAGAACGATGAGTTTAGAGATCGACTAGACTTTTACCTCTTCTTAAACAGTAAATTAAGCAAGAGATCGTTTTCATAGCGAAATTGTGTGTCAGAGCTTACCTATGCTACTAATTAACAGTTATATATTTCGTGACAACATGTATATTCTTCCATGTGACTTCGCTCAGAATATTAATTAGTATTAAAAAATCCCTTATTAATCCTTTTCTCCTCGTATATAGTTTCTTCTTCAGTTAATCAATTTATTTTCACTCAAAAACCAAAAATATTCTTGATGAAGAAGTTCGAAGCTATTCACCTTTGACTGGATTAATTTATGAAACGGGTTGCATTTTCCTAAGACCCGATCTTGTTCGAAGATTCATACATTATTCTATTAACAATAATATTATTAGAGGTTCTAGATAAGAATAAATATTAAAGGAAACGGTTTTTCTATAAAGTGTCCATGGACACTCTATAATAAGAGAGGAGAGAGATAGAGAGAAATAAATTATGCACAGAAATTAATGCAATTATGCAAATCAAGAGGCCCCATGAGGTATTCATTTCTCTCTATCTCTCTCCTCTCTTATAAAGCGTCAATGGGCACTCTATAGAAAAACCGTAAAGAAAATTAAGAAAGATATGTGTCATTATTGATGATACATCACATGATTAATAATTAATTAATCAATGCAGTATTAATTAGTTACCTATATTGACTGTAACTGCGGACTGCAGTATGTTTCAAAGCTTGTTGATGAGAAGGATAATGAATTATTCTCGAACAATATTTGGCAATTGAAATTGCAAGAGAAAAAGAAAGTTACAATGTTCTCGTTGATAATTGACAAACTTTATGGTGTAGAAGGGAAAAGTCTCAGTAAGGATCCTATATATGTAGACTTTCTAAAATTAAGAAGGAAAATTCACGCCACGTTAACGGTCAACGCCATTTTACCTACGCTACGTATGAGCCTATGAGCTGGCTTCTACATATTATGGCCTATGTGCCATTGCAATATTTTTTGCATAAAATAAGCTTTAATTGTTTGGATACCTACAATTTTATTGTAGAAAATATATTCCCAACGGAAATTCAGTGCTTAGTTTAAAAACCTGTTGATTCAAAACCTACATGACTTTGTCATACAAGGAAAGTCAAGCGAGGAAAATGAGAGAGATTTTTTTTCTAATGAGATATAGAAACTTTTGCTCCACGCTCAATTGCTTGCAAAAATTTTCGCTGTATTTTCTATAAATAATAGTTTTTTTCTCTTTTTTAATCCTCAATCATCACCATAACTTTTGAGTTTTGGTGTAATCCTTAGAGGGACTACTTGATTTAGGATGGTATCAAAGTAACCCAAATTTGAATCCTGCTAGTCACGAATTTAATACGGATTTAAAAAATTTGTTATCACTACATGAGTCACTATAATCCTCTATCATTATCATAACTTCGGAGTTTCGGTCTAATTGTTGGATGAACTTACTTTAAAAGAAATGTTGCAAATCTTCAATGAAATATAACCCCAACTGTAGTATTTACATCTGAACCTCTATTTCCACACAAAATAAACAAAGCTAAGGTGCTTGATCAGGTGCTCCAACACAAACTAATGTGCGAGCACAAAAAAAACAACAACATGTACGCGTGCTTGATGTGCCCATCATTCCTTCAACGTTTTGTCGCTTCGTTCGCACTCAACAGCAACGAAAGCCAAACAACAAAGTAGCAATCATCACCCTTTTCCCCCTTTTTTCTCACCAAAAAAGGAAAAAAAATTGAAAAAGAAAAGACAAAATGTTGGATTTAAATCTAATTAAATCTATTTGTGGGCACATATGATTAATCAATGTGTATTTCTATCTTTAAGGATAACCCACTTAAAGTGATCAATCAATTTGGGTTAATAGGTATTTAAATAAATCATGGGGGTTATATGTGCAGATACCAGGTTGTAATTGTAATTTGATGAGGGGCTAAATTACAAATGTACAACACCTATATATAAGGGGTTATGGTCCCTAATCTAGGGTTAACCACTCTCATTCTCTTATCCCCATCTAAAGAGATCCATAAGAGAGAAACCCTAAGGTTAGAAGATCATCAAAACCCTAATCAAGTTTTCTTCAATGGATTCAGGTATATGCTTCCGCACCTTTTGATTCTTGTTAATCTCTTTGAATTAAATCATGGCTTTATGGTTTTAGATCTCAAGTTTTTATTAGATCTAACAAGTGGTATCAGAGCCACCATTGATTTGTTCTAAGAGATTAAGATTAAATTAGGGTTCTTTGATCTTAATTTATGTTTGATTCGGATCCATTTTTGGATGAACAGTAAAAATTTTTATTTTCGGATGAACAGTAACCGGATTATTTCTGTGAACAGTAAAGTTTTTAATTTTTTTGGTGAACAGTAAAGTTTTTTATTTTCGGATGAATAGTAAAAAAATCCCATGTTGTTTGGTTTTTTCTTTCAATTTTTGGATCTGTAGCATTTATGAACTCTGAAGTTCATTTCTTTTGTGTTTGATTCAATTTTTGAGGTTTGGATCTAAATGATTTGAGTTCAAAAATCGACAGAAAAAATAATTATCTTTTTTTTTGGGATTTTTTGATCTGTCGTCAATCACCAAAACTCCTTGTCGGAGTTGATTCAGCGGCGGCGGTTTCAGTTTAAACCCTCAAGGGGTTCGTGCGCGTGAAAACGTGCAAAAATTAAGGAGGTGGTTACCTCAATTCGGAAATTAAGGAGGTGGTT
>BQKN01000736.1:91403-114455 GCA_022839385.1 Asparagus kiusianus | reverse complement strand
AATTAAGGAGGTGGTTACCTCAATTCGGAAATTAAGGAGGTGGTTACCTCAATTTTTGGTGAGGCTTGAAAACTTCAAACGAACCTTGTGTTCGTTCTCAAACGAACCCACGTTCGTTCTCTAATGATACATGCGTTCGTCGAACGTTGCGTCCGTTAACGCTGCGTTCGTTGACGCTGCGTTCGTTTTCAAACGAACATTATGTTCAAACGAACATTGCGTTCGTTCATTCGTTCATTGCGTTCAAACGAACATTGCGTTCGTTCATTGCGTTCATTCGCTCACAACGAGTATATTGTAGAACTCGTTAAAGTTAGGGCACAGACCAAATAATCTGGGCTTTGTTTAATCTTTGGAACTTGTTTAAACATTGGCCTTGACTTGAGAATTTTATTAAGAATTTGGACCTGTGTTTAATTATCGGGTATAAGCTCCTTTAAGCTCATTTTGGGCGTAAGGATTAATTGAATTTATCAATTAAATCTTATTTGTGGGTCATAATTTATTATGGGCCCTTAATTAAGCTATGAAAATTCAGTTGATTTAAATTAAATTATTTAATTTAAATTAAATTTGGGTAGTGGATCAATTGGTTATTTCAAATAATATGACACTAAGGTATTAAAGTTGTCTTTCATTCTAAATGATCGATTGAAACAAGAAGTTGCCAAAGTAACCTCTCTTGTGTAGATTGTTCATGAGGGATGTTAGATGTTTGTGTGTATGTTTTCGTGTAAATATTTAATCGGCCCAAAGGAAGGTTATTATTTATTTTTAGATTGCATACGCATCTGTGATGATAAATACGTGACGATTATAAGGTTTACATGTGGATAATGAATCGATCCAAAGATAGTTTCATTATTTGACATGCGTTATTGTCAGTATTTGATCATTGCAACAAGGTATCACTTGCAATTAATATTACTGTCCAAAGACTTGATATTAATGTTGTACCATATACCTTGAGATGGGATTTATCATTATTTGAATTTTATTGATCACTAATCAAGGTTAAAAATCTTTTGTTTATTTCAGCTAGTGCATCTGCTGCAACAATTTCTGCTAACATCAACTCAATTCCCATGCTAAATGGGACAAACTTCAAGGTTTGGAAAGAGAACATATTAATTGTTCTTGGCTGCATGGATCTAGACCTTGTATTAAGGATTGAACAACCCCAACCTCTCAATGCGGAAAGCACTCCTGATGCAAAGAAGGAATATGAAAAATGGGAGCGTTCAAATCGCATGAGTCTAATGATCATTAAGCGCGGCATTCCAGAAGCCTTCAGGGGCATAGAATCCGAAGGGATTACTAAGACTAAAGATTTCCTTGCCGAAATTGAGAAACGTTTTGCGAAAAACGATAAGGTAGAAACAAGCACACTTTTAGCTCGCTTGATTTCAATGAAGTATAAGGGCAAAGGAAATATCAGGGAGTACATTATGGAAATGTCTCATATTGCTTCAAAACTTAAGGCACTTAAACTCGATCTTTGTGATGAGTTATTGGTACATCTGGTTCTGTTATCTCTTCCTGCACAATTCAATCAGTTTAAGGTCAGTTATAACTGTCAAAAGGAGAAATGGAATCTAAATGAACTCATTTCATACTGTGTGCAAGAAGAAGACAGGTTGAAGCAAGATAAGACTGAAAGTGCTCATTTGGCCTATGCCTCTAAGGATAAGGGCAAGAAAAGAAAGAATGATAATGAAGCTGCTAAGGGTCCTGTTCAGAAGAAACAACATAAGGATGGTCAGGGTTGTTTCTTCTGCAACAAGTCTGGACACGTAAAGAAGGATTGTACCAAATATTACGCCTGGCGTGCTAAGAAGTGTATGTTCCTTACTTTGGTCTGTTCTGAGATTAATTTAGCTTCAGTACCTAAAAACACTTGGTGGTTAGACTCTGGTGCTACTACTCACATAAGTGCTTCTATGCAGGGCTGCCTGAGCTACCGGAAGCCAAGTGATGGTGAAAGATACATCTTTGTGGGCGATGGTCAGTCAGTAGATGTGGAAGCAATTGGGCACTTTAGGTTGCTGTTAGGAACTGGTTCATATTTGGATTTAAAAGATACCTTTGTAGTACCGTCTTTTAGACGGAATTTGATTTCAGTTTCTGTATTGGACAAATCAGGTTACTCTTGTTCATTTGGAAACAATCAATTCAATTTATCTTTTAATTCAATTATTGTAGGAACTGGTTACTTGAGTACTTGTGACAACCTATATTTGCTTGATACAATTGCTTCTTATAATGAATCCTTGCATGTGGAATCACGTGGTACTAAGCGTAAATTAAATAAGGAAAATTCAGCGACATTATGACATAAGCGCTTGGGTCATATCTCAAAAGGTAGAATTGAACGTCTTGTGTCTGATGGTATTTTGGATTCCCTTGATTTTTCAGATTTTAACGTATGCGTCGAATGCATTAAGGGAAAACAGACCAAAGTAAAGAGATTAGGTGCCAATAGATCTTCGGATGTACTAGAATTGATACATACTGATATTTGTGGGCCATTCCCTACGGCATCTTGGAATGGTCAACAATATTTTATATCATTCATAGACGATTACTCACGTTATGGGTACATATATCTCATTCATGAGAAATCTGAGTCTCTGGACATGTTCAAAACTTTTAAAGCAGAAGTTGAGAACCAACTCAACAAAAGAATTAAAACAGTTAGATCTGATCGTGGTGGTGAGTACTACGGCAGATATGATGGTTCAGGTGAACAACGTCTAGGACCATTTGCTAGATACCTAGAGGAATGCGGTATCGTCCCACAGTACACCATGCCAGGTTCACCTAGCATGAATGGTGTAGCTGAAAGACGAAACAGGACTCTTAAGGATATGGTAAGAAGTATGATTGTTCATTCTTCTTTACCAGAGTCACTCTGGGGAGAAGCACTTAAGACAGCAGCTTACATTCTGAATAGAGTACCAAGTAAAACAGTTGCTAAAACACCTTATGAGCTTTGGACTGGTCGAAAGCCCAGTTTAAAACATTTACATATTTGGGGATGTCCAGCTGAGGCAAGGCCTTATAGGCCAAATGAAAAGAAATTGGACTCCAAAACAGTTAGCAGCTACTTTATTGGGTACTCTGAACGCTCTAGGGGCTATAAGTTTTATGATCCCACACTAAGGAATATTTTTGAGACGGGAACAGCAACATTCTTTGAGGATGTTGAGTTTGGGGGGAGAAATAAGGTTAGAGACATTACCTTTGAGGAGGAATTGGCATCAGATCCAATCCATACAGTTACTTTTGACAATATTCAGGTTCCTATACCTGTTGTTGCTCAAGAAGTAAATCCGGAACCTCAAGATGACAATGTTGAACAACTCCCTGTTCCAGAAGAACAAACTCAACAACCTCAAGAACCAGTGCCATTAAGGAGATCCATGAGAGAAAGGAGAAATGCTATTCCGGATGATTATATTGTATTTCTTCAAGAACATGAGGAAAGTAATGGAATGATGGAAGATGATCCAATCAACTTCCTTCAGGCCATGAAAAGTTCTAACTCTCAACAATGGATTGATGCCATGAATGAAGAGTACAAGTCTATGCAAGACAATAAGGTTTGGGAACTTGTCCCGTTACCAGAAGGAGCAAAACCAATTGGTTGTAAATGGATTTTTAAAACCAAGCGGGATGCAAACGGTAATGTGGAGAGGTATAAGGCACGTCTTGTGGCTAAAGGCTATACTCAAAAGGAAGGCATTGATTATACAGAGACTTTCTCTCCGGTTTCATCGAAAGACTCTTTCAGAACAATCATGGCACTTGTTGCTCATTATGATCTTGAGTTACATCAGATGGATGTTAAGACTGCATTTCTCAATGGGGACATTGATGAGATGATCTATATGGTGCAACCAGAAAACTTTGTGTCGGGAGACCCAAAGAATATGGTTTGCAAATTAAGGAAATCCATCTATGGACTCAAGCAAGCTCCTCGTCAATGGTATCATAAGTTTTAACAAATAATTATCTCGTTCGGTTTTGAGATGAACATTGTTGATGACTGTGTATATCACAAGTTCAGTGGGAGTAAGTATATCTTTCTGGTTCTGTATGTCGATGACATATTGCTTGCCACTAATGATATAGGCATGTTGCACGAAACCAAGAGATTTCTATCAAAGAATTTTGAGATGAAAGATCTTGGGGACGCCTCTTTTATATTAGGAATCCAGATACATCGAGATCGCTCTCGGGGTATTCTTGGATTATCACAAAAGAGCTATATCGATAAGGTACTTAAAAGGTTTGGCATGCAAGACTGCAGACCAGGAGATACCCCTGTTGCTAAAGGAGACAAGTTTAGTCTAAATCAGTGCCCTAAAGGCAACCTTGAAATTCAAGAAATGCAGAAGATTCCTTATGCTTCGGCTGTAGGAAGTCTAATGTATGCTCAGGTATGTACGCGTCCAGATATTGCGTACATTGTTGGGATGTTAGGCAGATACTTAAGCAATCCCGGTATGGATCATTGGATAGCAGTCAAAAGGGTTATGAGGTATCTTCAGAAAACAAAAGATTATATGCTCACATATAGAAAATCAGAACAGTTGGAGGTCATTGGGTATTCGGACTCTGATTTTGCTGGATGCCAAGATAGCAGAAAGTCTACATCAGGCTACATTTATATGTTAGCAGGAGGAGCTATATCATGGAAAAGTGTAAAACAGACACTCGTAGCTTCCTCCACTATGGCAGCAGAGTTTGTAGCTTGCTATGAGGCATCAAATCATGGAATATGGTTGCGAAATTTTGTCACTGGACTGTGCATTTTGGAAAATATTAAAAGACCACTGAGGTTATTTTGTGACAATAAATCTGCAGTTATGTATTCCAATAACAACAGGAGCTCAACTAAATCAAAACATATTGATATTAAGTTCCTGGTTGTAAAAGAAAGGGTACAGAGTGGACAGATATCCATAGAGCACATTGGGACAAACTCCATGATAGCAGATCATCTTACTAAAGGATTGCCATCCAAGGTCTTTCACGAGCATACTACTCATATGGGTGTGGTGTTATTCAATGATATCATGATTTAGTGGGAGTTTGTAATTTTCTGGTGCTTTGTGTTTGGTTGTATTGTCTGATCAGAATAAAGTATTCAGTTAAGACACTCTGTTTTATTATGTTTAGTTTTGACCTCACTAAAGGAGGACCAGTTGAAAATAGACATGTATTGATCACATTGCATGTAATTTTCATGCTGCACATCCATGATTGATCTATGTCGTTTGATTATATTGGTATATGTGACCATTGATTGGTCGAGCCACGATAAATGTGACAAAGGCCGCTTTGATCTTATATTGATATAGTCAATGGACGAGATTGTTTGGAAATATCCTTTTAATGATAGCAATTTTGAGCTCATAAGGTTATACACAATTTAAGGAATCATATGGTGCCCAAGTGGGAGATTGTTGGATTTAAATCTAATTAAATCTATTTGTGGGCACATATGATTAATCAATGTGTATTTCTATCTTTAAGGATAACCCACTTAAAGTGATCAATCAATTTGGGTTAATAGGTATTTAAATAAATCATGGGGGTTATATGTGCAGATACCAGATTGTAATTGTAATTTGATGAGGGGCCAAATTACAAATGTACAACACCTATATATAAGGGGTTATGGTCCCTAATCTAGGGTTAACCACTCTCATTCTCTTATCCCCATCTAAAGAGATCCATAAGAGAGAAACCCTAAGGTTAGAAGATCATCAAAACCCTAATCAAGTTTTCTTCAATGAATTCAGGTATATGCTTCCGCACCTTTTGATTCTTGTTAATCTCTTTGAATTAAATCATGGCTTTATGGTTTAGATCTCAAGTTTTTATTAGATCTAACACAAAACTCTTTCAGTTTAACAATTCCGGTATTTATCAGCTAAGAGTGCAGTTTTTGGATTTATATTCCCACAAATTCTGCTCGGTTTATGCATTCTTTTCCGCCCAAAAGTTTGCCCAAAAATAAAAATACAGCGTATAAAGCCTCTACAAAGTGTTCCATAAATGAGGAAAAGTTGTTCGATCAAAATATATGATTATATGAACTATCAGAAGAAATTTTTCAGTAACAAGCAAGAACTAACTTTGTGCGTTTTAACCCCAAAATCTATATTCGGCCCATTCTTCAGCTTTTAGTACGGATATGTTATTGGCATTAATGGGCCTTCTGTGCTCTAGGCCTGTTATTTTCCCTTTATTCCGGGGTCCATCAACTGGGTGCATTGTCCTCTCAATAGAGATACAAAACTTTTTGTAGTTCTCGGTTGTAGAAATATTGGTGTTGTAATTTAATTGAGCAAACTTACGAAAAAAGTAGCCTAGGCCTCAATAACGGAAGGCTAAAAAGGCCCATAACACCGACGCCTATTCAACATAGCCTGAGGGAAATACCATGGCCCAGTTGTAGACAAGAAACGGGCCCATAAACTACGATCGTTTTCCAAAAGAGACATCGAGACTGATGAATATAACGATTTAAAGCAGGGATTTGGATCCTCTCCCCTACAAAAAAGTAGTGGAGAGACCACTACTTTTAATCTCAAGTGTTGATTATTTAGTAGGCGGTTATGATACAATCTAAATCTAACACTTATCATACCCCCGTGTATTGCACTCATTCCTAATTTGCACTAAAAGAAAAAATCATAACCATCAACGAGATAATCAATGGCTGTGATTATGTAGTGGTCTCTCCACTATTTTTTTGTAGTGGAGAGGATCCGAATCCTTAAAGCAGACTCAAAGAGTTCAAAATTTTGCTTCCTTGGAGGATTTCAGTGGTGGAAATTGACTCTCTAAAGGTTGTCTTTTTGGTGGACTCTCTTTCTCATTTTGCTTCTTTGGCTCCTATTGCATATGAAGTTCGCGCTAGTCTGACTATTACTGGCTGCTCTAAAGTTTCTTATATAAGACGCATTGGTAATGGTGTTGCTCGTTCCCTAGCTAAGTCGGTTGATTGTTTGTCCTCTTGTTTTTGGTTTGTTTCTGTCCCTTTGTTTTTGAGACATGGTGTTATTGAGGACTTGGCTAGTTAGGTTAACCTACCCGCCTTTTCAAAAAAAAAAAAAAAGAGTTCAAAATTTTCCTGAATTTCTCCATTCGTTTTTTTTATTTTTATTTTGAAGAAAAAAAAGGACACAAAGCCATGTTCATGTATATATAAACCAAAAACTGAAAAGTATTTACAAACTGTACAAAAACTTGGAAGATGCAAAACCAATGGGAGATATAGTCGGTTGGGAGCGGACCTTGTCGTCACCACCCGTGCAATATGAGATGCCCTATAGGCCAGAAAAGAAAGAAAGACAACTAGCTAGAGAGGAGGGACAACATAGTATAGTTACTAATACATGTTCTAAAAAAAAAGACTATCACGATATCGTGACAGTTCAAGAAGATAGGTTGTCCCCCACTTCGTCGATGGCACTAAGATTTGCCTGGCCTCGCAAAACCAAGCTCTACGGCAGCTTTGTGCATATGAGAGGCCTTTCTTCTACCGGAGGAACCTCAATTTCTCCATTCGTTTTGAAGCTCAGCGCCCTATATATTTGACACACATTGCAATCTTCTGTCGTGTTCATTAAATTTGTCCAAGCGTACAATCTTCGATAAAACAAGATCAATGTGGTCATTGTCTAATTCATGATTGGGTATCTCACAAATGGGCAACATTAATTTGGGGCGCAGCGACTGAAAGTTCAATAGTCTCTGTCGACAGTAAAGTCTCAACAAAGATTTTAGGCTCCCAGTTGTTTTGAGTGTTTGAGTGTAATTGTTATCGTTCTCGTTGAAGATACAGGATCCAATTGATGTTACCTTTTGAGATCTGATGCATAAAAATTGTGATTCCAAATCAGGAAAAGGATGGAAAACGCTTTTTCGCTTCTTTTTATGCCGAGTGCTCGTTCTGTTGGGAAAAATCTACACGTGAGCAAACTATTTCAACTCATCAATGGAAAAAAAATGGAGGGGGGCGAAAGTGAAACTTGCATGCATGCGGAAGATTCTGATCGGATTAGGGGTGTTTGTTTTAAATCCTATAATTTTAGGATATGGTGGATTTCATCATGAGATTTAAAATTCATAGGTTTTTTAACATGAGTTGGGGTTTCTAAAACGTTGTTTGTTTCATCAATATTATAGTATATGTAATCCTATATTTTGTATTTTGTTTGTTTCAAATTCAAATTATATCATTACAAATTTTAAAATTTGAAATCTAGCCTAAATCCTCTCTCAAAGAGAGGATTTCATGAACGCTACAATATATATATGTATTTTTATTTGGATATTCAATATCCCAAAATTTATTTTGAATCAAACAAAAGTTATGGAATCAATAAACTAAAAAAAAAAAACCAATTTTTCATCCTAGATTTATAATCCACCCTATATCCCCAAAAAAAAATTAAAACAAACACCCCCTTAGAGGCTGTTTGGATTGGTATTTTGAATGGGTAAAAGAAGTGAAAGTTGCAAAAAATGTCAGCTTTTTTTGCAGCTTTCCCATAAAATCTCCTTTTTTTAGAGTCGATTTTGGGAGAAAGCTGTCAAAAAGCTAACATTTTTGACAGTTTCCCCCCATTTTACCCTTCCAAAAAACCAATCCAAACAGCCTCTTAATGACCCCCCCCCACTCTGAGGATCCTTCTTCGTTTGGTATCTAGAGGTTATTAAATTATAATATCTACAAGTTGATATGGAATCTTTGACCTCCTAAAAATTGTAATTATAAAAGTGCAAGCAGCTTCTATATTAATTAGCATTATATTTCCACGGATACTAAAATAATAAGAAGTTGCAACTGCAGAGTACGTGCTGAAAAACTAATGACTACGTATCTCAACACAAGCATGGCAATAAAAAATAAATTATAATATCTACGACCCAGAACTTTGGTGCATGGTTTAGTCAAAACACGGGTAATGAATTACGTAAACCATGCCTCTAATTCTAATGAAATGCTTTCCTTGAAGCTGATCGGTTTATGGCTGATGACTGATTAGCTAAACTATGGGAATGCCATGTGAACAAGTGGGAAGAAAAATGCTATAGCAATAAGATATTTATAGGACAAATTTTTAAAAGCACCCGTTTTTAATATTTAAATAATAAAAACGATCATTTGGGGAAAAAAATTTAGCAAAACCGATCATTTTCTTCAGAAAAGGATCGGTTTTGCTGTTATTGTGATTTAGCGAAGTGTACGAGACTACTAGTCCCGTACACTTCATTTATGTTATCGTAAGGAAAATAACTAAATCACAACAACTGTAAAACTGACCATTTTCTTCAGAAAATGATCGGTTTTGCTATTTTTTTTTATCAGATGTTCATTTTTGATATTTAATTATTAAAAATGAGTGCTTTTAAAATTTTGTCTTTATACATACGGAATAAATTATTTGATAGGATTTTTTTATTTGGAAATAATATTTGATAGGACTGCTGGTAGACTTATTCCAACTATTCCCCGTTATTATACTCCGAAATACTCTGAAACCATCATTTTCTTTTCGTCGGATCTATTCTGTTTCCTTACTAGTTATAATTTATAAATTTGATCAATTTTGCTTCTAATTGATTTTTTTTGCTTTAAAAAAAAATAGGCGAGTTTACAAGTTTGTTCATGCTGTAAAGGCCTTAATCTGAATGCCAAGTCTCGTGATTCCAAAAGTTGCTATTAATTAGTAGAAAACTGGTCTTGAAGTCAATTCAAGATGTCATAAAAGTTATAAAATTCATTTCCATAAAAAATGAACTTATAAAATTCAATTAAAGCGTTTTGCATTCCTAAATTCAACATCTAGGAAATACTATATGAGAGCGCCAGAATTTGAGTCCTCTTACAACCCGCAAAGCAACAAAAACCCCTTCTTCCCATGATATCCTTATAGATTTAATTAAAGAATAGGACTGAATACCAAGAGGATCTTATCAAATTGGGGATAATTTGCACACCATGACGAAGAACTTTAAAATTTTGAGAAAACTCAAAGCTTCGGAGACTTTCGAAAAGATTCACCTGCTAAGATTTCATGTTTTAAAAAGAGCAGTCTCCTTCTCAAAATAAATATGTATTGTCTTTTTTTACAAACTGTAGAACAGAATTTGCTCCAAAGCTCAAGTGAAACCCTTCGAAAATCCATGTGAATTGTGCAAAAACTCTTCAAAGTTTAGGGCGTTTTCTCTAATTTTAAAAATTCGTAATATTAATCACTTTGTGCAAATTAAATCACCCTAAAGTTCATGGTTTTTTTTTGTGAAACTTGCCCTCAAGTCTGGCCAATCCCCACTTGTGACTCAAAATTCTCAAAATACCCCTGTTTCTCTCTCTCTCTCTCTCTCCAAAACGTCTCTCTATCTCCGCTCTATAACTATTTGCTTTCTCCTACTGCAAGCAATTGAAAGAGTCACGCTTCCAACTAAACTCTCTCTCTCTCTCTCAAAACTTCTCATCTCTCTCCACCCAAAAACAACCAAACTTTCCCCCAAATTTATCTCGTCACTACCACCAAAAAAATTCTACCAGTCTCATCTCCTCCATTTCGGCCCCAAGATCAAATTTTGACGCCAACCCACTTCTCAAAACCCCTCGATCATCAAAACCCATGTCTTCAACTCGCAGAAGGTTCCACGTCAAACACCCAGTCGTCGTCGACATCGGCTGCAGCTGCAGAAAACCGAAGCTCTCATCTTTCTTCAACTTGCGAAGAACCCACAAATATTACCCAAGCGTCTTCTCCCCCTCAGCCTCGAGCCTCGCCACCACAAAAACAGCCAGCTCCTCGTTCTCTCCTTCCAACTTCTCAAGCCCAGAGAAGAAGAAGAAGAAGGGGGCCGTTGCAGAGAGTATTGCTATTGAGAAGGAGAGCTCTGATCCTTATCTCGATTTTAGGGATTCAATGTTGCACATGATCGTTGAGAAGGAGATTTATAACTGGGACGAGCTCAAAGAGCTGCTTCATTTGTTTCTGTCTCTGAATTCTCCTCACCATCATCACTTGATCCTTCGGGCTTTCGCAGAGATTTGGAATGGGGTGCTGTCGTCACCGGGGAGGTGACTGCACCGCGTGGTCTGGCACGTGCGGGGAAACACTGATATCCTGATCACCGCCGAGCTCGCTAGCTCGCTCTAACCCTGATTCTCGCACGTGTGGGTAACTTGATAGGCAAAATTGGAGAAAACTAATTTGTTGTAAAAATGCTTTGGTAATTGGCTGAAGTAGTTAGTTTGTTTAATGTTTGCTTTAATCTTGCAGCAATTTCTTCAAGTTGTTTGGGGTGGTGTGTGGGTGGGTGGGTGGTGGGGGGGGGGGGGGGGGGTGTACGATATCTCATATAATAGTTCTAACTGTTGCGGTTTGGACACTTCATTTTGCTGACATCACAGTTCTATGAAGTTTCGCAATAATAATAACCAATCAAATATGCATGTTGAAACTTAGATGCGCTCTTGATGATACGTAACTTTAAATTACCCTTACTAAGATGTGATGCAGTGTTAAATGGATGGTTGGTGATCGATGGTGAACATTAGGTGAAGTGTATCCAGGGGTGGTGGTTTCACCAAAAATTTTGGTATTTGGTATTGATTACAAGTTTTTGGGATAACAAAGTGGGTTATTTTGTATTTTGTGATTCTATGTATTGTGTTTATTTTAAGAAACTTTTTAGAATATTATTCCCAAAAGTGTAAAAACTGTCTAATTTTTAGTATTTGTTAAATCAAATCAATTGGAAATTTTTTTTGGGAAATCTCATAAATAGATGTGCTTATCAATTGGAGAGGATTTGACAAATTCTAATTTTGTCTTTTTGTAAGAGGTAATCTCATCAAGATAGCATATTCATCATATTATAAAATTTTAACATTTGGTAATATGTTATAATTTGAGTCTGAAATAAATAAAATATTATAAATTATAGTATTTTAAATCTTAAATATTAATGAAATAAATAACATTTAAAAAATTTTAACTCATAACAAAACATCTATAAAATTTAAATCCCATGATGAAATTCATATCCTAAAATTATAGGATTTCAACCAAACGTGCACCCTCTTAGATTCATGATGGGTGGGGTTCTTAGTTTCATGGTGGTGGTGGTGGTGGTGGTGGTGGTGGGGGGCGGCGGCGGCGGCTAGTGAGGAGTTTTGAGTTTTTATTGTACAATTGTTTATAAGATTCTCACTGTGTATCTACAGAGTATAGATTTTTGTCCCCCTTGTAGTGCTAGTAGTAGCCCTGAAAGAGCGTGCGGCTTCATCATGAGAGCTCTTTAATGCGCATATCCCTCGCTCTGTTCGAAAATAAACGTTGGGTGTAGACTGTAACAGAGCAAATATAAAGATACATGCATCTCTCTCCATGATCTCCTTGGGGATTTGTATCACTTTCAGGGTCAACACTTGAAAAACACTAAACTATTATTGAGAGACTAAAACAACACACAAGTCTTTTTTCTCTTTTTATTTTATTTTTAGCACTCTTCTCTTAATCACAAAATTATCATCCCTTAATTAATTTACAATGTAACAAAAAAATGCAAAAATAACAATACACTCCTAGTTTACAATATAACTAAAAATGCAAAAGAAATAATACACTCTTGATTTACAATGCAACTAAAAATAAATAAAAAATAATACACTCTCGTCTCAAAGAAATTACAAATCTTATGAGAAGCCTATTTCCAGCATATTGTATCATCTAAACGAATGGATACTCGAGTTAGTAGATAGCATTTTCTCCGTTCTTTTACTGAATATAAGGTTAATTTACTGATTATTTGCTATCCGTCTTTGAGAACAAATAGAGTTTGTAAAAAAAAAGGATTCTGGCGATAAATAAATTAATACATAAGGAAAATAAATAAAAGGATACAAGCTAGTCTAAAAGAAATATTCATTAGAGAAAGTTTACTAAAAAATTAAATTAAATTATTTCCATCTATATATGTTTTTTTGGACAAATTTTCCATCTACATATGTTGTGCTGGAGGCAAGACATGAACTTGTCGGTCACACTGGATGTCATCAATTCAATTACTTATTATTATCTTAAGTTTAAAAATCTATCAGCTTCAACATATTTAGCCATTTGCACAAAAACACGCAGGAAATTTCCAAGTTCTCGACGTAAGGAGCCAGGTGTTCCATGCTCAAGAAAGATTGTGATGACGCTGATGCTGATGGGAGGAGAAATTAGGGCCCGTTTGGTTGTATGTTTTTACCATGTAAAATGATGAAAAGTGTAAAAAAGTGGGTCCCAATGTCAGCTTTCATCACTTTTAATTGTTTGTTTGTAATTGTGAAAATAGTGTTAAGTGATTTCATATGTTGATGTGGCTTGTAAAGTGATTTCATAAAAAAAAAGACATGATTTTAGGAGAAAGCTAACATTGAAGTCAGGAAAAAGTAATTTCAACCAATATGATCACTTGAGTAGGGATCACTTTTTATATTTTCCAAACAAATAATTAAAGTTTTATTTTGCAAACCAAACAAGTGTTTTATGATTCCAATGGAATCAAAAACAAACAAAGAAAAGTGTAAAAGTGAAAATGATGAGGTGGACAATAACTTTCCAAGTTGTATCATAAATACACAACTTTACCGACAACAACCAAACAGCCCCTTATAAGGGGCAGAAAACGAAGGAAGGGGGAAAAGAATTTTTTTGCATATAAACCCCTTACATCCTTCATATTTTGAATCGGCCCCTCAATTATTGAAATTGCTGTCAAACAACTTGTAAAAATTGGTGGACCTAATAGCGACTTCAGTGGTTTGACGGATGAATTTCAAACTGGCAAGATATGGGTGACAATCATTGGAAAAAAAAAACCAAAGAAAAGACGAAACAATGTTTCTGAAATAAATTGTTGTTAATAAGTTGTACACAAGCGAAAATATTGATTCTTTACATCCTTTCAATACCGAGGAAAGTGGTGTTGTGTCGCTTTTGTGTTTACTTGTGAGATGAGATGCAAGTATGCAACATTTAATGGTAGTAATGATGAGAGATTATTAAGAGCTATGTTTATGTACGTCGGAGCACAGTGTTTTTCAGTTTGAAAATAGAGCTTTGTTACAGGGACCCAAAATATGAGACCAATAAATGGGACAAATGAGGTGTCCTCCTCCTATTGAATAATGAGTTGGTCATCATTAATGATGGCCAACTCATTATCCAATAGGAAGAGGACACCTCACTTGTCCCTTCTATTGGTCCCATATTTTGAGTCTTTGAGGAATTTTTCTTAAAAATATGTGCACAACTTGGCATTGAGTGTAGATTTTACATTAATAATGTAAAATAATACAACCAACAATGTAGAGGATCTCTTCCGAGATGTTAATTAGGTGCAAAATTACATCATTTACTTTGTTAATGTGAAAGAATTAATTAATACTTTTATTCTTATTATTTTGTGAGAATAATCCATGGTGAGTTCTATTTAATTTTTACATCAATAGGTTATGAAATACTGAAATAAGCAAAAAAGGAAAACTTTTGCATCATTTACTACAGACAAACGTGAACTGCTTGACCATGCAGACGACAGAAAATATCTGGGCTTTAAGGACAAGCCCGTGCTTTCCTAAGTAGTCCAAAAAATTTGGACCGCCTGCAAGAAGTGGACCCAATATATTGGGCTAAAGCCTAGAACTATTTAATGGCCCATGTGTCTTGGTCAGACGTCGCCGTTTGCAAAATTTAAATTTTCCCTGGCCCATTGCGCCTTTACTGAATTAATTCGCACATGGTTCTGTCTTTTTTCTCTAACGAGTAACGTAATTTTAACTGTTTCCTATATCTGGAAATGATATTTTGATGGGTCATATATTTACGTCAGAGAACATTTCTTTTTGTTTTTATAAACGAAATATGTTTTGATTTTTAATGTTTTTGGAAGGATAACCTTAGGTGATTATACTTCTATTTCAGGAATAGGTTACCTGTTTTCTACCTGTGATTACATATACATATATATACGGACACAAATAGTATATGAGAAAATGAAATAATTGTATGATACAAGAGAACTCTTTGATATGTATGTTACATTTAAAAGGCTAAATTTAGATCTCTTGGTCATCGAAATTAGTTTTAAATTCATTAATCAAAGGATTAAAACAATTGTCTACATGATCAACATATGTTCGGATATTTTGGATACGGATCTAGATATTCGACTACATAACTACATCCGTAGACATGTTTTATCAGTCATATTTGTAACCTAATGATAAAATACAATTACGGATATATCCACGGATACCGATAGGATTTTGCACCCTTACACGTGAATCGTTGCTTGTCCCTTTTTATGCCATTTTTGAATGCGTAGTGCCACATCAAGTGCTTTAATGGTGCGCAACACATGGACCAGACTCAAAGTTTGTCTCAATCTGAGATGGAGACAGATTCGGGTCTGGGTCCTAGATTCGGGTCTGGGTCCTGTTGCAGATGATTACAGGCCACACAGTGCAAACTATCGTGGGCCAAGTTACAAGAGGACTCTACAATAAATTTGAAATTAGTGCAAAAGCCAATGCTAAACTGACAGGGTCCAGAATCTCGGTGAATTTTTTAACTCAAGGCCTCGTGAGTTTAGCTTGTCCACCTCCCATGGCTTCGGCCTGCTAGTTCTGTTCACTTGGATGGTAAGAGAAGTTACTCCTTGGGTAAAACTAAAGGGTGGTGCTACAGGGACCCAAAAACACGAGGTGTCAACTCTCTGTTCTATGATGCACTGTTTACAAAGTAGATGATATCTTGTAACGTCTCGCAGCACCATCGAACGCTGTAAATAGAATTGCACACAAAATGTTATTTCGTTACTCCTACGGAAAAGTCAAGATCAAATACATAATGGAAACAATATCAAATACAATATCTAAATCCAGCCAGTTAATCATGGGTTCATTCTGAAGTCTATCATGCTATGGCTGATCGAGCTATCTCTCGACGTGCGTTATGGGACTATTTAGTTAAGAGAAAATAGAATTATTTTTTTAATTTTATTTATGTATTTATTTTGAGTTAGAGATCCCTTCACAAATAGAGCGAGGCCCTCATTGTTTCAAATTTGACTAATGATAGTTAACATTTGATGAGTTGATTCAGAGAAACAGTGAGTCTATACGAACTATAGTTTCTTCTTCTTCTTAATTTTTTTTCTCTTTTAAAATATTAGAAACCTGCGTTTTATAGGCTGCTAGCCCAATTAGCGTTCCTCTTACTAAATTAATAATGAAATGAAACTGCATTAATAGGCTCAAACCGCTTTATTATATCAAATTTCAAATAATCTAGTCACTGTTTTTTATTAACGATTTTTCTATAGAGTGCCCTTGGGCACTCTATAAGAGAGAAGAGATATAGAGAGAAATGAATGAGGATGGGGGTCCCCTGATTTGCATTGGGATCTTCTCCTCATTCATTTCTCTCTATCTCTCTCATCTCTTATAGAGTGCCCAAGGGCACTCTATAGAAAAACCGTTATTAATCACTTCAAAAACATATAAGATATGAATTAATTTATGGTATAAGAGCTTCAGTGCACAACAGGGACATTGTTTAATGTTTACTGAGTATTACGTTTATAGCTCTGATAAGAATATAATGAAAATTGTGCACTAATTACAAACCAATGCGCAATTTGTAATAGCCCATAGTTTACAATCAACTCAAATTATTTTAAACTTTGTCCTCGATCATTATAATCTCAACCTTGCTCTTAAACTTTATTATTATTTTGCAAAACCGATGCATGTTATTTGGTGAAGCTTCCAAGCATTACACATTAATAGGACTGGATACCAAAAATGTCAGACGTTGTAAACATAAACTTAACAATAATTGCAATTTTAGTTTCTCGGATTTTGTAGCAAACATTAATGGCCTAATTGCAAGAGAGAGAAGCGACCAAAACATTAATTACAAGCACCTTGGATATTACACAAAGACGTAAGAACACGTGGATAAAAAAATTTGAGACACAAGATTTGCTGCTAATCCCCTTGTAAATGATTTAATTTGGATCCAAATTGTGTCTGGAATCTTGCGCCTTGGGCCTTATTGTTATCCAAATTTAAGACACTCTAACAAAGTCTTAATTAAATTTATTAATTCTAAATGAACCTTGTTTGGTGATATCAGGCTCCATATTCAAGACAACTTTTAGCTTGAAAAAGAGTGTGTGCCAAGTCACATTTGTGCTCGAACCAACTAGAATCCAATATGAAACTTAGGAAAAAGTTTATACGCAGATATCATGTGCTACTTTGTTTGTATATATAATATAAATACTAAGCTAAAGCTCATGTATATTTGTTATTCTATCAAATAAAGAGCTAAGATAACAATTGTGTATAATTTTATACATAACCATAAATGCGTTAATTTGTGCATGTAATATGTATACTAAAAGAGATCTTCAAAGAGACTTTTTAGAAAAATGGCTCCGAAGAGAAGTTAGAGTTCAGTCTAGATAAAGACGTTCAACTTGCGAACACATTTAGAAGATAAAACCAAGAGGACGTACAATATGTTTTCACGATCGAATTGTGGATTTCTAACTAAAATAATTAGTCAGAGTATAGTTAATTAAAAGACACTTAGCTTGCAAAAATATTTAGAAGATGAAATAAAATACTCAGTTCTTACTGTAACTTTGAGATTCTGAAAAAGTAAACCGTTATCTTGCAGCTTAAATCAAGTCTATGTGCTTTATTTTGTTCTATTAAGATCTAATCCCAATTGACCCAGTTTCACTCTTAATTTCTCACCTCCCCCATTGTCACTTGTTATTTGAGTCTTTCATCATTTAGAACGAGACGTATTGAAGGATTAATTATTTTTTTTAATTACCAATTCAAGCGTTATTTAAGAAAAGAGATGAGTAAGTTGTTGCTTTGTGTGGGGTGCGGCCTATGATACTAAAAGACAAGGAGGAGGCGGAATTTAGAAGTTTCTCATCGAACCAAAACAAACAAGATTCTTGCACAAACGCCGAAAGACATGGGTTGGTCCTTAAAAGCAGCTAATCAAAGTTAGAAATTCATAGCCCAAATTATTATTTTACTCAATTTAAATAATATTTTATTTTCATGAAAATAATAACCAATATTAAATGAAATAGATACTCATGCAGTCATGCTCATCGTTTCCTACACTAGCTGTTCTTACGTCTCTTGAATCTGAAGTCCTATACTGTTTAAGGTGGAAATTGATGAAATTCCTGCTTAATTTTGACTCTTTTCACGGATTTCCTTGTAATAAAAATAACAGGGTTTTTCTGTTAAAACTAAAATATCATAAACACCCTTGAAAACTTATCCGAACTTTACTTTAATATTGCACATGAAAAGACTCGGAGCAGTGGTTTAATTAGCGTGGAGCTTTAATTTGTTACTACCAGAGGGCTGAATTTAGCAGTTCAATCAAGCTAAAAAGTTGCGATTTATATTTCATTTATACCACATAAAAAATATAAAACAGGCATCGCTATATATGGCATTCTTTTTTCAAGATTCTTTTTGCTCTATGTCGTTTCTAGCCCAAAGAACGAAGAGTTGTATATATAAGGTAAAAAAAAAATGAAATCACTATATTTCCTTGTAGCAACATTAACCCCCCCTTAAAAGCACCTGTTTTTAATATTTGGATAGCAAAAATGAACATTTGGGGAAATTTTTTTAGCAAAACCGACCATTTTCTTCATAAAAGGGTCGGTTTTGCTGTTATTGTGATTTAGCGAAGTGTACGAGACTACTAGTTCCGTACACTTCATTTCTGTTATCGTGAGGAAAATAGAAATGAAGGGTACGAGACTACTAGTCCCGTACACTTCGCTAAATCACAACAACTGCAAAACCGATCCTTTTCTTCAGAAAAAGGATCGGTTTTGCTAATTTTTTTTTTTTCAAATGGTCGTTTTTGATATTTAATTATTAAAAATGATTGCTTTTAAAAATTTGTACTTTTTTTTTGGGTCTCAGACTCTCAGCACGTTATAATCAATAGAAGTGGTGATCGAGTGACTTAATCTAAATACGACCGATGAGAGGCGCACCCAAACTATAGGCAACCGCTTTTTGCCTCGATCTCTTGTTATCCGTGGCCATCGATCTAGCTCTAGCTACAAACTTTCCTCTCCATCTCCACTTGATTCTTGTGAATCAAGTGTCACAATCACTTAAACCGTATATACGAGTGATTAATTAAATCTACCAGAGGGTGGAATTAATTAATTTTGCTGTACGTGATTAAGCACACCGTAATGTGTAATGTGACTTTTCCCTTTCAATCACTATTGTGATGAGTGTGTATGTAGGCCCACCGATGCAGTAGTAGTTGGTGTATAGTCGCATTTGATATTATGTATAGGGACATGCATTTGAATTGGGAGAAAGCTAAAGGCTAACTAGCTCTTAACTCCTTTGGGAGTTAGAAGAAAGCTAGAGGCTAACAATTATGTACATATATCTTCAAATTAAAAGACCACCTCCATAACAATAAAGATTAGCTGCGGATATAAATCATGCACAAGCGATCGAGTTAATTAGCGACCTATTATCCCAAATCTTTTTCATTAACACCAACTAGATTCTCTCACCCTCTAATGAGGGTTTCCTCTTTATCGTCCGTGCCGATACTACGTAATTAAGAGGGATGTCCAACCTATAAGAGAATAATGGATCTCTCTGCAACACGGAGAAGTATCAAGAAATTAATCACTCTGTAGCATTTGACGTAATGTGGTACTTATATCTATGGATAATGTAAAAAAATGTAGAAACGGTGAAAACGGCGAAAAAGTTCAGGAAAAACGAAGCAGGAAATATTTTTGGTGCAGTCCGGTCGACCGAAGCCTAGGTCCGGTCGACCGAAAACATGCACATTACAGGGTGATTTTCTGATTTTCCGATCGGTCGATCGAGAAGTTATGTCAGTCGACCAAGAACGCTGTCCGGTCGACCGGTAGACTAAGTTCGGTCGACCGAAACCCTGTAATTTATTTTGTGAGATTTCAGCGTTCTGGACATTCGACCGAGGCTAAATTCCGGTCGACCGGGTCACGATTTGGCCCAGGTTCAGTTTCCTGATTGGTTTGGGTTTGTCGTTCATATAAATAGAAACTTTGTTGTTTCTATCCAAATTGGTGCGCACAACAAAGAATAACTTTGTTTTAAAATCATTTTTAGTGGGTAAATTCAACTATCCAAATTGGTGACAATCATATGACATCGATCGCTCTCAATTATAAAGGAAAAATTGCTTACAGAAATTCATTTACAAATTCCTATTAGAAAAATATTTTTTAGCGGCCATGACCTTAGGAATGATCCAAATGATGCTCATCATAACAGAGGCAAATGCCCGCCTCCAAGATTGAGCCACCAGCAAGTTAATTGTCATAAAAAAAGTCCAAAAAAAACTTCTTGCTACAAGTTCAAATTATTTTGATTTTTATCTATAGTTACAGGTCAATGAGAGTGGATTAGCTATAATAATTAGTGGAATTATAAATCCCATATAAAGGCTACTGAAGTACTTGCCTTCACTTAACATTCACCATCATAAAAAATTTAATTATATTTCGGACGGTGAGTACTCCATTGGTTCTTTAGGTGGATATTGTCCTTAATATTCACCGCTAATGTTGTGGTGGAATGTCTGTTGAGGTCATTGAAGGGACAACTTTTTACTTGTTCAAATAAATTTTAAACTTTCCTTATTTTATACAACCTTAATTAATCAATCAAATTCGAATCCTATACATTCTTGATCTGATGTAGGATGTTTAACGGACAATTTCATGGAAGATTCGGAGAATCACGAGCTACACGTATTATTGACTTCTGCAAAACAACAATCATATTTTTCAATTCGGAAAGCCAATTCTTACATATTATATATTATATATGTAAATTGCCTATCTCGACGAGACGGAGCTAACCAGATTGTTAAATTTTTGAAATCTCATTAAGAAATAAATTCAATATTAGAGTCCAATTAGATTAGGAAACAAATTCAATTTTAATTCATGATTTGTTTCCTCTATTAGTAGGGATTTTCTATTTTTTTATAATTCTAGTCTTACTAGGAGTCTTGTTTATTTTCTATTTAAGCTGAGAATTATAAGCCATAGAGGCGTATATTTTCATCAATAAAATTATGGTTTTAATATTTTCTTCGTGGATTCGAAGTTCTTCGTGGATTCGGAGATCGTTCTTTGTGGATTCAGAGAACACCCAGCTTGGTGGATTCCGATGTTATCACTTCAGCGCTGCATCATGATCACATGAAAATCCAAGAAAAATCCAACAATTATATGTGTATCAATGACATATATGTATTGTATGGGATCTATAAATTTAAAAGAAAGTTATTTTTTTTCATTAAATAGTTTTTGGATTTCTCTGCAACTAAGAAAACAGACTCCTGATTACAGGAAAAATCCAACAATTGTTATCTGTATCAATGACATGTATGCATTTAGAGGATCTATAGATAAGAATGCTATTTCTTTACATTACTTAATTTTAGGATTTCTCAGCAACTAAGAAAATAGACTATTGATTACAGAAAAATCCAACAATTGTTATGTATATCAATGACATATATGCATTGTAGAGGATCTATAGATAAGAATGTTATTTCTTTACATTAAATAGTTTTAGGATTTCTCTGCAACTAATTAAGAAAATAGACTCCTGATTACAGAAAAAATCCACCAATTGTTATGTGTATCAATGACATGTATGCATGCATTATACGGGATCTACAGATAATAATGTTATTTCTTTACATTAAATAGTTTTAGGTTTTCTCTGCAACTAAGAAAATAGAGAAGTTGAAGCCAGGCATGTTTAAAAAAAAAATAAAATAAAACCAAGACCTCAATTGAAAATTTTCATCTGAAAGAATGAGAGGGGCGGAGAGATGTTGAGCGAACACCACCACGGATCAATTTTACTCGCACAAAAGCTACCTACTATATCATACATTGCTCTATATGTTTCCAACCAGATCTTACAAAAAATCAGTAAGAAAATGGAAAATTACCCAACAACCCCTCGAAAGGGAAAAAAAAAAACAGGTGGATTAATTAAAATCAGTAACAGGACCCACTTCCTTCTTCCACCTCCTCAATCTCAAAACGAACCGAGGAAGCCGCGGAATCACAACAAGCGCCCGTCTCCCTCCCCTCGCCGCCGCCGCCGCCTTCATCGACGCAGGAAGCAGCAAGAGCGACCAACAAGTCGACAAAAGCGCCGACGATGAACCCATGGTTCCTCTTCCCGTTGACTCTCAGGTACCAGACCAGCAGCTGCTCCAAGCTCTCCCACTCCCTCATCTCCTCATTCGCCGCCACCATCTCCTCCATCGAGCGTCGAAAGTCCCCGTACGGGTCCTCGCTCTCCATCTCCATGGCCGTCGCTGGGATACTAAAACCTTTACAACTGTAATTATCCAATGGCGCTGGGTCGTCCAGTATCGAGCTGGTGCGGGTCCCGGGCTCGAAGAAGAGGCGGTCGGATCGGACGAGCCGGCGAATCATCGACTCGTCGGAGTCTTCGAAGGACAAGGCGTCGGAGGACGAGTCGGTGGTGGTGGTGTCGAAGTAGACGGAGTTGATGGTTTTGTAGACGTTGTTGTTGGTGGTGGTGGTTGTGTCTGGGCCGGAGCGGAACGAGTCGGTTCTTGGCTGTTGTTTGCAGGAGGGCCAGGCCCACGAAGAGGAGGAGGAGGAGGAGGAGGAGGAGGAGGGCGATGATGAAGAGCTGGAGATTGAGTCTCCCCCTGCATTGGGTTTGAAGAAGAGAGAGGAGAGGTTGAGTTTGGATTTTCTGCCCATTTTGGATTTTTTTTGTTGTGTTTGTGTTTTTTTTTGGGGGAGAGAGAGAAGGGAGAGGGGAGGAGTGGGGGGTTTAAATTGTTAATGAGGGTGGCAATAATGGAGAGATGGGTG
>BQKN01000736.1:67088-88829 GCA_022839385.1 Asparagus kiusianus | reverse complement strand
CCCCCCCCCCCAGATCCTTAATCGTCACAATATATCGTTGGTAGGATATTTTGTCTCTAGGGTTCCCATCTTAAGTAAATCCTAAAAATAATTTTAAATAAAGTGTTCGGCTAAACTGGATGCACTTCTAAACAAAATAACAATAAACATGCATGATTAAATCATAAACTAGAAGGATTAAGAAGCTAACAACCACACTAGTTAGATCTCTTCTCTGTAAAGACAAAAATAAAAATAAAAATGCTTGATTATTATCACATGTTGAGTTGACCTATCATGATAATAGGTTTTGGATGCATTCCAAGCTTAACACATGCAGTTACAAGTACTGATTGTTTTAGACGTTTAATGGTATCTTTATCCTGTTTTATGGATTATTTGACGCAAACAGTAATCATGGTAGTGATGAAACAGTGTTCTATTTGGCATTATTAATTGGTGAGGCATATGCAATATTTTTGCATCTTGTTAACAGCAATATAAATTGTAATTGTTTCACTAAGCTAATGAGATTAGGATGTGTGTTAAATGAAATTCATTTTCACTATTATCTAGTGATGATAGATAGCATTAACACATATACCATTTTCTTCATAAAAAGGATTATGACCCTCAATATAAGAGACATAATTAATCCAATGATCTTTAATATCTACTTAATAGTTGGTGCACTGGGGAGATAAAGAACTTATAGATTAGTGTGGCAACTTCCAAGTCATCATATTTTGTATTAACACAATAGTAAATAATAATCTTTAATGCACAAACTCCCAAAGTGGACATGGACTATTGGATAATTTCTCAAACCCAAAACATGCTCCTTTGTTGCTTCCCTTTATGTTTTTGCGTCAATTGAACATAACCCAACCCCCCACCCCACCCCAACCCCCATTTATACCTTCATTTGCATTTCAACTCATATACTAGCACTTAACATCCCCAAAGTTCCTTTTTTTGAAAGATAATTGCAAGTAACACCCCCTTTTTTCTCATGAATTGAGGGGCACTAGATAATTGCCAGGAAATGAATTGAGGGGTTAAGTGTAACTGAAGATATAAATAAGAGGGCGCATCTTCAATTTACACTCTCATTTTTTTTCGAGTACAAATCTTATATGGACCGTCTTTATTAGAGTGAGGTGATCTACACCATAAATAAAAGAATCCTAGATATGTAATGTTTTCAAACTAATCCTCTAATCATCCGTATATGGTATAGTTCACCCCTTTTCTGTGGGGGTGTTATGATAGAATCAACTACTCATCTTTGTTCCTCTAGGTCTTAATTTGGTATATTTCTGAGACCATAGTCTTCATAGTTTGGTATCGTTAAAAAAAATAGAACAAAAGGCCTTTGAGACCATAGTCTTTGTAGTTTGGTATCGTAAAAAAAAATCATACTCCCTTTAAAAACACGAGTTGGGGAAAGCTTTCAATTGTCAATATTACTCTTTACTATTTTAAATATTTTATTTAAACATTAATATATTATAATCATAGTTATATCCTATTCTAATCCCAAGTGTACAATTTATAGCTCAACAATTTTTAAAAAAATAAAATATTACCCTTCACTAATTTCGATCTTTTATTTAAATCTTAATTTATCCTAATCATAATTATATCATATCCTAATCGCATATGAACTATCTATAAAGAAACATATCCACGATATTAGTTTTTTAAGGTAAGGAAATTATACATAGCTAACATACAAATACATGAAGTATTTATAAAACACTAAGAAGTTTCAAAATTACAAAAATAACCTTAAAAGTTTTAAATTATAAAAAACACTATGACATAAAACTTAAAAAAATAAACATGAAATAAAAAATTTAACAGTAGCCTCTGAAGAATATAAAATTTGTATTTATTACCCTCGATATTTCAAAAATTAAAGGAACACCTTCTAAAGTTTAAATTAAAAAAATACCAAATTTTTTTTTAAAAAAATTTAGAACTTGCAAACAACATAGATGAATTTAAAGGATTACCACCAGTCGCCTAAAAATTTAAAAATTGCTATAATTAACCTCAAAGCTATAAGAATTGCAAAAAACTTTCTTCAAGGTTAAAAATCACAAAAAATTCTAAAATTTCAAAGTTTCTAATCAATACACATCAAATCTAAAAATTATTGACAGACTGCTGAAAAATTTATTTTTTTAAAGACAACCTAAACTTTTAATAGTCGCAAATAGCACCCTCAAAATTTTAGAGTTGCAAGAAATATCCTGATATTTAAAAATTACTACCAACATATGAAATATACAAATTACAATCACCAAACTGAAAGTTAATATTTAAAAAAAAACTCCTAAATTTTAAAAAATTACAAAGCGCACATTTAAAAGTTTAAAATCACAAAAAATACCTAAAATTAAATTTGGCAAAGAAAATCATAATTATTTGATAATTATTTTATTAGGGTATATAAATTTAACTTGAAATTCAAGAATTACTATCCTTTTTTAAGCATATAAAAATAGTCTATGCTGATGTTGATCAAATATAGAAATAAGAATATATTAAAAACATCCGGTTAAATAATACAATTTTAAAAAAAAATATGTAATAGCTTAAAACTTATCATCACTATATAAAGTAAAGCAAATGTATTTAATTTTACTAATAAGTTGGAGTAGTAAAAATACATAAGTAACATTAACTGATAGAAGATTAAATCCATAAAACTAATAAATGATTATAATATAATAGCTCGGCATTAGTTGATTATAATTTATAAAAATTAGTCTCTAATCTTAATAATAAATACAAACAGTTATGTATGGAAAAACTATTAGAAAGTTCAGAGATATGCTTCAAAAGAATTAAACTGTTTCAAATAAAAAAGTAAAGAAAATAAACAAAAAATTCAGAAGAATTTATAAATCACTTGAATTGACATTAACGTAAGACATATACAAGAAAGTTTAGAGACATCATCAAAAGAATCAAACTATTTCCATTTTCAAATGAGAAAGTGAAGGAAATAAACTAAAAATTTGGAAAACGCCTACAAGTCACTTAAATTGATATTAATATAAGACATATGTATTAAATAAGAACCAAATGAGTTCCTATTAAAGAATATATTAAACAATTTTGTCAAAATCGAAGAAGAATTCTCTACAAAAAATATTAAAAAATTAGTTAGTACTTATAAATTTCATACTTTATTGTTCAAATACTAAAGGAATTAAATATCAACATTATAGTCTAAGGCAAATTGATAATAAAAATAAAGGTATTAGTTCAGATCCTCGTGAAAAATGACAAGCATAGAAGAAATGTAATATTCTTGACGTAACAAAAACTCTTATTGGACACATAACAGAAGAATTCATTGTAGAGAAAAAAGATTTATCTCCTAATCTTATTTAAGTAAGAAATTAGGAAGACAAAAATTTTAATATACATGAAGTTAACATTTACTCTCGTTGAAACAGATAAAAACTCGAAGTCTGTATTTTCAGAAGTTTGTGCTGAACATTAGAAGTATATTCAACTCTTTGCGAAGTTAGGCAAGAAGATATAAAAGATTAACGAGTCCGAGAAAGATAATAGCATAAGAAATTCAAGTCCATCCTGATGTCACAAACCGATATAGATGATGAAGATATTGCTTTAGAATTTCTCATGAAAAAGATAAATGTGAAGAAAAATTGATCTCGGCTCAATAAAAAAATAAAACAGGAGGAATAAAAGATATTATTTTCTGAATAATTTATATAAAATATAAATTTTTTGAGCGAAATTAGGAATCTATAGTAGGAATTTTTACGAACTTTTTTAGTACTTTTATATGCGTATGTGGATCCTTTTATAATATAAAAGTATACTAGAATTAGCATTGATATTTAGTTTATAATTTTTTATAAAGTCAATCAATGATTAGGAAACAAACTCCATATTCTATTTTTTGATATTTTAGCATACGTTAAATCAATCATCATGCTATATTAGCTTTAATTATTCGTCTTCCTTGTATAACACAATTTTTTTCAAGTGTTTTCCGTTTTTGCAACACTATACTTTCTCAGGTAATGCTTGGTTTTATGTCGGTGAAAATAATATGAAAATTCTAATTGGCTTTAAATTAAATTTATTTCTGGTTAATTCAATTATCAACATGAAAATTTTAAATTAGGTGTAGTGTATTCAAACAAACATCAGAGAAATAAATAATCGTAATTCTAAAGTTTAGAGACATAAGTGGGTAAAAACTATCAAAGTGGAACCGCCGAACAAACTTTAGTAAAGAAATAAGCAAAAAATACTTAATCATGGTATTTAATCACGTGTGTTACACGTGCGTAATCCAGTGAAAGAAAAGGCATGAGTATACTCTCGTGTATCGTGTAGGCTATTGTGTTGAGAATCAGAATATTTTCGAAGCCATATGCCTTCAAACGACAAGAAAACTACTATGGAAACCATGTTTCTCGCTTAACTGGCTACCTAATCTTTATAAGTTAATTAGTGATTTGTTATGAAAATGGAAGGAAAGTACAATCAGGCAACAACCCCACTTCTCTCTTCCATATCATTATACATTATACAAGTAAATGGCAGAATATAGATACTTTTTATCGATGTTTATCTCTTAAAAGGTTAATTTTCGTGAAACTTCCCTTTAAGTTTGGGCGTTTCTCAGATCCCCCACCCCCTCCCAAAAAAAGAAAAAAAAAATAATAAACGAGGAAAAAAAACCTACTTCAACTTTCAACTTTGAACGTTTTTCAAAAAAAAACTCCACAAATGTTTTCACTGTCAAAAACAACCCTCTGCATGATTTTTTCCATCACGGGAAAGTTGCGGTTAACGCCATTAGGGTTTTTTCTAAATGTCAAAAGTTGAAGGGCTTGACAGAAATTTTTTGTATAATTTTTAAAATTAAGAGGGTTACACTATATATAAAACAGAATCTAAATCAGGGTAAATGTGCATCGTGGCAGACCAAGGATCTTATACAACCAATCTTGAACATGCTTGTCCTGTAGAGATTAGACTGCCATCATATTTTAATGAAGTTGGTTAAGAACAGTGGATTATATTTGTCGTTTGTTAAACGGAGCAAAATAAAAAGGGAAGATTTGCAGGGTAAAATAAATAATTCAAGCTTATTCCGTTGGCTGTTGGGTGAGGATGCATCGACCTCTCTCTGGGCTTGGTATTTATTATTTATTTAATAAATGTATATATCTAATAAACGTTATAGATCACTTGCAAAAGTTATAATTCTCTCAAATAAGTCTTTGACTTTGGGATATGTTGCGCGTTACGCTCATCCCGTTCACCGATGACAAAAGGTAAATAAATAGGAATTTATTTCGCAGTATTTGGGCCTTAACAGGGTTTTGGGATCAATTGTACGGAATGGGCTGCAACTACGCATCGGGTCTGCTTGTAGTTAGTTGCTCATAGTCATAGTTGCGCTCGTGAGAAGCACATGAACTATTAGGAAAAGTCTTTTCTTCTTTGTGCCTGTTTGGTTCATTTCCTAGAAGCCTAAGTCCGGGAGATTACTCATGGAAAATAGATTGTCGGGCCCAGTCCATGTTTTCAATCCTATTTCGTGATTTTTTTTGGAGGAAATGAGTTTCCTTAAATTTGGGACCTATGGGTTGTGACACTATTATCTTACTACTGGGCGTGTCTCACATGCACAACATCTTTTTTTTTCTCTCAACCAAACATAAGAAAAAGAAATCGAACACCTTCACATAGACGTGTCGGTGTGTTTTGATTTCTTATTCTTAGTTTCTCAGCCAACCAAATAGCCCCTTTGTGTCATAAAAAGTTTCTAGTTTAATTTAGGTTTGTGCTAAAACCCAAACCAGGCCTACTATTTGTTGTAGGAGCTCAATTAAAGGCCCATTAATTCGCAGGCCCAATATCTTATTGGGTTTAGTATATTGTCTTTTATTATTTTTGTGTAAAATAGGCTAATGTTTAACAGGCCAGGTATATATCAACCAGGCCCGCATATGACCCATCAAAGCTTGTTATCAGAAATTTGGATGGGTTGTGGTATTGATATTAGGTCTAGTTGCCTAATTAATCCGTAGAAAACTGTAATAACGTTTTTAAGTGAAAAAAGTAAATACTGAAAAGGAAACAAAGGGAAGAACAAACTTCGTTGTGGGAATATTCGGTGTGAGTCCTCCTCAACTTTAAAAAACGGTGTGCCACCATCTTTTTCACACGTTACAAATCCGACGGCTATTATTCACTCATCAAGCCGTTTTGTGTCTTATACACAGATCAGTTTCAGTGTGCGAGAACCACACAGCCGTTTATAACAGTGATTCAGGGGGTTCAGTGCTTTTCGTTTGCTACTGCTCTCATTTTTTCTTTTTCTCCGTCTCTTCACCTTTTTCAAATGAAAGAACGATTCTAGGGTTTCGCTGATTCGATCGATCTCTCCTCTCACAAGGTATCGATTCCTCTCTATCTCTCTCGCTCACTCTTCGATTTTCCTGGACGATTCTTATATTTGATTCGCGATGTTTTTTTTAATGATCAATTTTGATGTTTGTTAGTGCTCACTCTATGTTATTTATCCGGTTAGTTTAAAATTTTGACGCAATTTAGTGTAGTTTTGAAGAAAAATGATGGAATTAGGGTTTGTGATTATCTGGAAGCTTGCAATCTGACACAAAATTTGATTGCTATGGTGTCACGAATTTTTCCATTAGCAGGACCTATGTTTAAGTCGTCGATGAGAAATAAATGCAAATCCCAATTCTAAAGTTTTGATATTCCGTTTTTTGTCCTTAGTTTGTATGAGATGTTTTTAGAGGTGAATCGTAGTATGTTTCCAGATTTCCCCTACGGATCATTAGTGATAATAGGAGGCAGTTAAATTCCTCAAAATATATGAGAAATGATTAGTGTTCTAAATGTCGGATATCGAGATCATAGCAGACAGAGAATTCCGTATTGAGTGGCGGATGAATGTAGTATATCAAGGAGACAATGATATTTTGTAAATTATGGGGGTGTCATATTTAATCCGGGAGGGAAATGGTTTGTCTCTGCATATGTACATATATCAAGGAGACAATGATATTTTGTAAATTATGGGGGTGTCATATTTAATCCGGGAGGGAATGGTTTGTCTCTGCATATGTACATATAATTTTTTTTTACTGATCTTACATATACTTAGATTGACAAATTTTTTTTTTTTGCATGTACACATTGAATTAGATGCACATGCTTAGGCACACATAAAGAGACATGAATATCTTGTTTATAGACATAAGCCAAAGGGGCGAACTGTACATGAAATTCAGGGTGATCTTAAACAGTCCTAGATGAATCATTTAAAGAATTGTTTTATTGTGCGTAAACCTAAATTGAGAAGGATATCAAGACCAAACATAGGTCCTAACACAAATTGATACTTTCCATGTTGGAACATTCTATTGGGGACAAATTATCGGAGGACTACAAGAAGTTAGGGCAGTAAAAGTTTCATAAATGCTCCTTTTTTACTTTTGGAAAAGACAACTGTAAGAAGTTGGCGAGCGACTAATTTGTTGATCTCTAACCATGTAATCAAGCATTGTCCGAAGGGGTGCAGAATGATTGGGGACTCAGATTTTGCCAGAAAGCTCAAAACTCATAAAATTTTAAGAAATTAGTAAAAAAGGCTAAACAACTAATATTTGGAACATATAAAACATGTAAGATTCAAGAATTAAGTTAAATTAAAAAAATATTGATAAAAGATAGAACAATTAGATGTATGTATACAAACATGTACATAAATCTGATGAATACAAACAAATAAGAAAATCATATTTGTTGAATGAAGAAGATTGCAATATTAAACTTATTTCCATTACCTTTTGCCATTTTGGCTCACTTTACAGCTAAGATTTTCCTCAAATATATTTGTGCATTTGTTTCATGTTTCGAATATTAGATGGTTCAGCTTCTTTTGAGTTGGCTCAAAGAGTAGGGAAATTAAAATAATAAAAGTCATATAAGTTCATGAATTTAAGATGCTAAAAAACAAAGAATTTTTACCATATTGAAATAATAAGCTAGAATTTCAACTGCTTCTATCAGAATGTCCATTTCCCACTCATAATAGACTTTATAAACAGATTTTAACCTAATGGAAAACTTCTATTTAAAAATAGAATTTCAAACTGAACTTGCAAAGGTCCTAATTAAAGCCATCAATTACAAACAAATGGTCTAAAAACTTTTGGATCATACGTGTGGCTGTATCTCTCTAAATAAGTAGACAAGTGAAGTACATTCGTGAGAATATTTGCTGTTTTCCCAAACTTAAATAAGCACTGTGCCAGCTTACTCATATGTTACAACTCCAACAGCTAGTATTATCCCATCAACCCATGTGTGGCTATACACACGTGCGAGAACCACACAATTTATTATAACAGTCTGGGGCGTTAGTTTTGATTTATCGCTGTACTTTCTCTTTTCCTTCTCTGTTCACTTCTTGAATGAAAGAACAGTTCTAAGGTTTACTGATTTGAATCAGTATGGTCCCTCTCAAGGTACTGCTTCCCCTCTCTTGTGCATTATCCTATTTTCTTTAATGGTGAATGAGAGATAGATTCATTGATTGCTACCTGCTAAGATTTCTGTTAGAATTTGTAAGTAGAAATATTTTCTTTTGAACTTCATTAGTAGTTAGCTGTTGCTGTTTTTGGGATAACCATTTTAACATAGAGAATTAGAATGTTGTACCTTCTCTAGATTAAGCATGGAATTCATCCACTTAGTCAATAGCTGGCTAAATATCAATTTGGTCCCTGTAGTAAGGGCTCATCTTGGCTCATATTCAAATTGGTCCCTCCACTTTATTCTTTCTCAACTTAGTCTCTGTACCCCTTGATAGATGTAAACTTAGTACTATTTTCACTTTCCGTTAAAAACTCCATTAGATAAAAATTAAAAGGACAATACTACCCTACACAATTCAATTTGTTTTCTAAAGGGATGTTTTTTATTGAACTCGGTCCAAGGGCTGCATCTCCAATGCCATTTGATCACATGCTACTCATAGAAATAAAATCCAGCATGTCACTTGGTTGAAAGGAATTACTGCAATGTTTACAAGAAACTGAAGTTGAAATGGGGAAATATGTTCTTCTGTGATCACTTACCTTCCGGCAATAGTTTTTGACCGCGAGCTTAGAGCTTGAACTTAGCATTTTTATTTTTGATTAATTGTCTCAAATATGCTTTCCTTTAACTCATTGTGCATTGTTATTTTCCATTTAATGCAGGAGCTTTTTTCTTCTTCTCTTAAGGCTCTACAAAATTAGGTTACAGGGAGATGAGACTTTAGAGCAAAACAATAGGAGAAAGTAAAAGGGAATTAGATCTTTTTCTCAATGTTTCAAAATCATAATTTGTCAAGTGTATTTGTATGTAGATCAATATTTTGAAACTATGGATATGTTTTAACTATTGTTTACTTGTCAACAATTTGAACATAATTTGTGCTGCAAGTCTACAGTTCAAACTAAGATATACACTTCTACTTAACGTGCTATGTGGCTCACCTACGTCTTTAGTTTTAGGGATTGAATTTTTAGTAAGCTTAGATGATTTTAAAATTTGAAAGATGCGTTTTAAATCAAAAGTTTATGGACCTCTTGAGGGTAATGGTGGTCATTAATGAAAATTTAACACCCAATTTCTAACGGACGTTAAAAAAAAACTTTGTTTGTAAGTGGGTAAAAGGGCAATTTGGTCCCTGTACTAGGCCTTCATTCTCAAGTTGGTCCCTTACTTTCCTCCCTTCAAGTTAGTCATGTATCCCTTATTAAATGTAAACTAAGTCCCATTATAACTATCCATTAAAGACTGATAAATATAATTTGAAAGACCGATAATACCCTACACACTTCAAAAGACCAATATCATATCTCATAACTATGTAAAATTGCAACATATTGCACCAGAGGGCCCTTTGCTCGATATCTATTAGGCTGGTACAAAACATGCACTGGTGGCTTTGCATTCAACAATGGCCACACAATTTGTTTGATGCATAGATTTTGTGGTTCCCGCGGCTGCCCACAATGCCTAAGCTATCAATATTAGGCGCTAGATTGACTAGCATCCAAGCCGAGGCCTAGCGCCTAGGCGTTTACCTATTTTTAAATTTATTTAATTATAATAATTTATAAAAATATGTATTAAGTTCATATAAAATTACAAAAAACTAAAATTGAACAAGATTAAACTAAAATTGAACAAGATTAAAGTAAAATTAACTACAATTATCTAAAATTAGCTAAAATTAAACAAGATTAAACTAAAATTGAACTAGATTAAACTAAAATTAACTAAAATTGAACAAGATCAAAATAAATTTAACTTAATTAAGATAATTAATTAAACTAAATTGAACAAAGTTAACTATTTAAATTAAAAAAAGTTTATAAGTGAAAATTTTACCTAAAACAATAAATAAGTTAACTAATTAAAAAGCAGTTTATAAGTCAACTAATTTAAAAAAGGACAAATCTTTGAAATAGGCCACTTTTAAAACTTAATTAGCAAAATAGACAAAAAAAGTATTTTATTAGCAAAAAAGACCTAAAAACTTAATTAGCAAAATAGACCAACTTTTAGTCAAAATTGACCTATTTTGCTAGTTAAATATTTTCTTGATTTGTTTTTCTAATTAATTATGTTCTTGGCTTATTTGATAAAAATCACAACACTTTCTATTTATTATTATTATTATATATATATCCTCTTATTTTATTAACTACGTATTCACCTCATCATGACAATTTTTTTATATTGTGAGTATACACTCTTATTGTTTATTATATTTTTTTCTTATTCGAAGTTAATGTTGGTCTCTGTTTGCATGCATAAAATTCAACTGTAGTTATAATTTTAAAATATAGTAATGACAATGGAAATTCATTTCATTATATATACTAGTTTTTACACACGTGCAATGCACGTGATTTAATATCATGATTAAGTATTTTTGACAGTTTGTGCTCATTTTTTTCTTTAAACTCTTACATCCCGATTATTTTTTTATATTTGTTTAAATGGGATACACGTAATTTAAATTTTCATGTTGATATTTGAATTGACAAAAAACAAATATAATTTTAAAATAATTTGAATTTTCATATTATTTTTGACGATATGAAACTAAGCTTTATTTGAGAAAGTATAGCATTGCAAAGTAAAAAATATTAAAATAGTGTTATACAAGAAAGGTGAATATTTAAAATCAATATGGCAAAATGATTGATTTAAAGTATGTTAAAACGATGCAAAAGAGAATATGAAGTTTATTCCTAATCATTGATAGACTTCATAAAAAAATATAAATTAAAGATTAATATTAACTCTATTATACTTTTATATGATAAAAACATCCACATAAGAATATAAAAGTACTGAAAAAAATTCATGAAACTCCATTCTAAAGATTCCTAATTTCACTCAAAATAATTAAACTATTTTATAAAATATTCATAAAATATTGTTTTTATTTCTTCTATTTTATTTTTTATTGAGTTAAGATCAATCCTTCTTCAGGTTTATCATTTATCATTTCTCGGATAATTCTAGAGTATTGTCTTCATCATCTACATCAATTGTGACATCAGGCTAATTTTGTATTTTTTATGCTATTATCTTTCCTGGGCTCGTTAATTTTTTATCATCTCATTTAACTTTACAAAGAAGTCAAATATACTTATGATGTTCAACACAAACTGCTCAAAATATAGACTTTGATTTTTTTCTATTTCAATGAGAATAAATATTAATTTTATATATATATAAAATTCTTTGTGTTCCTAATTTATTATTTAAATAAATTAGAAGCTATCTCTTTATTTTTCTCTAAAATGAATTCTTCTGATATGCATCCAATAAGAATTTCTGTTATTTCAATAATATTACCTTTGCTCTATCCCTGTCATTTTCCATAAAGATCTAAACTAAATACCTGCATTATTCATTACCAATTTCTCTTAGATTATAATATTAATATTTAATTTGAAGAACACAGATAGAATTTATGAATACTTACTAATTTTTCTTATGTCTTCGATGGAGATTTTTTCTTTGATTAGGATAAAGTTATTAAATTATTTTTTAATGTAACTCATTCAGTGCTTCATTAATAGATATGTCTTATGTTAATGCCAATTCAAGTGATTCATTGACGTTTTCTGAATTTTAGATTTATTTCCATCACTTTCCCATTTGTAATGGAAATAACTCAGTTCTTTTAAAGTTATCTCTAAATATTCTAATAGTTTCTTCATATGTAATTCCTTGTATTCTTTTACCCTATAAATATTATTAACGTCAAATATTAAAGTTTTTAAATTAAAATCAATTAATGCTAAGATATAATATTATAGTGTTTATAGTGTTTTATCATTTCTATGGATTTAAACATCTATCAATTAATGTTACGAATGTATTTTGGCTACCCCAACTTATTACTAAAATTATATAAAATTACTTTAATTCATATAGTGCCGATAATTTTTAATCTATGATAATTTTAAAAAATTTATCCATTAACCGGATGTTTTTAATCAATTCTTATTGTTTTTGTTTACCAGTATCAACTTAGACTATTCTTAGATGCTGAAAATGGATAGTAAATCCCTAAATTAGAAATTTTAATATATATATATATATATATATATATATATATATATATATATATATATATGAAAAATACCAAACAATTACACTTTTCTTTGCCAAGTTTTAAAATTTTAGCCCATTTTTGTGGTTTTGAACTTTGAGAGTGTGATTTATAATTTTTAAAATTTTGAAAGAGTTTTTTAAAAAATTTACTTTTAAGTTTGGTAGTTGTAAATTCTATGTTTCATGTGTTGGTGGTAATTTTTAAATGTTAGTATATTTCTTGTAACTCTAAAATTTTAAAGGTGTCTTTTGCAATTATTAAAACTATAGGTTAATTTTGAAAAATATTAAATTTTAGCGGTCTACCAATCGGCGAATTTGATGTGTGCTAGTTAAAATTTTTGAAAATTTAGAGTTTTTTTTATGATTTTTAAATTTTGAAGGAGTTTTTTAAAAATTTTGAGGTTAATTTTGGCAAATTTTAATTTTTTAGGTGTCTAAGGGTAATATCTTGAATTCATCATATTTTATTTACAAATTTTAAAATTTTAGGATGACTTTTTATAATTTAAACTTTTGAATGTGTTTCTATAATTTTTGAGATATTGAGGGTCTTTATTAAAATATTTAAATTTTAAATGTTAAAAATTTTAGGTGTATCATGGTAATCTCTTGAATTCATCTGTGTTGTTTGTAAGTTTTAAAATTTTAGAATTTTAATGTGGTTGTCTGTAATTTAAACTTTTGAGGGTGTTTCTATAATTTTTTAAGACATTGAGGTGTTAACTAATTTTAAATTCTTTGCAAACTGATGTTAATTTTTTAATTTCATGTTTTTTATTTTAAGTTTTGAGACATTTGGATGAGTTTTATAATTTTGAACTTTTCAGGGTCTTTTCTGCAATTTTAAAACTTTTTATGGTTTTTTTGCAATACTTCATGTATTATAATATGTTATCTACTTGTAATTTCTTTATCTTAACAAACTAATATCATTTTTATGTTTTATATATTTTATTAATATTAGTTTTTTTAATTGTTAAGCTAAACATGGTTCACATAGAATTAGGATAAGATATAATTATGATTAGGATAGATTAAGATATAAATAAAATATTTAAAATAGTAAAGGGTAATATTGACCATTAAAAATTAGAATTTGATTATAGATAAGATAGTTCAAACTATAAAGGGGTATATTTGTCTAAAAAAGATTTTCCGAACTTGTGCTTTTAAAGGGAGTATGATTTGTTAACTACAACACAACACTTTCTAGAAGAACAATGCACAACTAAATTTACCCTAAGTCTTTTTTAGAAACTTACTTTTGACAATTAAATGGAAAATTATAATTGCATCAAATGTAACTTTTTCACAATTTATATATATAACCATGTTTATAATTTTTTATGAACAAAATAGTTGTGAATTGATAAAATTTTGAAATAGGCCAATTTTGACATTTAATTAGCAAATAGATTAACTTTTAGCAAAAATGATATATTTTGTTAATTAAATACTTTTTTGGTCTATTTTGCTAATTAAGTTTTAAAAGTGGTCTTTTTCGAAGATTTGTCCTTTAAAAAACAGTTTATAAGTTGACTAATTAAAAAAAATTACTTGACGGCCAGCGGGAGGACCGGCGGTGATGGGAGGGGACCGGCGGTGGCGGGAGAGGGAACCAGCGGGACTGAAGGACCGGGGGAGAGGGGCCAGCGGTGAGAGAGGATCAGAGGGAGAGGGACAACAGGATTTCAAAGAGAGAGAGAGGCAGCTGAGAATGAGATAGATAGATAGATAGAGAGAGAGAGAGAGAGAGAGAGAGAGAGAGAGAGAGTTAGAGGGAGTTAGGGTTAAGTAATGGGTTTGGGTAACGGGTTCGGGTTCAGGTTCAAGGAGTAATTCCATGAAAGGGAATAAAATTCCATTGTTTCGGACCACTTTTTGTAGAAAGACTTCGATCGTATCTTGAGTTTCTCCTTGATACCCTAGTAATGACCAATAAAAATGAAAAAGCAAAGACCATAAAAAATTTGATCTTGCACCAGATGGCCAATTAAAAGAGTACTATACAATCTACTAATTTGATCTATTTCAGATATCCTACTATCTCATAGTTTCTACTACTAGGATTTATATATAATACCTCGGGAGCTAATGAAACTATTTTAGTTAAATTCAACTCTTTAAATTCTCGAGCGATCACACCAAAAACTCGAGTTCCTTTTGGATTTAATTCTTGATTAATGACAACCGCTGCATTGTCATCATATCCCATTGTCATACCGTTGTCACGTTTGAGTTTTTTATGTGTACGTATGAGTTAGAGAGAGTTAGGGTTAAGTAATGGGTTCGGGTAACGGGTTCGGGTTCAGGTTCAAGGAGTAATTCCATGAAAGGAAATAAAATTCCATTGTTTCGGACCACTTTATGTAGACAGACTTCGATCGTATCTTGAGTTTCTCCTTGATACCCTAGTAATGAGCAATAAAAATGAAAAAGCAAAGTCCATAAAAAATTTGATCTTGCACCAAATGGCCAATTAAAAGAGTACTATATAAATATTATATAGTAGCAGTTAAAATATAAAGTATATAGCTCACAGTCATGAGGTTGTACATGCGATCTCTCCCTAAATAATACACGAGGACCTGAATTTTGCTTGATCATGGGAAAAATAAATAAATTAATAAAGTACAGAGACCTCTTAAGTCCTTGAGGTTAGTTTAGTCATAAACAAAAAGTCAACACATAATTTCTAATGGATGTTAAAAAAGGACTTAGTTTGTAACTGAGGTGCAATACAAGGACTAACTTCAGAAAAAAAAAATGTACGGGACCAACTTGAGAATGAAGGCTAGTACAGGGACCAAAGTAATCTTTTACCTTTCATAAGCGAGGTGTGGTACAAGGACTAAGTTAAAAAAAAAAGAAAGTGGAGGGACCAATTTGATTGCAAATCCCCAGTATGGTGTCCAAATTGGCCTTCTAGCCCTTTTTTTCTTCAACAAGACTTTATGTAAAGTCATCGAAGAAAAATAAGCATACGTCAATTGTAATTTTTTGTCTGGTTCGAATCACAAGGAGCATGGCAGTCTTGTTTACGGACTTATGTTTCTTATGCTTACAACAAATCTTGATTTACAACTACACTGATATGCAGATTTGATCAAGGAGTCCACCATGTCTTGTATCCATGAACAATCATGTTTTTTGCCACAAATACTTTCTTCTCCCTAGAGTAGCAACGAAATTGTTAAATCAACTATCCTGTCATCAAGTCCAACTGTGAGAACTCTGCCAGGAAGGCCTGGAAATCTAATATGGAGCATTATTTATTATATTCTGAAAATTGTTTGGATTATGGCTGAGTAGTCTCTAAGAAGAATATCCAACTTGACAGTGCCTCATATCAGCTATATCATGAGCTAATAAGAACTAGGGAAAGGAATAATTGGCATACAGAGGTTTTCAATGGTGACTAGATTGCTCTGTGAAGGACTTGCGAGGTAACAAAATGAGCTTCTCTTAGAATACATGAAGATTCAAACCGATGAATATGAGCCTTTTGACTAATGTTGGTCAATCCACCACTTCAACGGTACTAGACTAGAAGCAGTGCTGGAAGACTAAACAAGATATCTACTAAAATCCCTGCATAATACCGTCTCTTTTGAAGTTACTTGAGCCTAGAGTGGAAGTTTTTTCTTCAGCATTTAATGGTGTCTTCTTAATGAACATGCAAATCAAAACATTTATTTGCATAATGAAAAATATACTTAGCACGGTAATTCTTTACTTGTTTTTGTTGGCAAGAAATACCCGCTAAAATCAGTAGAACTGTATAAAATTTGATGCTATTTACTTAGATAATGCTTCTATTTTCTCATTAACGTTATTAAAATGCGCATGACATTGTAATTTTTGACAGATGTCTTTACATGTGGGTCAAATACCCCCTCATGTTCAACCAGAAGAGCTTCAACGAGTTTTCCGGAGGTTTGGGCGCTGTAGTTTAGATATGAAAGATGGCTACGGTTTTGCAGTCTTTGACGTAAGCTCTGATGCTGAGGCAGCTCTTCGGGCATTGCGAGGTAAGCATATATGTGGGGAGCAATTATCACTTAATTGGTCCAACAAACAGCCCAGGCCTTTTCAAAGACCAGCAAGGCCAAGCAAAATTTACAAGCCAATTCGAAGGAGGCATTTCAGGGTAGAGGATCATGGAATGAGGATCAGGGATTCCAAAGATCGAAAAGATTTTTCTAAACCTGACTCCCGTCTTCCAGCTTATTGCAACGGAAAGTATCCGGATGATATGGTTGATAAGGGAGCTGCTTGTATTCCTGAAAACATTGAGGATATTGGAGAAGAGAGAGGTGTGGCTCTGCAAGAGGGAGTGGAAGATGGTGGCAATTCCAGTGAACCCAACCCAGTGACAATTGATCGTTGGGGTGAGTCTGTTAATGGTGGTGTTACTGGAAATGAGATGTATAATGACACTGACTTTGATCGATATGAACCTTATCATGGTTATGACAGAGAAGAGAAAGAAGATAACAAGATGGGCAACTCTTATGACTCCTCACATGATGAGAGTCCTTGGGTAAAGGGTCGAAGAGAGCACCTTGCTGACGAAGCCAAAACTATTGATCACCCCAAGCCTCAGCCCACATGCTATAATTGTGGTCTTTCTGGCCACATTAAACGTTATTGCCCTGAAAGAGATGCTAAACGAGAGAAATTAAGCAAGTTCAGCGATAGAAGAGATGAAATAAATTTCAGAGGCAGAAATGATGGAAAGCTAAAGATTCCCAGAACTAGTTCATGGAGAAGACCAGATGCTAGCAGATATTCTCTGGCACCAAGGTGCGAAGGACGGGACAGAAAGGAATCTCAGTTTAAAAAGTCTAGAAGGTTTATTAAGAGTGAGAATTTTTCCGAAAAGGAAAAGAGACGGCCTAAACTCCGGGCAGAGTCTCAATCGAAAAAGCTAAGTGAGCAACAACATGGAAATGGAAAGAAAGTGTCCGGAAGAAGCTCACGGAGATTTAACTCTCGATCAGGTTCTTCAGGTTCTTCTACAAGCAGCTTTCAGACTCAATCTTGGACTTCAAAATCCAAATCTCACATCAATTCTCATTCAACATCAAGGTCATTATCTTCCAGGTCTCGCTCAGTTTCTTCTAATTCAAGGCCTGCTTCTGTCTCACCCTATCACAAATCTAAAAGTCCTAGATCCAGATCAAGGTCAAGATTAAGGTCAGGCTCGTATAGGTCAGCATCTTTATCTGTTTCAATGGATAAGAAGTCTCCGTCCTCAAGGAATGTGAATCTTAATGTATCTGTGGATAGGCCCTCTCCTAGAGGCAATTTGGTGCATGCAATTTGTCCCAGCTCTAAGCATCATGTAGATGAGAACATGAAGAATTTTAAAGCAGAAGATGGAAATGTCTCACCCACTTGCAACGTTAACAATCAAATTGACTTGGAACATTCAGGGGATAACATTAATGAGGCCTGTCACTCTGCGTCCACTTCTTTAATCAAGGAAAATAATTCTGGCACAGATAAAGATGTTGCTGTTGTTTCTGAGAATTGTAGAGAGGAAAACAGCCTGCAAGAAACTCTTCCAATAAAGCCAAATGAGCAGATTGCAGTTGGTTCTGATAGAAGGAATTCCTCTGGAATTACAATAGAGGAAATGATCTTGGCTCTGAAACACTATGGACTTCCAGCACCTGAGAAAGGTGAGTCAGGCATATCTGTAGAGGGGTATTTCGGTGCTGCTAGGTTGTGGCCATGGGAAATGATGTATTACAGACGTTTAAAAAAGGGTCCAATTTCTACTGAGAATTATGCCAGGCGACTTCTACAGAACAAAGAATTTGGTATTGTGGACAGGTATATTAGAAGCAGTAGTGGCTGGGGACAGCATGAATGAAATGATATGCTCTATGCCTATGGTTGGGGATAACATGAATGAAACGTTATGCTGTATGGCTGCTCAGAAGCAGTAATTTTGATAATGGCTATATATTAGGCATTCCATTATGATTTAATCGTCAGGTAAAAGAATTTAAATGCTCTAAACTGATATTGTAGTGACTCCTGATACGTATGAGTGCTATTTGGAGTTGCTTTTTCGAAAATATATTGTTGCTTAGAGAAACTTTTTAGCTTACAATCAATTAGAGGTATCCCATTAGATTGAATGGCTCTTTTCATGTGAAATCTCGTTTCTTGTTGTAGTCAATTATGATCATTCTTCTTCTTACTTTTCAGGTGAATTACGAATTTACTGTTTTTATCCTTTGGAAGAAACACCCTATGCCTCATCAATATTTTCTTTATATGTATGAACTTATCGTCTGTCTTCGTCAATCAGGATTATACTATGAGAGCCAATGTGAAGTGGCTGCTTTCTGTAAAACTTACAAGTGATCAGCATTCGTGGTGGTCCTCCACATTTTGGTTTTTCATGAGGACTCTTCTCTGTTTTATGGTTCTCAACTCTGTTTTATGGCCCTATGTGTCATTCTAGGAAATACATCTTGGAAACTATGCTGCTAGCATTTTCATATGGACGAGACTGGAAGTTATGTTGCAGGATGTAGGCTTCTCGGTGCAAAAGTCTATATTTCTTATCAAATTTAACATTTCTTGGCGAAGACAATGTCATATACCCTAACGTGCTTTCTTCAAATAAAAATTTAGAGCACTCAATGTTGTGGTATCCTGTGATGTTGCTCTATTAATATGTCTGTGATACTAGTCAGCATGTAGAAGCCGGTCAGAGGCTGAAGCAGATTTCATTGTAAGTATAACAAAACTCAACGGGGATTTTTTTGCCATATTCTTTGCAACATGTCAATATTGTTTAGTCACGTAATTTTGATGCACAGACATTTCTTTGACTAGATTGCATATATATCGCCAGAGCATCTCTTCATGCAAAATACTTCTAGATCCTGTAAAACATTTCGAGGCCCAGTATCAGGAAAGGAAATGATTATGTTTACCGTCATTTGGTTTTGGCTTGAATCCTCACTTTCAGTGTGCTTAGTCATGAGCCGCAAGGTTACAACATGAGCGCTTATTCGCACTACCATATACCTTTGTACGTTGGTGATCCATAATTACAATGTTCTCTCAGGTGCAAAAGAGTGTCTGAATGTGGGAGTAGTTAATCTTTCTGATTAACCAGAAGACAAGGACACATATAGTAATAGGTATGTTGATAGAGATAGCTTCACATTTTTTACCCTATAGCTGATCTTATTTTAGCTTTACATTTTTTTTTTTTACCATACAGCTGAATTTATTTTCTCTAGTATTGAAATTTACATGATTGCTGATTGACAACTTCTTTTTTCTTTTCAAGTGGTTTGGTCTCTTGCACTTAAATCTGTACTAGATATATGAAGGGTGCTGATGAATTCAAAGTGATGACTTCAAGCTGCAGATAGTTGGCATGTAGTCTATTAAGAGTTATGGTTTATTGAATGCTAATTGAATGCTTATTAAAACAGTGTCAGAATTTGTTGAACCATTAAAGAAGCTTTAGTTGTCAAGTTTCATAATTCTTTATGAGCTTATCTAAACTGTTTGCTATTTAAGCTGCTGATGATTTAATTCCTTGCTTATACCAGTTGGTATGAGAAATAAATAAAACTAATATCCCTTCAGATCACATCTTTGTTGGCCAGGCTTAGAATCAAATCACCAACAAGGTCAAGCTTATTAAGTATTAACAGGTGAATGGTACATCACCTTGAGGACCACATTTGCCATCTGTGTCGGTGTGTTGCTCAATTCCGGATATTGATCTTTTGACGTGAACTAGACCTCAACATTTTTGATGGTTTGTAAGTGTTCAAACTGTCCGTTTGGACAAACATATGAAGTGAGTGATCGAATCGTGATTTGTCCCCAGTTTTTTCGGACAAGGTCAATGGTTTCATCTGTAAGTGAGGCTTGCATCATTGCCTCTTAGTGACTAGTATGCACGTGTAATCTCCGTTGATAATACATCGATCACACATGTAATGTGGAATATTCTGTTTATGGTTGATTCCATAGCCGTAAGGTTTTCTATATGACTGTTAGACATTCTAAGGTAGGAAAGCTGGAAGAGTGAAAACTTTTACGCCATATTTTCTGAGAAGAGGAAACAGAGATGTAAGCGTGTAGAAATTGTATCATGAATGTTTTGACAATAAGAGAGAACGTTTTTTTGGCAGCTTCGCTTTTGGACATTACCCTAAGCACTTGTGTATAGAGGTAGGTTGTTAAAGCAAATGTTTCTTTCCCCTTTCTTTTTGTTCGTACAACTTGTGTTTGTGTTCGTTGAGAAAAACAGAGGCATTCAATCATCTAAATTAAGAGGCACCAACTGTTTGCATTGCACCCGTTAAGAGCATGTTTGGGATCCATTTGGCTTACATGGATTATAATCCAAAAGTGTTTTGGTAAATTTAGTGGATTATAATCCATTTTTAATAGTAGCGCGTTTGGCAAATGAGTGGCTTATAATTCATTCTTGTTGGCCAAATGATGCATAAACAATGCGTAGATACCCAAAGGCCAGTTTTTCCGAACATGGATAGAGAAATAGCTCTTGAAATTTTCTTAAAAGGTAAGGGGTAAACTAGTCTTCTACAGGATTTTTGCTAAACATGTCTCAGTTGCGAGTACGGTCACTTGATCATCTTTGCAGAAGTATAACGTATTTTTTGATCTTATTTTATAGGTTGCAAGTAGATATTTGGAATGAAAAGATACTAGAGGAGGTAGTATTTTGTATGTGATGCATGCGTGAGATGAGATGAGATGTAGCTGTCCGTGGTGGCAAGAGTAATGGCCTTCGACCTTGCATTTAGTAGAGCCATTAAGGGTGTTGTATGTATTCAAGGTAAAGGCAAATGACAGAAAACAAAAGCAAGGGAAAAGAGGTGGTGGTGGTGGTGATGATAGAAAATGAGTGGGAAAATAACTTGGTGTTTATCATCTGACCGTCTCTCAACCGCCTCAATTACTCTTGCATTCAATTTGATTTTTAATGGTATTTCTATCCAAAATAGTCTTCTCCTTCAA
>BQKN01000736.1:0-61606 GCA_022839385.1 Asparagus kiusianus | reverse complement strand
ATGACTTAATTGAAGAATTCGCTTCAAAAAATTCAAGGAGAAGTATTTTTCTTTGATGGGAATTGTAGCACAAATGTAATCTCTTCTTATATGAATATTGATTTTGCATGAGAATATTATCAGTTTGAGCCCAATATAGAACGCTAAATTGTATTATATGTATTCATTTTTATCGTTATTATTCGTACCAAATTTTTAATATAAGGGGCAACCAAAATTGGATTGGGCTAGGGCAACCCAAAGCTCAGGGCCGGCCCTGTTGAAGACAGGTTAGCAAAAAAGTTAGAAGGCTTAATGTGGGATCTTACTCTCATATCACTTGCTTAAACTAGCGTAGATTAGTAGGAGTCAGTCTAACACAAAGGCACTACTCCTTGCTTATATTATAATTTGTAAGTAGCTTATTAATGCCTCACTTAATGTCCAAGTCAAAAGTAAAAGAGAGATAATGTGGCCATTAATGAAGAGTCAATAATTTAGCCTAAGAATTAAATGGATTTTTTTTCCCCTTAAAATTATCCACCATCCATCACGATTCATTGTAGGTGGGGAGAGATTAATGGCGCTTTTAATTTTTGAAGAAAAATTATATTAAGTAGATTTGACTTGGGGCGCTCCTCATTCCTCAAGCACTAGCTAGGTAAGTTATTAGAAGGGGATATGGTTTAATAATGGGGTGATTAAATAATTATGTAATTAGTTGGTATAATGGGCACAAGGCCATGTGCAGGTCCATGGAGAGATCTAGGGAGATTATTACAGATGGGCAAAGGATTAATGGTAGACGATTAAATTTTTTTTTTTCTAGGCATTGAAAGAGCAATCAATTGAAGGTCTCCAAATTTTCAGTCACACCTTTTAATTTCATTGTTTTCCAAGTGAAGGCTTAGTGTTTCCGACTAGTATATATTTTCCTTTGCTCATTTCATATTTGCGTATTCGAGGAACGAAATATGAGCTAGCACCTCATTTAGCAAAATGAATTAGATAAAAACGGCCTGATCCCACAAGCTATACTTATTTTTTTTTAATCTGTATAAATCAAAGTGGTTTTTTTCCTTCTCAAACGACCAAAAAGGTTTTTACAATTGTGATCTAGTGGCTTTTCTTGTTAATCCAATTTTATTACCAACATGTGGGCCCATAATTTGAGTTGTCACCATCCGCTCTGAGATCTCTCTGATGCAACTTGCTACCAGATGACACATAAGAGAGAGAGGTAGGACCAAGAAACAAAAAGCATATAGAGAAATGTAGGGAACTCCCATCATTGAGCAAGGCCTCACTCAAAGATTTCCTCCTCAAAATTCTAAGTTGAAGAAATAGTAGAATATAGTCAGGAGAAAGCTCTTTGAGTCTTGACTAAACAGATGGGGGCCGTTTATAATGTCGACAAAGCTCATAAGGGGTTATTATTAATTTTGTAATAAATTTACTCTTTAGCCGTTTGTGAAATCCTTAGGGTTGAGGCAATGCTTTTGCTTCCTTGTAAACAAAAGAGAGCTCCTCAGTCACTTGTAGGCTTCGCTTCTAAATTTTGCATTATCAGTAGAGGGTTAGTAATTAACCATGAGCTTGAGTCGTGCAGCCCACTAACTCAACCTCTGATATAGGATGGATTTTTGTTGGGTTCATGCATCTGAATATTTTTTGAGTATTGTACCCCATACAAGCTAAAAAACTCCAGAAGAAATTAATATAAAAAAATGAAGGAAAGCATCCAGCCCAAATAAGTAAATAAAATATTCTTAGCACGAAGAAAGATTACTCGTAGGAAAACAACAAAAGATTTGTTCTGCTCCCCCAGTTCTCGCCATAATTATCTCTAATGCGATTAGCATCTAATGAGAAAACAGATAGGCAATTTCTACTTTTTTTGGGGGAAAAAAAACAAAGCATTCTTCTCAAGAGAAATAAAATATCCACCTAACACACACTTTTTCAAAAAGATATTCTTACCTGGCTACAAGAAAATTCAGCAAACAAAAAGGACCTTGCCATTGTCGACTGGTTCTCCACAAAACCCCACATTTTAAGGAAAATTATCTTTCAAGTAGAAATTGGATAATCGTCATTCCCAACCAAAATTGTTAACCACACCTCCTCTATGTATTTACCCATTTCTCTCTCTCTCTCTCTCTCTCCTCTCTTATAGAGTGCCCATGGGCACTCTATAAGCATCTCCAATAGCTTCCCCATTTCCCACTTTTGGAGAATTTAGTTAGGTTTTTGGTCCAACAGATTCCCCATCTCATTCCCCAAAATAGGGATGAAGGAGAAAAAATGGGGAAGCTTCCCCAAATCTGCAGCATTCTCCAAATTTTTGGAGGAAAAAATGATTCTTCAAAATGAGGAAGCTGTTGGAGTTGGTGTAAAAATAATTTGAAGAATATGACTTTTGCTTCCCCATTTTGAAAAAATTTTGAAGAAGCTGTTGGAGATAAGAGGAGAGAGATATAGAGAAATGAATAGCTCATGGGTCCCCCTGATTTGCATTAATTTCTGTGCATAATTCATTTTTCTTTATCTCTCTCCTCTCTTATAGAGTGCCCATGGGCACTCTATATAAAGACCGTAATAATAATAAGTGGCTTCAAATTTTAGACCCCTAAGCAAGCACATTAACAATGTTGAACTTCCAAGATCATTTATTGGGAAGAAAATATGACCCCATATTAGTACAAGTAGTAAAAATCTGCTCAGCTCATTGAGAATCCTTGCCCCCAAACTCGATGCTGGACTGTTTGGTTGGGATCTTAATGCCACTGATATTCATTAATAAGATGAAAAGAGAGAGAGAGGGGGGGGGGGGGGGGAGGAAATATGAGCGCAACACTAAATTCAACCAAGTTGACCAAGTTGATATCTTCCCATTTAAGGGACTACAACCCTAAGCTCAGCCAAGTAATGGACACTGGCCCAAGTCTCTCTGGACTCATTAAACAAGCAGCTTCCACTATCAATGTGAGCAGTTACCTTGATACGAGCAGCGTCAAGTCATCAACACCTGATTATAATGAAAGAGAGCAGTAGTCGATGCCAACCAAGTCCATTTAAGATTTTCATTCAAGAGTCTCCTTTCATTTCAATCTTTATGGGTGATAAAGGAGGAGGAGGAGGAGGTGGTGGTGGTGTTTTAAAGCAAAAGAGATGCCTTCCTCTGCTCTGCTTTTATCTATGGGCCATCGTTACTATGTGTAAACATTGCTCCCCCAACTTCCTACGTCTCCTTTCAATGCCCATTAATTTCTCTTAGTACAGAAGCCGTGTTAATAATGCATTTCCTCTTGGTTTTCTACCTAAATTTATGAGGTGTGACGATGTAAAATTTACAAGAACTAGCTCCTACGAACTCGTCTCAGCATGCAACCGAAGTTTTCGTGTCAATAAATGACGCACGCTGTTATGCCACTGAGCTAAGCTGGTACATTTGGGTAAACAGCAACATTTATCTGTTGGGTACATGTAAATCAATGATGCCATTTATTAGAATTAAAATGCGACAGCACAGAAGGGACTCACCCGAACCATAGAAATAAGAGGAAATTGCACGTAATAAACAAGTCGTCCTTAATTAATTTTGGTATAAATGAGATAGATAGTAAGAGTATCAGCTCACAGAGCAGAAAACAGAACATTAATGGCATAAACAGTCGCGTACCTCCTGGAGGTGTATTACGCATCTCACCGAATGCTACAGGAAATCGAAAGACAGAGAAGAAGATACCGTCGATCTTGCATTTATAACAGAAGATAACATCAGCTTATAGTTTGTGGCCTTTCATAGTTTGTGATATTTGGAATATGTAGTTGCTGTGACCAACATTGGTATAGTTTCAAAATGCAAACATGTAACTTGGGCATTGCATGAAATTGAGAAACTAGATCATTTGCAACTATGCTAAACTTACGAGCTACGATTAGGTGTTCAAAAGCACGCATAACTTCAAACATCATAAGCAAATAGAAAACAGTTTCAAGACCAAGACTCACTTTATTTGCTATAAGGATAACCGGCAAGCATACAGTCACTTACCTCGAGCCACCTCCCACTATCGTGCACACATGATGGCGAGGGCATGATGGCGAGAACCTCTCCACGATCTTAAGCATCACAATTATGAAGACCAGAAGGGGAAAAAAAAGAGAATTAAGCATATTCAGATCCAAAGGAAAGAAAATACATGTATTATTCAAAGGCAAGATTCAGCATTTAAAAGTTCAATTCACTATTTGATTCTTACATGGAGGACTATAACTAGTGAAAGAAAACACGCAGTTCCACAAAAATCGTAGTACAGCTGGGAATACGCAAGTTACATTTGTCCACCAGAAACAAAGACTTCATGCCTTCGTTGCTGAGTACAGGCGAGAATTATGCGAACAGATTGTTTCACGTCTTGACGGTTTTCACAGCAATGGGAAGGTAATTCAATAATTGTAACCCATATTACACATTTAAATTTAGCGGTGTAAGCATTGCTTAATTAATGAAAAGATAACTAAAAAAGTAATCTTCAGATCCCCGTATGTTAAAGAATATGTATTTAGTATAATACCAACGGGAATAGACCCCGAAAGAAACTGCGTTATGCATGTCTGAGGCAAGTAACCTCACCATCTAACAGGAAGTAGACAACTCCTTCATTCCTATTGAAACATGTGTAACATTCATGTCATAGAAGTACACTTTCTGATGTGAATTTAACAAGCAGGCACTCACAACTACCTCCAGCTTTACACAGCTGTTAACTTTGCTCTCTGTTTCTGAGGCTTTGAGGCTTCCTTACCACCACCACCACCACCACCCCCGTGCGTCTTGCTACTCACAAGCAACCACACAATTGATGAAGGTCGCATACTTTCACCATTGTTCCCCTAGAAGGGAAAACATCTGCATCAGAGCTTTCAAGCCACTAACTAATAATCTTGATTGCCTCTGACCATCGAAGTTTTTGAAAGGGACATCTAAAATGGTCTCAAATCACCCATGCCATCCACGTATGCCAAGGATGCTAAAAAAAGAAAAGATTCTAGCACCAAAGTTGCTGACTGTCTGCTACTCCTTAAACAAAAAGTATAAGCACATCATGTTGCTCAAGCTCATCCAAAAGCATAGAGCCTTTCCAAAGGGGAATAACAAAGGCATTGTCGCTTGTTCATTTGTCTGCAAGTGGAAAAATGATATCCATTTCCACAGTAAAATTGGATCGAAGTTAGTGAGTCGTAAATCTATGGGTGCCTGAGTTTGTATATATACAAACTCCAGATTCATTTTTAATGTAAAATACATCAGTGTTTCACGAACTATGCGTCCAAACTAAGCCTACTCATGTGTACAGGTCTTCAGGTACTCTATGAAACTGATTACTAGCGAGATCTACAAAGGGAGTCAATTCACTGCTCTTTAATATCCTAATGTTGATGTCCATGCATCACAGATCTAAAGGACATAGCCTACTAAACTTGGGAGAACATGAAAATGTGAAGTGGATCAGCAGGTGGTTACTGATATAGAAGATGCTTTCTCCTATTTTTCTTTATGAGGTCATCATTCTGTAAGAACCATTCGCAAAGGATGTTTTGAAGGTAAATAGAAGGAAACACTACTTTGAAGAACATAGTTGAATGCTAGCAATGTGATTTCCATTCATCTCACTATGGCAGTTGTGCCGCAAAATCATATGTGACTACTTCAAATTGTTGATCATTTGATATGATATGAAGATCTAACTTTTTTTTTTAAATAGTAATAAAAAAAGGAAAAAAGGAAAAAAGCAAAAAAGGAAAAAAAAAGGAAAAAAATCTGTTGACTCTTAGAGGTAGCAAAACGACGAAGTCTTATCATTTGCAATGAACATATATAGAATGACGGGTACTTCTTAGGTCAACCTATGAAGCACCGACTCTCCAAATCTGCCGCCGAGTCCGTGTCCGACGCGTGTCGGACGCGGACACGCGTTCGACACGCGTTCGACACGCGTCGGACACGTGGTCAACACCCTCGACACGGTCAACGCTGTCGACACGCCATCGACACGCCGTCGACACGCCGTCGACACGCTATCGACACGCCGTCGACACGCCATTTTTTCTGATTCTTTCTCGACACGCCGACTGAGGATTACAAAGCGGTTATTGGGTTTGAAAACCCACTGTTTGTGAACCCGTTTCGAAATAAAACCTAAAAGCAAAGACCGATACCTCTCTTTTCTCTCATCCGACGAGTGGCGACTGCTTCTCTCTCCTCTTCTCTCATCCTAGGGCATCGGTTGTTCCCCCCATCTCAATCGCGACGGTGAATCGGAGACCACCCAGAGGCAGCGAGTCGGCGACCACCCAGAGGCATCGGCTGTTTGTAAGTTTTTTGACCTTTTTTTTGTTTTCTTTTTTTTTGGCTGCTTTTCTCTCTCTCCCTCTCTTCTCTCTCACATCTCCTCTTCCCCAGGTTTCTCTCTCTCTTAGAGGCATCGGTTCTTTTTTGTTTTCTTTTTATTTCTTTATTGTTTCTGCTCTATTAATGGAGCCAGTTCATATTTTGAGTTTCCATGCAAAGAATAAATGTGTGAGTGACCTTTTTTCTTGGTTTTCTTTTTTTTTCTTCATTTTTTTCTGCTGTATTAATGGATCCAGCTCATGTTTTGAGTTCCCATACAAAGAATAAATGTGAGTTTTTGACCTTTTTTCTCGGTTTTCTTTTTTTCTTCTTCATTTTTTCTGCTGCATTAATGGAATCAGCTCATATTTTAAGTTCCCATACAAAGAATAAATGTTATTAAGACTGGACTTGTTCACATATGCATGCTCTTTTTTTATTAGACCATTTTCTACAATGTAAACTAATATAAAACTAACTGTTATTAAGTCTGTGCGTCTAGAATTTTTTTTTGATCAATGCAAACTAATAAATGTTATGAATGTCTCTTTTTGGTTTTAATATAATATTGGTTGTTGACAAGTCAAATCTTTGAGTTGGTTAGTATGTGTGACTGGACAAAAAAGGCATTTCTATTGTACATAGTAGTGTTAAAGGCAAAGCAAACCTATTGATTGGGCAGTTTATGTCTTGAAAGCATGACCGATCATATTAGGCTATGAATTAGCAGGAACGTATGATTTGCTTTGTGGAATTTCACTCATTCCCAAAGCATGATAGGAATTTAATTCAATATTAATCTATATATAATAATAATATTAAAAAAATTTAGCCGTGTCGCCGTGTCCTATTTTTTTGGGTTTTGTCGTGTCCGTGTCCGTGTCTGTGTCGTGTCTGTGTCGCCGTGTCCGTGTCCGTGCTTCATAGAGGTCAACTACCCTACATGAGATGATATCTGGTACTCAGGTATTCCCATGCTACAGAGCTGCCTACCTGGTACTGAGCATGTCAAGCACAAAGAATGGTGCAAAAGTTGAATATCATGATGAAATAAGTAACATCTGGAAGTATCACGATGCAAATTATCAACAAACTGAACTTCTGGCATTCATTGAATAGCAAGAGAGAAGGGTTCTTAATATAGTCAAGGTAGAATTATAAGGTTAAACATCATATGAACAGAGGTTAATATGATGTTTAAATACAAAAATTACTTTTAACGCCAATTATGGATTGGACGGATACAAGACAGTTACCATGAACTTGATGAGAGCTTCATGATCTGCTTTCATCATTCTAAATGGCAGCAAACTGTTGCTGAGGCCATAAGCCTAGACTCTCAAGCAGTAGGGAAGGGGAATAAATTCTAGTATTCTCATTGCCTTTTAAGCACAACATGAGACTAGGGCTTCCCTCTGATAATTAAATATCCGAAGCTAGAAGAATCCCAAATATATCAACTCAAATAAGCCATGAAAGTAGATATGTCAATACATGCACAAGTGATGTCCCATTATAGCACAATGGCAGATCCTCTTGAGGTGATGCACGGGAGGTCTGGGACTAAAATCTCTCTTGCATCATGCTATGGTTTTTACTCCAAAAGAGGAGGGTGGTGGTAGTGGTGGTGGTGGGTTTTTATTTTATTTTCTCTTTTTTTGTGGGTGGGGGTGAGGGGAAGCAGGTCAAGAACATTACATTCTATTAAAAAGGTCTTTCTTGTGTCAAACCATTGAAGTTAATGGAGTCTCTATTTTTAGTTTAAACTTTGCTTCTACTTACTGAGTCTACATTTTCAAAAAAGAACCACAAACAGAAGAAATTCATGACCAGAACACAGAATAAGTAACACATAGCTAAAACAAGGAATCACCCTGAATTCAGAAGTGTATCTCATCATAATATGTCTTCCTTGAAGCATTAATATTGGTGAAATGTAAGCACAAAGATACAGAGTGTCGGCAAAAGAAATGGCACAAGTTTTAACTAAAAAGAGAAACCTCCAAAGAAGAGAACAAGGCAGTTACACCCTCTAAGTAAGAAATAAAATCCATCAAGTCACATCACCACCTTTTAATGTGCAAAAGCAGCTTCATGTTCCGAGCTCTTTACACAAATTAAAACAAAATACATGAGCTTCTACTCAGTACCCATTATTTATATTCCCTTTGCTATAAAGCAAACCACAATCATCTTTAGTGCTAAAATCAGTAAATTTAATTGAACTATTTCCATTCATTCAATAAAAGATAGCCTTCTGTACTAGCTCTAACGAGCTCTCTCCATCTAGACAGCCAAGTAAATCAATCAATTGCCTTAACCATGACTTTCCATCCAGCCAAAAAAGAAAAAAAGAAAAAGAAAAAGAAACTGGAAAGTTTGGGATTTTGAAGAAGTCAGAATTCCAAAACCTGATTTCTCAGTCAAACAACCCCTAAACTTCACAACTGTCTGCTACTACCTGATAGGTCCCAAATAGTTCATTAAACAGATAACCATTTCAAAGTTCTTTTGTGACTCAATAAACTCTGCCACTATTTAACACACATTTATATTGACTCAAACAGTGAGCTGTGACAAATTACTCAGGAATTTTTTTATGGCATGAAAGATTGTACTAGCAGAATTCAAGCAAACTATTAAAAAAACACATTTCCTTCTAGTATTTTCAGGTGGAAACATCCTTTCGGCTATAATCAAGGCGTAGTGATTCTTTAAGGTGGACACAGCCAGTCCAACTCATTTACAAACTATAGACAGTACAACAGTGAAGGCTTCATTAATCTGCCAGGCGATGTTGCCTTTTGTTCTCATTAACACTTGCATCCAAAGAATTTCAAGAGATATTTACCGTGTTGTTTATTTCTCGGCATTGCAGCAATTGCTGCTGTAGGCTTTGAACAAGCTCATTAAGTTTTTGAATGTTCTTCTCTTGAGATAAAATTATCTGTAACAACAAAAAACATGTGATCAGTGACAAAACATCAAACACCACTTCTGGGTGAAAGCCAAAGAACTTTTGACGCCTAAAATATTAAACCTCTTAGGTAGGGATAATAACAAAAAAACGTAGCTGTTGGACCCCTAAAAGGAAACAGACAAGATGGAAAAAATTGGATAAATGCTTGACTATGCTAGTATTTCCAGACAGAATAATGTAACACAACTGGCATAAAAGGACTCTAATTAACTTAATTCATGTAATGTTGTGCCATAACTCTTGTTAATTCTTTTTTTTTTCTTTACCTAATTGAGTTTCTGAAATATGTATTCTCTACTTCAAAAATTTAAATACCACTACTGCCCAAGAGTTTTTTTACTAAGCTCGTGAAAACATCATATTTTTTTAATATGGATAAGCTCCAATATTTACACCTGAAGACTGATTCTAGAAATAACATTGTCAGGAGTCCCATCCGTACATAGTCCAAGTCCAAACCCTAGCTATCACTAACGGAAAGGTCTCTAACTAGAGGGAATTAAAGAAAAAGAAGAAGAAAGCAAAACAGGTTGCAATTCTAAAAAATGTGATCCCTTGTGTAGCTTTATGTTATGTGTTAGAACATAAAACTATAACATTTAACCCTCACCACAACTTCAAAGTTTTGGTGTCACAGCTAGAGGTTTATACTTTTATATTCTAACATGCCCTCTTAGGTTGAGTGTTATAATTTTATTTATATTAATTCTAACCTTGTGTAACCTCAGTATGATAGAATGACAACAAATGGAGATCATGTAGTTGCTATCGTAATCCAATCACCTTACGATAAGTCCCTACGCACAATAATTCTAGAAATTGTCAAGGGCTCCATCGACTAGAATTCTCAAGAACCTATAACCTATGATTTTTTTTGCCAATTTTATTCGTTTCGATCCCAAGGCAAATAATTTAGTGCAGTCCAAATTTCATGATTTCATGAATCATTAACCACGATATTTTGTTATTTTTAGTCGTTTTAGAAATAATTTCACGGCAACCAAAATTCATAATTTCATGAGCTACAACCCATTATTTTTTTGTCATTTTTAGTTGTTTGACCTAATGGCAAATATTTTGCGAAGTCCAAAATTTGTGATTTCATGAGTTATAATTCATGATTTTTCGCCATTTTAACTCGTTTCAATCTACTGAAAATTTATTTTGAGGAGTCCAAAATTTACAATTGCATGAGCAAAATCCCATAATTTTTTGCTATTTTTAGTCATTCCAACCTATTGGCAAATAATTTTGCCACGACCAATATTCACATTTCATAAGCTATATCTCATGATTTTTTTGCCACTTATATTCATTTCGACCTAGGTAGTAAATAATTTTGCGGAGCCCAAAATTCACGATTTCATGAGCTGTATCCCATGATTTTTGGCTATTTTTAGTCATTCTGACCCATTGATATATAATTCATGATTTTTGGCCATTTTTAGTTGTTTCCAACCATTGGCAAATAATTTTCAGAGGTCAAAAATTTTTGGTCAAAAATTTTTGACATGAGCTAATCGATGATTTTTGGTCATTTTTATTCGTTTCAAACAACTGGCAAATAATTTTGTGTAGTCCAAATTCACTATAATCCCCGTTTAGCTATTTTTATTCATTTTGACTCATTGGCAAATAATTTTGCTGAGTCTAAAATTCAAAATTTCATGAGCGATAACTATCAATTTTTGATCAATTTTGTCCATTTCGACCTATTGCCAAATAATTATGCGGAATTCAATATTTAAAATTTTGTGAACAATAACCAATGATTTCTTTCCATTTTCATTCATTTCAGTCTGATAGGCAATAATTAAATGGAATTCAAAATTCATAATTTTCGTGAGCAATAACTCATGATTTTTGTTCACTTCTATTCGTTTCAACCAAATGGATAATGATTATGTAGAGTCAAAATTTCACAATCTCAATAGCTATAATGCTCGACTTTTTATCCATTTGCAGTTATTTTGACCCAATGACAAATATTTACGCAGAGTTTAAAATCAAGATTTCTTGAGAAATAACCAATGAATTTTGATCATTTATGTTCGTTTTGGACCAAGAAGTGAAACATTATATGAAATGCAAAATTTATGATTTCATTAGCTACACCTACGATTTTTCTTCAATTTTGTTCATTTGGATCAAATGGCAAATAATTATGTAGAGTTCAAAATTACTTATTTCGTAATAATCCATAGCTTTTGTCCATTGTCCCTTGTTTTGACCCAGTGGCACATAATATCTTTAGAGTTCAAATTTCACAATTTCATGCTATAACCCAAGATTTTTGGTCAATTTTATTCATTTCAACCTAATAACAAATAATTATGTGATACTTAAAATTCACGATTTCATTAGCTATAGTCTTATGATTTTTGTCTATTTTCAATTAGTTTGACCCAATGACAAATAACTTTGCGGACATGGTTTTAAATCTCGGCCGACATGTCGGATCAGAGGCTGGAGCGACATGATATAGCCATTTTAAGTCGGATATCATTTTCGAGGCCCATGTCAGAAATATCGAGGGATATTGCGGACATATCGACCGATTTTCAGCCCTGAAAAATTAGAAATTGGTCGATTTTTTTATTTATTATTTTTTTTGAGTTGATAAGTATTGGGTTTGGGTTTAATACTCAAAAGCCTAACCTGATTAATTCTTTTTTTAGCCTTTTGTTCCCATAGTAACCCGATAACATATAATACAGATTAGGGCAAAGAAAAAAGATATTGATCTCTTTCCCGCCGCGATCTCTCGTTCGTCTTCGTCACTACAAATTAAAATTGAGAATTCATAAAAGTGTGATGTAAACAATAAGTTCGAACCGTAGCTTAAAACCAATTCAAAGTCTTAACATTTTACATCAATTTTATGTAAGACACTTTACTTCATGTTAATTTTAAGCAAGACACTTAGAAAGTCCTAGTTTGACAATGTATATTTTATTTATTTGTTGGCATAATATTTTAATGTTTCCCTTCAAGAAATGTAAAACAACTCATGTCTTGATGATGAATACTCAACTCAAGTAGGATAGACTATAACAAAACAAGTGCATTCCATCTTGGTGACCAAAATTGAATAAAAATCCATCCGATATGACAATCCGATATTTAGTATATGTCCCCCGATATGTCCCCGATTTTCGCTATCCGACATGAATTTTAGCTGTCCGACATGAATTTTAGTTGTCCGACATGAACCCAACATCTGACATTTAAAATATTCTTTGCGAGGTTTAAAGCTCAAGATTTCATGAGCTATAACACACGGTTTTTTTTTGTTTCGACCGAATGATAAATAACTATGTTTTCATAAGCTATAATCTACGAATTTGGTCATTTTGATTCATTTTGACCCATTGATAAATAATTTTGCCGAAACACAGGTTTAGGATTTTGTGAGCTATATAATTCATGATTTTTTGTTATTTTTAGTCATTTCTTTCTAATTGTAAATAATTTAGAGCACTCCAAAATTCATGATTTCATGAGCCATAACCTATGATTTTTTTACCATTTTAATTCTATCAAAACCATTGATAAACTATTTCGCAGAATCTAAAATTCACCAATTCATGAGTTATATAACCCGTGATTTTTTGCAGGTTTTATTCATTTCGACCTAAAGGCAAATAATTTCGTAATCCAAAATTCATGATTTTATTAGGTAAACCATCATTTTTGATCATTTTTATATTTGCAAATAATTTCGCGGTGGTCAAAATTCACGATTTCATGTGGTATACACCATCATTTTTTATCGTTTTTAGTCTTTACAACCAATTTGCAAATAATTTCATGACAGCGAAAATTCACGATTTTGTGAACTATAATACATGATTTTTAGCCATTTTAAGTTATTTCGGCCCAATGACAAATATTTTGTAGAGTCCAAAATTCACAATTTCATCTATAACCCATGAATTTTTGACCATTTTAACTTGTTTAGATCTATTAGCAAATAATTTCGAGTAGTCCAAAATTCACAATTTTGAGCCAAAACCCACAATTTTTAGCCATTTCGACCTACTGGAAAATAATTTCGCCATGGTCAAATTCACGATTTCACAAGTTATAACTGATTTTTTGCTACATTTGTTCATTTCAACCTATTGATAAATAATTTTGTGGAATCCAAAATTTACAAGTTTATAAGCTATATCCCATGTTTTTTGTTCATTTTTAGTCATTCTGATCCATTGCAAATAATTTTATATAGACCGAAATTCATGATTTCAAGAGCTATAATCCATTATTTTTGATAGTTTTTAGTTATTTCTATCTATTTGCAAATAATTCTGTAGATATGAAAATTCTCTATTTCATTAGCTATAGCCCATGATTTTTTATTATTTGACATAATTTTGTGGAGTCCAAAATTCATTATTTTATGAGCTATAACTCACAAAGTTTTTTATTTTTATTCATATAAACTCATTGGCAAATAATATAGTTGAGACAAAAGTTTAGGATTTCGTGAGCTATAACCCATGATTTTTTTGTTATTTTTAGTCATTTTTACATAATTGCAAATAATTTCGCAGAGTCCAAAATTCATTATTTCATAAGCCATAGCTCATGATTTTTTTGATAATTTTTATTCGTTTTGACCCACTGACAAATAATTTCACTAAGTCCAAAATTCACGAATTCATGAGCTATATAACCCATGATTTGCAGGTATTTTTGCCTCTCCGATTCATTGACAAATAATTTTGTAAAGTCTAAAATTCATGATTTTATGAGTCGTAACCCACGATTTTAAGCCATTTTTAGTCATGTCTACATATTTGCAAATACTTTTGCGAAAGCTAACATTCACAATTTAATGAGTTATAACCCAAGATTTTTTACTATTTTTATTCATTTCAACCCAAAGGCAAATAATTCTGCGTAGTCTAAAAATTCACAATTTAATGAGCTATAAACCAATATTTTTAATCATTTTCAGTCGTTACGACCCATTTGTAAATAATTTCTGGGGGGGTCAAATGTTAGGATTTCATGAGCTATAACTCATGATTTGTGACCATTTTAAGTTATTTTGGCCCAATGACAAATATTTTCCTAAGTCTAAAATTCGCGATTTCAAGAGCTATAACTGATGAATATTTGGTCATTTTTAATATTTTCTAGCTATTGGCAAATAATTTTGCGAAGGATAAACTTCTCAATTTCATGGGCTACAACCTCTAATCTTTGGCCTTTTTTATTCGTTTCAACCCGTTAGCAAATAATTTTTTAGAGTCTAAAGTTCATTATAACACATGATTTTTTGGCCATTGTTATTTATTTCAACCCATTTACAAATAATTTTACAGAGACAAAACGTTGTAATTTCGTAAACTATAACCCATGATTTTTTGCTATTTTTAGTCATTTCTACCTAATCATAAAAAATTTCATGGAGTCCAAAATTCATGATTTCATGAGTCATAACCCATGATTTTTGGGCTTTTAATTCTTTTCGACCAATTGACAAATAATTTTGCAGTGTCTAAAATTATTGAATTCATGAGCTATAATCCATGATTTACAGCTATCTTTATTCGTTTCGATCCATTGGCAAATAATTTTGCAGAGTCCAAAATTATAGATTTCACGAGCCATAAAACGACAATTTTCAACCATTTTTAGTAACATTAGCAAATAATTTTGCGAATGCCAAATCTCATGAACACATGAGTTATACTAATGATTTTTTGCTATTTTATTCGTTTCTACCCATTGGCAAATAATTTTGCGAAAACTAAATCTCACAATTTTATGAGCTATAAACAATGATTTTTCGTTATTTTGATTCATTTCAAGACATAGGCAAATAATTAATAATTTTGCACAGTCCACAATTTACGATTTCATGAGTTATACCCAAGATTTTTGGTCATTTTTAATCGTCACGACCAATTTACAAATAATTTCGCGGCAACTAAAATTCACGATTATGAGTTATAACCCATACTTTTTATCCATTTTAAATTTTTTCCGGCCCAATGGAAAATCTTTACGGAGTCTAAAATTTATGATGTCATGAACTATAACATATGATTTTTCACCAATTTTATTTGTTTCAACCCAACAAATTACTTAGTGCAGTCCAAAATAAGCGATTTCATAAGCTATGAACCATGATTTTTGATCATTTTTAGTCATTACGATCTATTTGTAAATAATTTTGAGGTGGCTAAAATTTATGATTTCATAAGCTATAACCTATGACTTTTGGTCATTTTAAGCTGTATCAACCTGATAGCAAATATTTTGCAAAGTTAAAAATTTGTGATTTTTCATGAGCTATAATTAACATTTTTTTGCCATTTTAACTCTTTTCGATTCAATGACAAATAATTTTGAGGAGTCTAAAATCCACGATTTCATGGGTCAAACCCCATAATTATGGGCCATTTTAAGTCGTTCCTATCCAATGACAAATAAATTTGTCACAACCAAAATTCACGATTTCACGAACTATAATCCATGATTTTTTACCACTTTTCTCATTCGATTCATTGGCAAATAATTTCTCAGAAGCCAAAATTCACAACCTATGATTTTTGTTATTTTCATTTGTTTCAACTCAATCGCAATTATTAATGCGTACCTCAAAATTTACAAGTTATAAGTTATAACTCATAATTTTTGTTTTGATTGAGTGACAATAAACTTTCATAAGTTACGATTTCATGAGCCATAGCTCATGATATTTGCTTATATAAGTTCGTTTCAATCCAATGAGAATTAAAGATGTGAATTTAAATTTTTAGATTTTTATAGGCCAAAAACCATGACTTTTAGGGAGCGTTTGGCAACCATGGCATTTTTGCCGTTTTTGTTTTTAAAAAAAAAAAACAATGAAACGTGTTTGGCAACCAAGGCGATTTTTTGACTTGACCCTTTACAAAATCCAAAAAATAAACGCTTTTCTTAAAACACCAAAAAGGTGTTTTGAAATTCCGTTTTTTCATCTAAGCCGCCGCCCGTCCGTCTCCCGCTAGCCCGCCGCTGCTCGTCGGCCGTCTACTGCCCGCCGCCACCACTCGCCACCTGCCACCGCTCTCCCGTCGCCGCCCTAGCCCGCCGCCGCCGTCGCCGCTGCCCATCGGCCGTCCGTCGCTCGTCACCGTCGCTGCCCGTTTTTTCATCTAAGCCGCTACACGTCGGCCGTCCGCCGCCGCCCACCGCTGCTCGTCGACTGTCCGCCGCCCGCCGCCCGCCGCCACCACCCGCCGCCACCACCCGCCGCTCCCGCCACCCGCCCGCCGCAGCCGCCACCAGCCGCTGCGCTGCCCGTCGGCCTGCCGCCACCGCCCCTCACAGCTGCTCGTCGGTCGTCTGCCGCCCACCGCCACCACCCGCCGCAGCAGCCGCCCGCCGCCACCCGCCCGCCGCCACCGCTAGCCCGTCGCCGCCGTCATCGCCCGTCGCTGCCCGTCGTCCGTCCGCCGCCCGTCGTTCCCCATCGGTCGTTCGCCGCCCGCCGCCACCCTAGCCCGCCGCCGCCGCCCGCCCGTCTCCGCCGCCGTTGCCGCCTCCCTCCCGCCGTCGCTGTCGCCGCCCGTTGCTGCCCATCGGTCATCCTCCGCCCGCTGCCGCAGCTATCCGTTTTTTCATCTAAGTCGCTGCCCGTCCGTCGTTCGCCTCTGCCGCTGCTCGTCGACCGTCCGACGCCCGCCGCCGCTGCCACCGCCTGCAGCCACCCGCCCGCCGCTGCCGCCGCCGCCCGTCGGCCGTCCACCGCCACCGTTAGCCCGCCGCTGCGGTCGCCGCCCGCCGCTGCCCGTGGTCGTCCGATACCCACCGACGCCGCTGCCCGTCGGCCGTTCGCCGTCCGTCGCTCACTGCCGCCCGCCGCCGCCTCCCGCCGACCTCCTGCAGCCCGCTCCGGTGGTCGTCCGCCCATCACCCGTCGGCCGGTAGGTCATCGGTCGGCCGGCCGCTGGCCATTCGCCGTTTGCCGCCGCCCGCCCACCCGCCGTCTGTCGCTCGCCGCCGGTCGTAGCCGGTCGCCGCCATTCCGCCACCGCCGCCGCTACCGCTATATAAATAATAATTATAAATGGTGTTTTGAAAACAAGTTTGAAAAATAAACACCATGGTATGGTGTTTTTTAAAATAACAATATAAAAAGAAACACTTTGGTTACCAAACACACTCTTAGCCATTATCATCTGTTTTAACCCAATGATGATTAATTATGCATACTTTAAAAACACAACTTTCATATATTACCCATGATTTTGTCCATTTTTGTAAGTTTGGATCTCAATGATAGTTAATTATGAGTTTTTTAAAATTTACAATTTAAATGGGCAACCTAAGATTTTTGTCCATTTTTTATTCATTTCGACCCAACATCAACAACTATGCATACTTCAAAATTCACGATTGTCATGGTCTAAAACCCATGATTTTGGTTAATTTTCGTTCATTTCGACATAATGACAATCAATTATATGTACTTTATAATTCACGATTTTTCATGTGCTAACCCATGATTCTTGTCAATTTTTGTTCATTTCGATCCAATGGAAATTAATTATGCGTAATACAAAGTTCATGATTTTCATGGGCTATAACTCAAACTTTGTCCATTTTCATTCGTTTTTTATCCAAAGACTAAATATTAGTTTGTACAAAGTTTGCAATTTCGTGCACTATGACCCACGATTTTTCCTCTTTTTTATTTATTTCAACCAAATGATAGTTAAGTATGTGAAATTAAAAACCCACAAATTTCATGAAATTAAAAACCCACAAATTTCATGGTTTATAAACAATTTGTCCATTTTTCAACTTTTTTTGAGTCAACGATAATTAATTATAGGTACTTAATAGTTCACGATTTTGTAATGCTATAACTCACGAAATCTGTTCATTTTTTATTCATTTTGACCAAATGGCAAATGAGTATATGAACTTACAAAATTCAAGATTTCATTGGTCACAGTTTTTGTTCATTCGACCTAAAGGCAAATGATATACGGACTTAAAGATACAAGATTTCCATGGGTTACAACCCACAATATTTTTCCATTTTTGTCTGTTTCGGACCAATATCGTAAGGCGTAATTATTAATTCGCAACTTTGATAGACTGTATAGCCTACAAATTTTGTTCATTTTCTTTTATTTTGACCTAATGACAATTAGTTACACGTACTTTAAAATTCATAATTATGCTAACCCACATTATTTGACATTTTTTGTTTGTTTCTATCCAATGGCGATTAATTATGCGTACTCTAAAATTAATGATTTTGATGGGCTATAACTCACAATTTTTATCAATTTTCGTTCATTCCAATCAATAGCAATTCATTATGTGCACTTCAAACTTCACAATTTTCATAGGCTACAGCCAACAATTTGTTAATTTTTATTTGTTTCGACCTAATAACATTTAATTATGCATATCTCCAAATTCACAAATTTTATGGTTTCTAAGTTTCTAACCCATGATTTTTGTCTTTTTTTGTTCGTTACGACCTAATAATAAACAAATTTTAAAATTTCACGATTTTATAAGCTATAGCCGACGATTTTTGCTTATTTTTGTTAGTTTCGATCCAATGACAATTAAGTATGTGAATTAAAAAGTTACGATTTTCATCGCCCATAAATAATGTCTTTTGCCATTATCGTTTGTTCCAATTCAATGAAAATTAATTATGCATACTTAAAAGGGTCAGTTGCGGATAGACCCCTTGTAGTATATCCCACTTGTGAGTAAATCCCCAATAGCGGATAGACCCTCTGCATTGTTTGCACAATTGTGGATAGACACCCTCGCCCCTCACTTCCTTTTTTACTTCTTTAAGAGAAAATTGGCAATTTGGGGTCTATACGCACCAATAGGACTGTAAGGGGTCTATCCGCCTCTACAAAAAAAATATTTTAAGAGTAAAAAAGATGGGTAAATAGCAATTAAATACCTTATAACTTCACTCCCTTGGCACTTATATACCCTAAGTTGTATTTCTTAGCATTTATATATCCTGAGTTGTTCAAAATTAGCACGTTAACCACCTTTATTTTTCAAGCGTGAATATTTTTATCTAAAAGTTCTCATAAAATATTCATATGCTAATTTCATAACTTTCTATCTATCACGTTTGTCGAATTCATAGTTAAATCTTTCCAAATTGTATTTTTAAAATAGAATTAGAATACATTTAAATTAGAATTTGGGTAGGTCAAATAGAAATCTCAAAAATGTTACGGTTAAAAAATCTTTAAATTTTACATATGAATGTTATATGAGAACTTACAAATGAAAATTTTCACATTTGCAACATTCTTAGGCTATAACCTATGATTTTTGTCCATTTTTTGTTTTAACCTAACGACAATAAATTATGCGTACTTCAAATTCACGATTTTCATGAGCTATAACCTACGTTTTTTGTCATTTTTTGTTCATTTTGACCAAATGCCAATAATTATGCATACTTTAAAATTCACAATTTTCCATGGATATAACCTACAATCTTGTCCATTTTCCTTCCCTTCCAAACCAGTGGCAATTAAGACTTTAAAATTCACGATTTCATAAACTATAACCCACAATTTTTGCTCACGTTCCTTCATTTAGATCTTATGAAAGTTAATAACCCATGATTTCATTAGTTTGTATCCAGCAATAATTAAGTATGCATACTTCAAAATCATGTTTTCATGAGCTGTATAACCCATCATTCTTGTCATTTTTTGTTTGTTTCAACACAAAGACAATTAGTTATTTTACTTCAAAATGTGCAATCTTCATAAGCTATAACCCATGACTTTCATCTATTCGTTTTAATCCAATAACAATTATGACATGTTTTTAAAAAATAGCAATTTTCTACGCTATAACCCATGATGTTTGCTCATTTTTATTAGTTTCGAATAAATGACAATTAAATACATGAAATTAAAACTTTACAATTTTTTTGGACTGTAACCCACAAAATTTTCCATTGTTTATTTTTTTGACCGAATGATGATTAATTATACATACTTAAAAGTTAAATTACAAGTAATTAAGACTTCAAAATTCACAACTTTCATGGACTATAACCCAAAATATTTGTCAATTTTCTACTGTTTGGGCCTAATGACAATAATTAGGCTTATTTCAAAACTTATAATTTTCACGAGCTATAGTCCATGCTTTTTGTCCATTTTAGTTCATCTTGACCCAAAGACAATCAGTTATGCGTAATTCAAAATTCGTAACTTCCATGGGCTATAACCCATGTCTTTTTGTTAATTTTTATTTGTTTCGACCCAATGAAAATATAATATACGTACTTCAAAATTCACGCTTTGGCTATAACCCATAATTCTTTCCACTTCTCTATTTCAAGCTAATGCTAATTAGACGTATGTCAAAATTCACAATTTTTATGTGTTATAGCCCACAAAATTTTCTCCGACTTCATTCTTATGGACTCAACGACTATTAATTATGTAATATTCAAAATTCATGGTTTTCATAGGCAAGGATTTTTTGTCAATTTATGCTCATTTCAACTCTATAGTACTTCAAATTTGTGATTTTTATGACTTGTAACTCATGTTTTTTTTTAAAATTTCCGTTCCTTTCGACCCAACAATAGATAGTTATGCATACTTTGAAATTTGCAATTTTTATGGACTATAACTTGCATTTTTTTTATTTCTTTTATTTTGAGCCAATGCTAACAATTAGGTATATGTTAAAATTCTAAATTTTCATACATTATAACCCATGATTTTCCTCCGTTTTCATTCGTTTTACCCTAACAAGAAGTAATTATGCGTACTTCAAAATATTTGCATAGATTATAACTCACAATTTTGGTCTATTCGTTTGTTTCCACTCAATGACAATTAATTATGCGTAGTTCAAAATTCTTGATTCTATGGGCTATATAACCCACAATTTTTGTTCATTTTTATTGTTTTCAACCCAATGCCATTCAATTATGCGTATTTCAAAATTCATGATTTTTCTCTTATTTGTTTCGACACGATGGCAATTAATTATTTGTACTTAAAAATTCACAATTTTCATAGGGTATAACTCACGATTTTGTCAATTTACATTCGTTTCTACCCAATGGAAACTAATTATGCATACATCAAAATTTGTAACTTTGGATTGGCTATATGACCCACAATTTTTCAACTTTCATTCATTTCAACCACGATAATTAATTATGTCTTTTGTGTTTTCAAAATTCACGGTTTTAACGGGCTATAATCCATAATTTATGGTTATTTTCATTTTGACCTAATGTAAACAATAATGCATACTTTAAAATTTGTAATTTTCTTTGTCTATAACCCACAATTTTTGTTAATTTATGTTTGTTTCGACCTTATAACAATTAACTATGTGTACTTTAAAAATTCACGATTTTCACGGAAAACGCTCAATATTTCTCCATTTTCGTTTGTTTCCACCCAATGACAATTAAGTATGCATAATTAAAAATTCATAATTTTCACTGCAATCCATTATGCGTATTTGAAAATTCATGATTTACATGGGCTATAATCCATGTCTTTTTGTTAATTTTTGTTCATTTTGATTCAATGGCAACTAATTTTGTGTGCTTCAAATTCATGATTTTTGTCTATTTTCTCAAAATTTGAGATTTTGATGGGCTATAACATCTTTTGTTAATTTCTATTTCCTTCTGTTCAATGGTAATTGGTTGTGCGCATTTCAAAATTCGCAATTTGGGTATTACTATTATTAACGTTCAAGGTTGCATAAAGCGCTAGGTGGCTAGGTGCTATACACGCTGCCCAAATCTTAGGCACCTAGGTGGGAGCCTGGGCAGGGCCTAGGCATTTTGTTTTTTTAATTAAATCAAGGTTCTATAAAGTGCTAGGCACCGCGAGATGTCAAACTAGACCCTAGTATCTAGGCCAAAAAGGATTTCTTTTTTTGTTTAAGTTATGGCGAAGGAGGCTTTGCTAAAGATCAGAGGAGTTAGAGGAGGTGTTCGAAGTTGGAGTTCCAAGAAAGTTAAGAGCACATGGACGTAGCAACGAGAGAAATTACGACTTACACATAAATGGTGCAAGTCTGCATAAGCAGCCCACACTAAGGTTCTCTCCAAGACCTATGAGAGTGGCCTAGATACCACTTAGGTCTAGCTACTAGACCGAGGCCTAGATGAGTTAAAACATTGCCTGCGATTTTTTACCATTTTTGTTCATTTCAATCTATTAGCAATCAAAAGTATGTGTACTTCAAAAGTCATGTTTTTAATGGTCTATAACCCATGATTTTCATTCATTTCGATCCAATAGCAATTAAGACTTTTTTAGAAGATTCGAGATTTTATACACTATAACCACGACTTTTGCTCATTTTCGTCATTTCGACCTAAAAACAATTAAGTATGAGAAATTAAAATTTTGCGATTTCCATGAACTATATAAGCTATGCTTTTTGTCTATTTTTATTTCTTTCAACTGAATAGCGATTAATTCTACATAATTAAACAAATAAGCGATTTTCTTGGATTATATCCCAAGTTTGTCCATTTCATTCATTTCAACCTAATGGAAACTAAGTTTGTGATTCAAAATCATGATTTTTATGGGCTATACGCAGTGTTGTAAAAAGCAGCGGATAGCGATGCTATAGCGTCGCCAATAGCGGTCGCGGGCCTTCACCGTCCCGCTTAAGGGGGCTATTCACTCGAATAGCGGGTGATTGCGCGCTGTAGCGGCTGAAAAACGGTGAAAAATCAGAATTTTCCACTACAGTTTTTCATAAACATCTCCTCAAACCCGCCCCGAACCCGACCCGTACTTAGTCCAATAAAACCCTCTCTCCTTTGCCCTAGCTGCCTCTCTGGTCTCTCCCGACTCTCGACAAACTCCGCCTCTCTCGATAACTTCCAGCGCCGTCAACGCCACCACCGCCGCCGACTTCCAGCACCGACTCCCGTACCAACAGCAACTGACTCATCTTTCTCTCTCTCACTTCCTCCGGTCAAGTCATCTCTCGTTCACTGTCTCTCCAGTTTCCAACCCTCTGACGACGACTTCCATCAACGACTTCAAGGTGCGTTCTTTACTGATCTGATGACAAAAGCTTGTCTCCATGTGTCGTATGTTTCCATTAGCAAGAACAGGAATCCGGAGAGCGTTCTTTACTGATCTGGTGACATTCCAGGCAGCTCGAAATTTCTTCCCGTCCTTTTCGTCCCTCGTACGACCATGGACAACTAGAAGAGAGTAGCCAGCTTCCTCAAGCATCTTCGCATATGAGATTGTGTCTTACGGATTTGGGAAAATGCGGATCTTGTATGGAGCTGGAACTTGGAGATTGGGTGAAAGCTACATATTTTGGATAAACAGGAATGTTTTTTCATTCTTTAATATTTATAATTATAGTACTTTGTTAATATTATATAATTATTACACATCTATTTCATGTTTAGGCATCAAATATGCATTTGTAGAATTTTTAGATTTTTATATGATTTTTCTTATTATTTAGAATATTTAAATATATTTATATTTGATCGCTATTTGACTGTGCGCTATTTGTCGTTATTTCGCCGCAATAGCCCAAAATAGCCTTAGTGGTATCTCGTTGCGACGCGTCGCGGTCCGCTATCAGCAACATTGGCTGTACGTCATGTTTTTTGTCAATTTTCATCACTGACAATTAATTATGCTTCCTTATTATGGGCTATAACCCACAATTTTTGTCTATTTTCGTTCATTTTGATCCAATGAGAATTAAGATTTATTTTTAACAACATTTGCGATTTTGTAGGCCATGATTATTAGTCATTTTCATTAGTCTCCACCCAACAACAATTAAGTATATTTAATTAAAACTTTACGATTTTTATAGATTATAACCCATGATTTTTGTTTATTTTTTGAGACGTATTTCAAAATTCACAATTTTTCACAGGTTATACATGTTGTCAATTTGACTATGTTTTGACCCAAAACAATAAATTTTATGTACTTTAAAATTCACAGTTGTCATAGGCTATATAACCTACAATTTTGTCCTTTTCATCTATTTTAACCCAATTATAATCAATTATGTGTACTTAAAAATTATTGATTTTCAAAGGCTATAATCCATGTTTTTTGTCAATTTTTGCTCATTTCGACCAAGCGACAATTAATTAGTGTTCAAAATTCACAATTTTCATAGGCTATAACTCATGATGTTTTCCATTTCTTAAGTTTAGACCCAATGCTAGTTATGAGTTGTATGCCATAATTCATAATTTTTATGTGTTATAACCCATGATTTTCTCCATTGTCATTCGTTTCGACCTAATGACAATTAACTATGTGCACATTAAAATTCATGATTTTCATGAATTATAACCCATAATTTTTGTCCATTTATGTTTGTTACGCACAATGACAATTTATTGTGGATACTTAAAAATTTATAGTTTTTATAGGCTATATAACCCATAATTTCTTTTACCATTTTTATTTGGTTCAAAGTACGCAATTTCATGAGCCATACCTTACAATTTTAGTTTATTTTTCATTTGATTTTACACAATGACAAATAACTAGGCGAATTTAAAATGTACAATTTTCACAGGGTATAGCCCACGATTTTTAGCCATTCTTATTTGTTTTGACCTAATGACAATGAATTATGCGCTTAAAAATTCACTATTTAATGAGATAATAATCCACGATCTTTGTCCATTTTTGTTTGTTTTGACATCAACAACTATGAATTGTGCGTTCTTCAAAATTCACGCTTTAACAGGCTATAACATGATTTTTGTCCATTTTTGTTTGTTTCGAACCAATGTTACTAATCATGTGTACTTCAAAATTTGTGATTGTCATGCTCTACAACCCACATTCTTTTGCCAATTTTCATTAGTTTCGACCCAATGATAATAAATTATATGTTTATTAGAATTCACGATTTTCATGAGCTATAACCATATTTTTTTTCATTTTCTTCTATTTCAATCCAATGTTAATAAGTAGGTGTATGTCAAAATTCAAAATTTTTCTTCTACGATATGACCTACAATTTTTGTTCATTTTCGTTAGTTTGGAACCAACATCATTTAATTATACATACTTTAAAATTTACATTTTCATGGCTACATCTCAACTTTTGTCCATTTTTGTTCATTTTAACTGAATGCAATCAATTATACGTACTTTAAAATTTGTGATTTTCATAGGCTATACTCATGTTTTTTCTTAATTGTCATTCATTGCATCCCAACCATAACTAATTATGCAGACTTCGAAATTAACGATTTTCATAGGATCCAAAATTTCCATTTTCTTCTGTTTCTAGCCGATGCTAATAATTAGGCATATGTTCATATTCTCAATTTTCATGCGCCATAACAAAAGATTTTGTCCATTTTTATCATTTGGACCAAATGACAATTAATTACGCGTACTTCAAAATTTGCGTTTTCATAGGATTATAACTCATGGTTTTTGTTTATTTTCATTCATTTCGATCCAATGACAATGATGATTTGTTTTATAAAATCCATGATTTTGTGCAATATATCCAACATTTTTTGCTTATTTTCGTTCATTTCAACTTAATGACAATCAATTAGGTGAAATTTTAAAAATTTATAGTTATCATGGGCAATAACCAATGTTTTTCCATTATTTTGGTCAAAAGACAATCAATTATGCATATTTATTGGGTTATAACCTACAATTATTTTCTCTTTTTGTCATTTCAACCTAATGACAAATAAAGGGACTTCAAATTCATGATTTTCATGGGATGTAAGCCAGTAGTCTACGATTTTATCCATTTTCTTCTATTGGGCCAAATGATTATAGTTAGGCGTATTTCAAAATTTGTAATTTTCATGGGATATATAACCCACGGTTCTTGTCCATTTTCGTTTAACTTGACCTAGTAATGAACAATTATGTGTACTTCAGTTTTCAAAATTTTCTTGGCTACAAGCCACACTTGTCAATTTTCATTCATTTCGAGCTAATGACAATCAATCATACCTACTTCAAGTTCGCATTTGGTTAAACCATAAGTTTTTCCATGTTCTGCTTGGACTCAATGTTAATAATTAGACCTATGATAAAATTCACAATTTTCATGTGCAATAACCCACAATTTTGCTCCAATTTCATTTGTTTGGACCTAAGAATAATTAATTATGCATAGTTCAAATTTCATGACTTTCATTGGCTTTAACCCACAATTTTTATCAATTTTGTTTTTTGACCCAATGACAATTAATTATGTGTACTTCAATATTCATAATTTTCAAGGGTTGTAACTCATGATTATGTCTATTTTGTTTCGATCCAATAACTAAGATTTGTTTCCAAAAAATTCATGATTTTATGCGCTATAATCTATGATTTTTGCTCAATTTTGTTTATTTTAACCCAATGACAATTAAGTATGTGTCTATGTGAAATTAAAAGCTTTACAATTTTATTGCATTATAACTCACGATTTTTCTAATTTTATTTTTTTGACCAAATGGTAATTCTTATGTATACTTAAAAAAATAAGCAATTTTCTTGGGCTATAAGCCACAATTTTTGTTCATTTCTATTCATTTCAACCTAATGGAAAATAAGTATGTGGACTTCAAAATTCACGATTCATGGGCTAACCCATAATTTTTGTACATTTGCTTCTCTTTCGACCAAAAGATAATTGTCATGCATATTTCAAATTAGCAATTTTTATGTGCTATAACCCACGATCTGTGTTAACTTCATTCATTTTGAGCTAGTGGCAATCTATTATGCATACATCTAATTTTTGTGATCTTCAAAGGCTATAACCCATGTTGTTTGTCAAATTTTTCTAAAATTTTCATTTATCTGATTTTTCGGATTTAAAATATATAAATATCTACAGCGTAAAGATCTTGTAAACTTAACGGGATAGGAACACTTGTCCACCAATTTTTGTATCCAATACGTGGGCTTTGAGAACCGTGTTGGGGCACACATCTCAAAGATAGCTTTGATGTGCATCACATGCCAAAATGAATCAGAAAGCAAATTCCAATAGGTAAATAAGTTGGAGGATAGAGTCCCAATCAACTTAAGTTTATCTTGACTTTACTCAATAGATGCGTATGTGCATATATAGTAAGGGGATAGTTAAAAAAATTCATTTCAAATTCCAAATATTCCATGGAGCTTAGCATATAAACTGTAAACCACGATTTTTCTATTTTCGTATATACAACCAAATGCCAGTAATTAGGCATATGTCAAAATTCACAATTTTCATGCGTTATACACTACGACGTTTCTCCATTTTTATCGGTTTTGAGTTTTGACATGGCAAATTATTATGATTACTCTAAATTCGCGTTTTTCATGGGCTATAACTTATGATTTTTATCAACATTCGTATGTTTTAACCTAATGATGATTAATTATGTGTACATTAAATTCATGATTTTTATGGGCAATAAGCCATAATTTTTGTTCATTTTTGTTCGTTTCGTCCCAAAGGCAATAAGATCTCAAAATTCGCTATAGCCCACACTTTTTGCTTATTTTTGTTCATTTAATTAAGTGGCAATTAAGTATGCGAATTTAAACTTTTACGATTTTCATAGGTTATAAATTAGATATTCTTTAGCCACAATCGCCTTTTTCGACCCAATAACAATTAATTATGCGTACTTAAAAATCGACTATTGTGGATTATATCCTACAATTTCTGTCCATTTCTATTGATGTCAACCTAAGACAAATAAGCATATGGACTTCTAAATTAATAATTTTCATAGGCTATATGTACGATTTCTGTTCATTTTGTCTCCTTCGACCCAATGAGAATAAATAGGCATATTTCAAAATACGCTATTTATATGAGATATAATCCATAGTTGTTTTTCCATTTTCATTTGTTTTGACCTTGTCTGATATTTATCCCATTATTTAATATTTAAAACAATGGCCACGATTGTCTTCCATTTTCATTTGTTATGATCTTGTAGCAATTAATTATGCGTACTTCAAAATTCGTGATTTTTAGAGGTTGAAACCTATGTTTTGTCAATTTTTGTTCAACGCAACCCAACAATTAATTATGTGTACTTAAAAATTCAAGATTTTTATGTGTAACAACCTATAATTTTTCCATTTTCTACCATTTCAACCCCATGCTAATAGTTAGGTGTATTTTAAAATTCACAATTTTATATGCTATAAACAATGATATTTCTCCATTTTCATTCATTTCGACCCAATGACAATTAATTATGTGTACATCAAAATTCACGCTTTTCATAGTCTATAACTCACAATTTTGGTCAATTTTTACGCATTTCGACCTAATGGCGATTATGAAATTCATGTTTTCCATAAGTTATAACAAGAATATTTATGCATTTTGTTTTTTCAACCGAATGGCAATAAGATTTCAAAATTTGCGATTTATGAGATATAATCCATGATTTTTACCTACTTTCATTTGGTTTGATGCCATAGTAATCAAGCATGTGATATTTATGATTTTTATGGTCTATAAAGCATGATATTTAGCCATTATCAATCCAATGATAATTAATTATGTCTACTTAAAAAATTATGAGTTTCATGGGTTATATAACCCATGATTTTTATCCATTTTTATTTATCTGACCTAATTTCAACCTAATGACAAATAAGTAATATGGACTTCTAGATTCATGATTTTAATGGGCTACCCATGATTGTTATCTATTTCCTCTGCTTAGGCCCAATGACAATAGTTATGCATATTTCTAAATTCCTAATTTCATGGGCTATAAGCACGATTCTTGTCTATTTTTGTTCCTTGCGATCTAGTTGCAATCAATTATGCGTACTTCAAACATTATGATTTTCATGGGCTATAACCCACATTTATAGCAATTTTCGTTCGTTTCAACCCAATGATAAATATTTATCCATAGTTTAAATTTCATTATTTTCATGGGCTATAACTCACAAATTTTTATTCGTTTTCTTCCATTACGGCCCAATGCTAATAATAATTAAATGCATGTCAAAATTCACAATTTTCATGTGCAGCCCATGATTTTTCTCCATTTTCATTCATTTTAGCCGAATGATAATTAATTATGTGTACTTCAATATTCACGATTTTTCACATGTTATATAACCTACGATTTTTATCAATTTTCATTCATTTTGACCTTATTGCATATAATTACGCATACTTCACTATTCATAATTTTCATGGGATACCACCATGATTTTGGTCAATTTTCGCTCGTTTCAACCTAATAACAATTAATTATAAAAATTCATCAGTTTTATGACTTATAGCCCATAATTTTTATTCGTTACGAACCAATAGCAATACAATTCCAATTCGTGATTTCATAAGCTATAGACTATGATGCTTTCTTATTTTTCACTTGCTTTGATTTAATATCAATAAAGTATGTGAATTTTAAAAAATTACGAATCAATGGGCTATAAACAATGATTTTCAGCATTATCATTTGTTTTGATCCAATAATAGTCAACTATGCCTACTTTTAGCGACGTTCATGGGCTATAACTCACGATTTTTGTCCATTTTTATTTTTATTTTTGACCTAATGACAAATAAGTATGTGGGCTTGAAATTTCATAGTTTTAATGGGCTATAACCCATGATTTTTGTCAACTTTCATTTGTTTTGACATTAGGGCAATTAATTATGCATACTTCAAACTTCACACTTTTCATGGGCTTTAACCTATATTTTTTGTTAATTTCTGGTCAAATCGATTTTCAAAATTTGTGATTTTGTGCGCTTTTCCTACTCAATGATAATTAAATATGTGAAATTAAAACTTTACAATTTTCATGGACCGAAACCTACAATTTTGTCCATTCTATTTTTTTCAACCTAATGGCAATTAATTTTGCGTACTTAATAAATAAGCGATTTTATTAGGTTATCAGCCAAAAATTTTGTCGATTTTCATTCATTTCGAACTACTGGCAAATAAGTAGACTTCAAAATTCACGATTTATATGGCCTATAACCAATGATTTTGTTTTATTTTCATCTGTTTCGACTTAATGCCAATTGTGAGGCATATTTCAAAAGTCATAATTTTCATGGGATATAACACCATGATTTTTGTCCATTTTTGTTTGGTTTGAGGTGGAAATTAATTATGCGCACTTTAAAATTCATGATTTTTATGGGCTATAACCCACATTATTTATCAATTTTTATTCTTTTCCACCCAATGACAACTAATAACACGTATTTCAAAATTCATGATTTTCATAGGCAAGAACCTATTATTTTTGTTCTTCTATCTCGACCTAATGCTAACAATTTGTTGTATGTAAAATTTCACAATTTTTACATGCTATAACCCATAAAATTTCTCCATTTTCATTCTTTTCGATCTAATGACAAGTAACTATGCGTACTTTAAAATTTGTTATCTTCATAAGCTATAACTCACATTTTTTATCAATTTTGTTCGTTTCAAGGCACTAACAATTAATTATATGTACGTCAAAATTCACAATTTAATGAGTTATAATCCATAATTTTTTGTTCATTTTTCTTCGTATCGACCAAATGGCAATCAAATTTTTAAATTCGTAATTTCATGAGCTACTGTCCATAATTTGCTTACTTTCGATCGTTTCGATCCAATAGCAATTAACTATGCAAATTTAAGAAAATTACAATTTTCATGGCTATAAATGATGATTTGTAGCCATTATCATCTGTTTTGACCTAATAACAATTAATTATGCATACTTAAAAAATGGTGACTATCATGAGTTATAACCTATGATTTTTCTCCATGTTTATTCTTTTTGACCTAATGTCAAATAAGTATATGTACTTCAAAATACATAATTTTTATGGTCTACAACCCATGATTTTTGTCCATTTCCGTTCACTTTGATCCAATGGCTATCTATTATGCATATTTGAAATTTTGTTATTTCCATGGGATATAACCCTTTTTTGTCAGTTTCCACCCAAGACAGTAGATTATACGCACTTAAGAAATCACGATTTCATGGGCTAACCCACGATTTTTTTCAATTTCCTTCTGTTTCGACCCAATGCTCATAATTATGCATATATCAAAATTCATGATAATATACGATTATTCTCCATTTTCATTCGTTTCAATGCAATCTGTCTAAGCCAACATGGTACTTCTAACAAGGAATGACGATAAACCTTTGAAATGGTTGCTATATTGGTATGTACTTTAAAATATCAAAGAATGCAGCACTCAAACATTGTCTAATAATTATATGAAAAGTCCTTATGTGCCACTAATACTTGAAATTGTTTAAAGGATCCAAGAACTATAAATCCTCCAAAAACTATGATGGGTCCCTTTGTCTATTTATATATGTACAACAATTCTCTTTCGCTATGAAGTTGCTTCCTTCACTGATATTATACATCTAGAAACAAGCCGCTTTATATGAAATCTCAAATTCTACTTATGATGCATATCTAGAGTAGCATGTTCATTTCTCACATTCCGCCAATTCTTTCATAGCATTTGAGGATGCCCCTAAATGCAAACAGATGCTGGGCATTCTACGGAAAACCCCTGGAATTTTCGATAGTTAGCGTAAACTAAACATGTAGAACACTGTTTATTTCATAATACACTGTGATATACTAAGCTCATTTTCAATTCCCAATCAAAGATATCGAAATCTAGCACATTAGAAACTCACTTTCTCTTTGACGACCTCTCCTCTTCTCAAATTAGCCTCCTGCTTCTGCAAAATGCTAGGGTTAGCTTCCATTTCGTTCGCAAACTGCTGTTTCCACTCAAACTGAGACGTAATTATGAGTATCACCAGCAGAATAACAAGAAACAGGGGCTTCGACATTATCACAGGTAGAAATCAAAAATCCTGCCAAAAATTTCCAAAATTAGAAAACCCTAGAGATTGCAACTAAGTGGAAATTACAGGAGAGGAGAAGACTCACGGAGCATTCATTGGATAATTTAGGGTTGAGACACGAGGATGTCGGTGGAACGAAAGAACTACAAAAAGGTGTGATTTTTTTGGGGAATATTTCGGCTGTCAATGGCCGCCGGTGATTCTTTGACTTGACTGTGGTTATTTCCCCCACTGTATTCTGTGGCTGGGAGCCATGGGCTTGGGCTAACTAAGCCCACTCAAGCCCATTTAAATAAGCAGACTAGGACAGGGGCCCCCTCGTGACATAAGAATTGTAACAATGCAGAAGTTTGCAAATCATAGTTCATTGTATTTTTGAGATATCTAAAGAACTAGCATTATATTTTAAATCTCCAAAATCTGTTTTAAAATTAACTAATTTAAGGCTACAAAAAATTAACCTTTATAATTGGCGCATATAATCGGAATATTTTGATATCGATCTAAGTATTTTACTTACTTTGTATCTACATAAGTATCTACCATAAAATAGAAAGGACATATACATAACAAGTCTAAATCCTATAGGATATATATTTAGCATTTGCTACATTCGTATTCATACCCTACCCAAAATGGGCGTTGGTACATTCCTCAATATCCATTTGTATTTTTTTTAGCCTATATGATATGCTGCCTTTTAGCTTTTCTGGTAAACTAGTATAATACACGTGCTTTGCACGTGAACATACATGTTTTAAATTTTAATTTTTTTTAAAATAGTAAAACTATATGTTAATAAATAAAATTGTATAATAAGATTGCTTAAAAAGAAACGTATGAATTAATTATTATTGTATAGTTATTATAATTGAATATTTTTTATAATGATCGCTCGGTATTAAATTTGTTTATAAATAAGTCCCTAAATCTAAAATTTTTCTTAATAGAACTGTTAATTCTATAATTTCTCTTAAATATGGCCCTCCAACTTGAAAGATGTTAACTTAAATCTAAATTAACTAAGCTGCATTAATATTGCTAGCTTTTTCCTGGTGTCGCCAAGATAGTTACACTTGATACATGTAACATATTGCAATAGTTACTTCTCATTATAATTATTTAATAGGGTAAGTTACTCTAAATCCTTGTGAACTTTCAGCCATATAAACTTTCAAAGTTACACTAACCCCCTAATGACTTTTTTGTTTCAAAGAAGACTCATAATAACTTTCTGAATTTTACAAATAACCTTGTAATTTAGAACTAGAAAATGTTATAAAAAGGTATTTTGAAAGTTATCAACAGTTTGGTGTAATTTATTTAAAATATATTAGGGGCACTCTACAAAAGTTATTAGGGGTTTAGTGTGATTTCAAAAGTGCATTGGGTCTATGCAAAATGCTGAAAGTTCATGAGAGTTTACTACAAATTACCTTTTTAAATATTATAAATTTTAGCTCAAGTAATACTATTAAAATGATTATACTGTATGTATACTATAAATATTTCTTTAATTTAATTTATTAAATTATGCTATTATATAATTTAGTACTATAAATATTTTATAAATTTTTATTGTACTATTGTTAACAATTAATAGTATTATTATTAATATTAAATAGTTTTTTGTAAAAAGTTTAGTTTTCAATCATTACCAACTATAGATTATTCAATATCATGTAATAATATTTAAGAAAATACTCTAAAAATAATACTAAATTAATATAATACTAAAAAAATTGTGTAATTCATAATTAATGTGATATTATTAAAATGATTATACTTTATATGATTTGAAATTTATTCTATTTATTTTACTACTCATCGAATTATAGTATATTTTTTAATAGTATTTAGTAATATATTATTTTATGTATACTATTATTTTATTATAATTTATAAATAATTATTATAATATTTTAATTGGTTACTACTATTAATTATGTATACTTATATTATAAATTATTTTATTTTATTATTTTTAAATAATTAATAGTTATAATATTATTGATAATTATAATTGTTTAGGAAGGTGAGGAGATGCATAAATAATAAGAGGTTATACTTATTTAATAAAAGATTAATTAGAGATAATGGTATGGTTAGATTTATTAAATTTAAGAGGGTAAAAAATTAAAAGTTTTAACACCTCACTCCTCATTTTATAGTAGTATAGATATAGATATAGTTTTGGATGAGTACAAAAGTCATTTATTTGGTCAGATTTATTATATTTAGATAAGTTTATTAGATAGTTTTTTCAAAAGATAGGAAATTCTAACTCTTAAATTGATCTTAAATACAAGCTTAAAAGGTAGTTCAACGAAAAAATAAGCTCCCCAAATAATCTCTTAGCCAATTCAATGATTGGATTTGGATCAAACTATAAGGGGTGTTTGTTTCACCAAAAAATTTGGCATTTGTAATGAGTTACAAGTTTTGGGATCAAAAAGTGATTTTTTTTTTGTATTTTGGGGTTCCATATATAGTGTTCGTTTTAAGAAATGTTTTAGAATATTGAATCTCAAAAGTGCAAAAAGTGCCCAATTTTTAGAATTTGACAAATCTTCTCAATTTGAGAGGATTTTGACAAATCCCATAAATGAGTGTGCTCACCTCTCAATTTGAGAGGATTTAACAAATCTCAATTTTGTTTTTTTGCGGAGGTAACCTCACCAAGATAGCATATTCATCATATTGTAAAATTTTAGCATTTGATAATGCTACAATTTGAGTTTGAAACAAACAAAATATTACAAATTATAGTATTCCAAATCCTAAAATATTAATGAAACAAATAACATTTAAAAATCTCAACCAATAACAAAACACCTATAGATTTCAAATCTTATGATAAAATTCATATTCTAAAATTATAGGATTTGAAACAAACACCCCCTAAGAGCATGGGCAGCAAGCTCCGATCTCTGCTCTGAAGGCCGACGTGGCGATGGATGTTGCCAATCCCCCCTCCAGCAAGCTCTGAAGGACTCCCAAGCCCAGCTCCTTAGGCCGACGTGGCGGTGGAGAGCTTCGGAGCTCCCAAGCGCTCCACAAATTTGTGGAGCGCTTGGGAGCTCCCAACTGGGAAAACTTTACAAAAACCCCCCTCAAACATACCAGGATCGGCGACGTTGTCAAAGCATTGGGCTCTGGCGGCGTTCGGGTCGGCGGAGGTTCGGGACGACGGTGCCGGCGATGTTGTCGAAGCATTCGGGTCGCCGCCGTTGATGGAGAGGATGAAGACCTCCCCCCCGCCCCCTGGATTTGATGGCGTTAGCCGAAGTTGAAAGATCGGCGGATGGGTCTGTTGAAGGGAGAGGATGAAATACCCGTTGTTTTTTTTAATTTGGGGTTGGATTTGATGGCCTCTTTTGGTTTTTTTATTTATTTATTGGGTGTGCTGTTTGAGAATTGAGCTGATGCTCATCAAAATAGTGAATATAATAATGAAGCCAACCAAAACTATTGAGGTGAAAAGTTTAGCTGTTGAGGTGAAAAAATAGAGTTGATAATGTACAGTTGAGGTGAAAAGTAATGGTAAAATATTAAAATAGAATAGGGTTTTTTTGATATTGTTTGAAGCTCCTAACTAGGAGCTTGTTGGAGCTCCATAAAAGAAGGAGGGCCTCTCAAGGCTTATTTTTTTAATTTTTTATTCTAAAATGCTTGAGAGCTCTTGAGAGCTTGCTGACTAGGACTCCCAACTGGGAGCTTGCTGCACTTGCTCTAATAGGATAATGCAGGCCAATCTTTAGCTCCAAAGCCCATGAAAGACGCAGTGTATTTCACTAACCATCTTCTCGCCACCTCATCGCTTGTTGGGCTCCTGTTGAACCACAGGCCCAGTATTTTCCTATTATTGCTTATTTCCCATTTTCTGGTTGAAGAAGCAGAGGAAGAGGAAGAAGCAGAATCGAATGGGCAACGCACAATCGCCTCCCGCTGACCCTCGCTTCGCCATGGCCAGCAGGTCAAAAGTCACCCCCCCCCCCCCCCCCAGTTTGTTTCACTCAAGGCTTAAAAGTTACATTTTTTTTTCATTTTTTGGGGACAAAATTAGGGCATTCTCGAAGCAGGAGCTGGACGATCTGAAAGCTCTCTTCGATTCCCTCGCCGCTCAATCGCAAAGCAACGCCAAGTTCATCTCTTCCTCCGTTTTCCAAGTAATTCAATCGATTTTACGAAACCCTAGTTCAATTTTACCACCTTCGACTGATTCTTGAAATTGTAGGGGTATTTTGGGATTAAAGGCGTGCTTGGTGTTAGGATGTTTGATTTGTTCACTCAGAGTAGAAAGGATGGTAGGCTTACTTATGAGGATTTTGTCATCGCGAAGGTAAATCTGAACTTAATGTTGATTTGGAATGTTTTAATTACAGTAAATATATTGTGGTTTGGGGTGTTTGATAGGGGATATATGAGAAGGGAACTCGCGACGAGATTGAGGAATTTGTTTATCAGTTGTGTGATATCAATGGCGACGGCATCATAAGCAGGTAGTGAAAATTATGCAGTTGTTAGCAAAGAGTTTTGCACCTTTTTTTTAAATCAAATTGAGACTTAGCTTATGATATTGTATAGCTTTGCTTTAGAATTATAACTTATGATGATTGTAATATGAAGTTTTGAGTAATGGGAAAGATATAGAATGGGAAACGAACTAGGATATAGAGAAAGCTTTCTTGAAAAGGATAAAAAACAAATTGGTCTTTCATACAAGTCATCTATGCCTTGTATTCTCATAAGGAAGGAGTTTAAGAAAGAAAAGAGAAATATTATAAAAGATATGATTATTTTTAAACAAATAATTGGTACTATATGAAATGATTTCTTTTAAGTTGACAATAGACAAAAATTTTGAGGAACAAAAACTTATTTGACATTGATTTGAAATGAATGAAATATACAGAAATCATTATTTATAGCCCATGAAAATTGAGAATTTTGTTGTACACCAATTATTTTCCATTGAATAGAGATAGATGAAAATGGACAATATTATAGGTTATAATTTATACAAATCGTGAATTTTGAGGAAAGAAACTTAATTTTATCTGGTTAAACAAACGAAAATGGAAGAAAATCATTTGTTATAGCCAATCAAACTTGCACATTTTGAACTACCCCAACTAATTGTCATGAGGTCGAAACAAATGGAAATGGACAAAACTTGTGGGTAATTGCCTATGAAAATCGTGATTTTTTAAGAAGAAACTTAATAATAAATATGCTAGAACGAATGATGAAAATCATGGGTCATAGGTCATGAAAATTGTGATTTTCGAAGCGCGGCAATTATTTGCCTCTTGGTTAAAAGATGTAAATGAGCAAAATTATATATAAAGTGTGCCATGAAAAATTTCAAATTTTAAGAACGCCAATTAATTGCCATTGAGTTGAAACAGATGAAAATGAACAAAAAATGTGGGTGAAAAGCCGTGAAAATTATGAATTTTGAAGAAAGAAAACTTAATTTTCATTGGCTCGTAGCATACGAAGATGGGCAAAATTGTGATTTATAGCCCATTAATGCAAGACAATCGTGGACCCTCAATGTAATGCGATTAGGATTTATTAGAATCGTTCCTTTTCTGGTAGGATTTTATTTTATTCTATATATTATTCTTTTTAGTTAGGACTTCTTTAGGATTTGATTATGACATCTCTTTCTATTTTAGCTATGATTTTATTTCATTGCATCTTTTAGTTTTGGTAGGGTTTGATTTGATTAGGATTTTGATTTACTTCCTTAACTGTAGATTTTTTTAGAAATAAGAAATGTAATCTTCCATGAGGAATAAACATTGATGAATAAAAAAATTAAGTTTGAGAATTCTCTCTTGAGCATGTGAGGTGTTCATTGGCATGTGATTTGCCACTTTGGAGTGTGAAGCCCTTGGATGTGAGGCCCCTATGTGTGAGACCTAGTTATTTATCTAAACTTTTTCCACTTTCAATTCTAACCATCCAATATCAATCTTAAATAAAAAAAGAAGTTCATGGATGAACAGTAACCCATCAACTATTCATCTATGGGAATAATGATTTGTTACTCGAGATCCGTCGCCACCTACCTACGATGATGTCGCAGTCCTTTGTGTTTGACTACAAACCCCGACAATGACCTTCATTCGAGTATCGTCGTCACCAAATCTCCTCTGATCGACCCTCAATGAGTTATGATCCCTTACCAGCACGACCTTACAATATAGCTCTAGAAAGTTATCGAAGACTTAAAAATCTACCCGCTTCCCCTTTCAGATCCCATTCAGATTCGGATACTCGCCAAAGTATACAATATTGAGAATCTCGTGCTCTACGAGTGGATCTGGATTGGGGTCGATAGCAATACATTTCAGAGCCCTCTACTTTCGGATCGGAGTCCCTGCCTCGATTCACATTACCCATGAAAAATTGTAAACTTTTAAGTACGCAAATTATTTGTCACTGGGTAAAAAAAAGGAAAATGGACATAATTGTTGGTTAAAGGTTGAGCAAATTGTAAAATTTTGATGAAAGAAAACTTAATTGGCATTAGGTTAGAACTATAAAAAATGGATAAAAATCGTGGGATATAGCTCATGAAAATAGCCATTTTTGAAGTATGTCAATTAATTACCACTGGGTCAAAATAAATGAAAATAAACAAAAATAAGAGTTACAGCTCAAGAAAATTGCGAATAATGAAGTATGCCAATTAATTATCATTAGATTGAAACAAATGAACACAAACAAAAATCTTTGATTTTGAAGAAAGAATACTTAATTGCATTAGGTTGAAACGAACAAAAATGGACAATAATCATGGTTTATATAGCCTATGAAGGCTGAGAATTTTGAAGTGCGCCAATTAAGTGGTATTGGTTCAAAGCAGATGAAAATGGATAAAAATTGTGAATTTTAGAGTATGACAGTTAATTGGCCTCAGGTCGAAACAAATGAGAATGGATAAAAATTGTCGGTTAGCTCATGAAACTCGTGAATTTTGAAGAAAAAATGTGATTGCCATTTGGTCGAAATGAACAAAAATAGACAAAAATCATAGGTCATAATAGCTCATGAGTTCATGAAATTTGTGAATTTTCAATAATGCCAATTATTCAGCATGGGTTGAAAGAGATGAAAATAGACAAACATTATGGGTTTATAGCTTTTGAAAATCGTGAATTAAAGGGGAAACAACTTGATTGTCATCAAGTCGAAAAGAACACAAATGGACAAAAAACATGGGTATATAGCCTATGAAAATTACAATTTTTGAAGTACGCTAATTATTTTTCATTGGATTGAAACAGACAAAAATAAACAAAATTGTCGGCTATAGTCCATAAAAATTTCAAAATTTGAAGTACACAAGTTAATTGACATTGGGGGGAAGTCGATGAAAATGGAAAAAATATTTAATATAGAAATCACTAATTTTTAAGAAACCAAATTTAGTTGTATTAGGTCTAAATGAACGAAAATGGATTAATATCGTAGGTTATAGCCAACCAAATTGTGAATTCTAAAGTATCCCAATTAATTGCCATTCGGTTGACATAGATGAAAATGAACAAATTTTTTGGGTTATAGCCCATATGGATATCATGAAGTTTGAAGAAAAAACTTAATTGTCAATATGTCGAAAAGAACAAAAATGAACAAAATCGTGGGTTATGACTCATGAAAATTATGAATTTTAAAATTTATCAATAATTTGCCATTGGGTTGAAAGAGATTTAAACGGAAAAAATATTAGGTTATAGGCTAATAAAAATGTGAATTTTGAGGTACATCAATTAATTGTCAATGAATTGAAAACAATGAAAATAAACAAAAATTATGGTGAATGCCTAAGAAAATCATGAATTTTGAAGAAAGAAAACTTAATTTACATTGGCTCGAAGTGAACGAAGATGGGAAAAATTATGATTTATAGTTCATGAAAATTATGCACTTTTAAGCACGCAAATTATTTGCCACTAGGTAGACATAAATAAAAATGGATATAATTGTTGGCTAAAGCGTGAGCAAATTGTAAATTTTAAAGAAAGAAAACTTAATTGTCATTGGGTCGTAACGATAAACGATCAACAAAAATCGTGGGTTATAGGCCCTGAAAATTTTAATTTTTCAAGTATGTCAATTAATTGCTACCGTGTCAAAATAAATAAAAGTAAACAAAATTTGAAGTGCGCCAATTATGTGACAATGGATTGAAACAGATGAAAATGGACAAAAATTATAAATTTTGGAGTTGCACCAATTAATTGGCCTTGGGTAGAAACAAATGAAAATGGGCAAAAAATGTGGGTTAACTCATGAAAATCGTGAATTTTGGAGAAAAAAAATTAATTGTCATGTGGTTGAAATAAACGAAAATTATAGGTTATAATAGCTCATGAATTCATGAAATTTGCGAATTTTGAAGCATGCCACTTGTTTACCATTGGGTTGAAAGAGATGAAAATGAACAGAAATTATGGGTTATAACCCATAAAAATCATGAATTTTAAAGAAAAGCAACTTAGTTATCATTAGGTCGAAACGAACACAAATGGACAAAAAAAATGAGCACATAGCTCATAAAAATTATAATTTTTTAAGTACACTAATTATTTATCATTGGATCGAGATAAATATAGACAAAAATGTGCGTTGTATTTATTCCATGAAAATTACAAAATTTTAAAGTACAATTAATTGCTATTGGGTGGAAACAGATGAAAACAGACAAAACTATTTATTATAGCCCATGAAATCGTGAATTTTTAAGAAACAAAACTTAATGGCATTGGGTCAAAATAAACGAAAATGGACGAATATCGTGGGTTATACCCAACCAACTTGCCAATTCTAAAGTAACCCAATTAATTGCAATTGGGTTGAAACATACAAGAATAAACAAAAAATTAGGTTACAGCATGTGAAAATCGTAAATTTTTAAGAAAAAGTTTAGTAATTAATATGTTGAAATGAACGAAAATCATTATAACTCATGAGAATTGCAAATTTTGAAGTGTGTTAATTATTTTCAATTGGGTTGAGAGAGATGTAAATGGAAAAAATTATAGGTTATAGGCCATGAAAGTTACGAATGTTGAAGTACGCCAATTAATTGCCATAGAGTTGAAACAGATGAAAATGAACAAAACTATGGGTGAAAGCCCATGGAAATCATGAATTTTAAAGAAAGAAAACTTAATGTTCATTAGCTTGAAGCGAACGAAGATGGGCAAAATCGTTCTTTATAGCCGATGAAAATTGAGAACTTTTAAGTACGCAAATTTAGCATTGGGTAGAAACAAATAAAATTGGACATAATTATTGGTTGTAGCATGTGCAAATCGTGAATTTTGAGGAAATAAATCTTAATTCCTATTGGGTCGAAATGATAAAAATGGATAAAAATCATCGATTATATATAGTTTATGTTAATTAATTGCCACTGGGTCGAAACAAATAAAAATGGACAAAATTGTGGATTATAGCGTATAAAAATTGTTAAATTTGAAGTATAGCAATTAATTGCTCTTGGGTCAAAACAAATGAAAATGGAGAAACTTGTTTAATATAGACCATCAAAATCGTGAATTATGGAGAAAAAAAGTTAATTGTTATTGGGTGTAAATGAATGAAAATGGACGAAAATCATAGGAGTCAATGAAAATTGCGAATCTTGAAGTACACCAATTATTTGTCATTGGGTTGAAACCGATGAAAATGGATAAAATTGAGGGTTATAGGCCATGAAAATTGCGGATTTTAAAGTATGCTAATTAATTGACATTGGGTCGAAACAGATGAAAATGGGTAAAAATTGTGAGTCATAGCTCAATAAAAATGGAGAATTTTGAAGTACGCTAATTGTTTGCCGTTGAGTTGAAAGAGATGAAAATAAACAAGATTGTAGATTATAGCCCATGAAAATCATCAAACTTGAGGAAATAAAACTTAATTGTTATTAGGTCGAAATGACCGAAAATGGACAAAAACATTGGTTATAGCATATGAAAATTGCAAATTTTGAAGTATGCCAATTAGTTGTCATTGGTCGAAATTGATGAAAACGGACAAAATTTGTGGGTTATAGTCAATTAATTGTCATTCGGTCGAAACATATGAAATGAACAAAAATGGTAAAAATCGTGGTTTCATTTAATTGCCTGTTCTAAATAGTATATTTCATTATATCTTATGCATAATTAAATGTTAAGAGGCTGTCTTCAAAAGTACTTGAAAATTTGATGATGATGCTACATCTTATTTTCCATGCAGATTTTATACTATCCTTTCCTCTAAATCTAGCTAAATTTATTCAATGTTACTGGAGTTTTCTGCTACTTGAATTTCACTACACTTCTGGAAAATATTTCCTGTCCATTTTTGTCTCAAACTCATGCATCTCTGCATTTATTTACTACGTTCAGCTAAGTTTATGTTTGAAAATTATCAACTGGCTCGCACCAGAATGTTCTGTTACATTAAAATATTTAGCATTTTATCGGGATTTAAACCATCTCTACTTAGTCATTTGCTAAATCATTGAATGATCGTTCAGGTCTGATTTGGAAGCAGTTATGCATTTCATATATGATACTATATTCTCCCCTGATGGTGCTCAACCTTGCTTGAGCTCCGGTCGGGATACTATGGAAGTATTTCTCAGTGCTGCAACTTTATCCAAGGAAGTTGAAGGAACAGAAAGCCGCATGTCCTTAGTGGATTTTAGGAATTGGTGTAAAATACTGCCATCCGTGGGAAAGTTTCTCGGGAGTTTGTTGATTTCACCAGATTCAGGTATTGTTATTTTTTCTTGGGAGATAAGGCTCTGGTCACATTAGTGCTTGGTGCAAATTATTGAAATTATCACTGCAAAAGAATGCTTTCAGAAGGGCCTAGGAATAGAATCAGAATTTCATCAACCCAGTTATATCATTTTTTGTGAACAACAGAACCCACCAAATGGGCAGATTCGTTCCTTGAGCTTGATGTATTGCAAGAACTGAATTTGGCTTTACCTCCTTGGGGTCTTATTGAAGAGTTAAATCTATCCAGCTATATTTGCAGCATTTCCTTCAATAATAGCACCCAGTAGTCCAAGAGAAGCTTGGCAGATGAAGTCCAGATACCCTTCAGTAACAGTCAATAAATATTGTTTTTCTTGATGGTCATATTTTCATCTAGGGATGCTCTTTTGGAAGTTAACTTGTATTATGCATTGCAACATGGTACTGTGGCATAACATTTTATAAGATGATCGCAAAATATGTCCTTGCTATCTTACTGATATTTGATGGAGATTTCTGCACTCTAAGCATGAATTAGAGTACCCATTGACTTATCTTTGTTGTAGGTAGACCAGGTTTTCAGGTTCCTTACCTGCACCATCCAGAAAAACTGAGTCATGATTTGCTAAGCTTAAGGAAAGAATACGCCTGGCACATTGGAGGAGCCCTTGCTCAACAAGAGTTGGAGGAATGGAAGCTCTTATACCACAGTGCTATACATGGTCTTAGTTTCAACACTTTTATGGCCCATATAACGTGAGCATATTTATTTCCAATAGTTTGTTAGATATGATCATTATAATCCCTTTCAGTATCAGTTTGTGCAATGTGTTATAAATTGGATCGCAGATTTCATTATGAATCTAGATAAATGTAAGTATTATTTACGTTAACATACTGCGATGGCTGCATCTGCAGCGTTCTTAAGCAAAGAAGCAGCATTGTTTGGTATAATGTACTGTCATCCTGTTATTATTTACTAAATATAATTTTGGCGTGAAAGTAATTTGAGGACTAAATGGCTCTATGGTTGATGTATATACCAAAAACAGTTTACTATTTTTTTTCTGTAAGATTAGGAAATGATAGATCGTTTTATCAATTAGGTGTAGGATTACATGTAAATGATGAATCCATTTCACTTACTACTTGAATCATTTGCACACTACTGAATGTAATCTATTTTCCTAATATGTGCAGTAGTGGAGATGGCCCAACCATTCTGGTTATAAAAGATACTGAAGGTTACATATATGGAGGATATGCCTCTCAGCCTTGGGAGAGGCAAAGTGACTTTTATGGTGATATGAAGTCTTTTCTCTTTCAGTTGTATCCCCAGGCATCAATATTCCGTCCTACAGGAGCGAACAATAATTTGCAATGGGTAATTATCTATTTTAAGTTTCCTTCACATCTTATCTGCCCCTCATATCAAAGGAAGATTTGCGTTATTCTCTTCTGGTAATTTACTACAACGTGTTGGAAATAATTTTAGATTTCTGATACTTTGCTTTTGGTAGTGTGCCCTGAATTTCAGCTCAGATAGCATTCCTAATGGTGTTGGCTTCGGTGGCCAAGCAAACCACTTTGGCCTCTTTCTCTCTGCAAACTTTGATCAGGGACACACTTTTGAGTGCACCACCTTCAACAGTCCTTGTTTGTCCGGGACGAACAAAATAAGGCCGGAGGCAATTGAGTGCTGGGGAATCCAAGTGAAAGGTCTGGAGAATGAACAAAATGATGCTATCAAAGAAACTGTTCTAGAGAGATTCAAGGAGGACAGGAACATGCTCAAGATGGTTGGATTAGCGAATTCAAGCGAGTGATTTTTTATGAACGATGTTGCTGGTAATTTACACACCACTCTTGAAATTTACTTACACATCACAACTGAAAACCTACTGTCTGTTTGATTTTCATTTTGATTAGCAAGAAGGTTATAGCTTTTGTCTCCACTTACTGCAGGAGAAGCAGTGCTTCATAATGGCATATATTGCTGAAGAAACATCAAAAGATGGAGGTTTGCGGTCTCCATTTAAAACAGAGAGCAAGTGTTGTAGATTTTGTAATTAGGACTTGGAGTTATGCTTGATCGTACCAGTGTATATCTAAGCTACGAGAAACTGCGAGTGTATTGCCAATCAATTTACCAACTATGGGTGTACATAGCTGATGGGGAGTATTGTCTTTCAAGGCCAGTAACGTTATTCTTTCTAATGTATTATTATGCTTAAGCCGGATTAGTTGATTTATTCGCGGTATGCGCATTGCAAAATTTAGACTGTATCATGCTAGTGTCTAAATGCACAATATGAGAACATAATTTCAGGTTAAGATAAAAGGATAATATTATTAAGGGTCACCTTCTGTATTATGTTTATTAGTTATTTTTCTAACTTTTTTTTATTAGCAATTACACTCCGTGAGCCTTATAGACACCGAAACCAAGATTTACCTGCAGAAATGTATTAAGTAGTTTAGTAGTTTAGACGTATCATGCGGTAGGTTGGGAATGGTTCCCACAATCTTGGGTTCAACTCCCGGTGGTTTCATTAAAAAAAAAAAGAGGTATCCAGTAGTTTAGAGGTAAACGAGAATAACTTTAATAGTTCAAAGAGGCGAGGGTCCGACGCCAAGATGTATCGGCAACTATCCCTTTTATTAAGATAAATAATGGAGAACAACAATGTCGTGCCCACGCTAACGTAGAAATTGAACAATTTCATAGTCAAATACTTTTTTTTGATTGACAGTGAAGAATAGTGAAAACATTGCTAAAGCTAATGTATATACTCGAATAATTTAATAGTCAAATACTGATAGAGAAGAAGAGGTGAAGACAAAGCAAAACTTGGAAGTAAAAGCATAAATCGCTTATTCATCAGTTTTTGCGGTAACCGAACTCAAGTACAGATAACATCTCTATCAAGCCTCTTGCTTGAAGAGATCAAATGAATTATTCACAGCAGTAAACCCCCCATCAACCACAAAATTATGCCCACTCACATACTTAGACTCATCACTCCCGAAATAAACTGCAGCCTGCGCTATATCCTCCGCTTTCAACACGGCCCCTCTCTTCAAATTCGCCATCCCACAAATCCAATCCTCAATGCTCCCCCCTTCAGTCTCGAAAAACCCCTTTGACATTGGTGATGCGATCAGGAACGGCGATATACAGTTAACTCTGATCCCGTACTGCCCGAGCTCCGCCGCTGCGTTCTTCGTAACCCCCAATGCTCCATGCTTCGCTGCCACATACCCGTAGGGAGCCATTCCTCCGACCACTGTGCACACGCTCCCGTTGTTTATGATGCTTCCCTTTGTGCCTGCTGCCACCATCGCACGTGCTGCGTGCTTCGTGCCGAGGAAGACTCCAGTGCAATTGACAGTGATCGCACGTTCGAACTCTGAGAGCTTGGCGTCCATGATTTTATTGCAGGGCTTGTCGATAACACCTGCATGCAGCAGCTACACTGAGTAAATACAGAAGAAACAACTGACGCTGGTTTTGTTGAACACGGTACCTGCGTTATTGAACATTATGTCAAGCTTCCCATACTTGGCAAGGGTAAAGTCTACAACATTCTTGACATCGGATTCATTTGAAACATCACAGTGAACAAAGGTGACATTGTCGTCATAGCTGATGTCAGCACAGAGGGCTCGCCCGAGGTCATCTTTGATATCAGCGATGACCACCTTAGCACCGTGGTGGCAGTAGAGCTTGGCAGTGGCCGCACCAATCCCTGCGGCACCTCCTGTAATTATTGCCACCTTGCCTTCTAATCTGCAAGAACAAAGCCAGAACAGAGGAGGAGGGCTGCATTAGGTAGCTGATAGCCAACATACAACTTAGTCACGTAAGAGTATAAAATAACAATGCTCAACTCTACAACAACTTCAGAGTTTTATGCAATGAACGAGACTTCAAGACAAAATTGGAGCAATTTAGATACAAATCCAATCATACATGCATTTAAAACATATGCTGTAGTATAAATAGTCCAGTTTTCAGTCCAAAAAGGAAAGTACTTAAAGAGATGGAGAGGGTCAACAGAGAAACACTCAAACGAGTATGTCAACAGAGAATTACCTCTTTCCAGAGGCTGGACAGGGTGCGTTACCGTTCGCCAAGGACATTTTTGAGATATGTAAGTAGATAATCTCCTCTATGGTTGTTTGAGCTTTGTTTTGGGATTATCCTATTTATAGAAAGAAATGGAAGTATAGAGCATGTGCTTTGTGGTTGGTAAAAAGTTCTATATCATTTTTCAAATTCAAGCTCATTGATTATCCACTGCCCCCAAAGTTTGAAGAAGTAGGCGAAGACTTCAGAATATAAAAATCTTTGCTTACTAAGTAAGTTGTCACATGATCCTATCATCAACTTAAACGAAACCTAGAGAAGTCAGAAGCAACTAGCAAAGGTGTTACTTAGTAATTTGGGCACTCATTGAGTAGGGTCTGAAATAAATACCATGTGCATGCTAATATGAGATTCTTAAGCCATAACAAACATTATAATATAGTCATTATCCTATAATAAACTCAATGGCAAAACTTGGATGACTGAAGAAAAGGGATTCATGCATCTGGCATCAAAGACTTCTGGTAAAGACTTTGTTCATAGTCTCATCAGATGTTATTCAAAGGTTATTATCCTATTACATACACAAATTAGATATGATACACAAATATATAGAGTACTTTAACTTGTGAAATCAATAATCAATAACCTATACTCCATGATTGTGAGATCTTTATCCAAATCCAGTGATATTTTTGCATCATATAATCATAATAAATTTCAAGGGCAAGAAACAAGTGTATAATTATACAAAGACATGACCTGGACACCGATCCTATACGACATTAATCCAACTAGCTTTTGCACGGACAAGCTTCAAATTTTTAAAGAACTTATCACTTATATGCATGAAACGAAAGGAAAAGTGGCATAATCACCACAGTAAAGAGCATAATCAGATGGTTGTTCTAAAATTATTAGGAAATCAAACTAGACCATGAGGATAAGATATAGAGAAATTTGTCCTTAGGCCTCTCTTCTTTCTTTATTTCTTTTAGGCCCTTGGAACCAACAATTCACCCTATCAATCCTCTTATAGAATGTAGCAAACTGAAAATTTCTATAGTTAATGTCTAAAATTTTGTGAAAGGAAGGAAGTTAGACTGAAAAGTTTCTACATTTAGTGAAAGATTTTGTATCAGGATAAAGAGAGGTTAACAAGGTGAATTATCAATTGGAAAGGCCTAAAAGAAATTGAAAGGAGTATGGTTGCAGAAGAAAATTGCTACCTCATGAAGTTCAAAAAGTAGGAAATTTCCTACCGCGGAGGAGACTGTAATTTTGTTACAAGTAAACAATAATAACATGAGATTTAGAGAAAAAAGATACCTGCTGTTCTATTCACCCATTAAGAAACTAACGATCACTGGGAGAAGTTACCAAGCAACTCTTTTCAGAAACTCCAAGTCCTTTATCCTCTTTGTACGTAACTGGCAAATTAAAATTAAACATTATGATTCATAAGACTATTAAAGAATAAGATGGCAAAACAGTAGTTTTTAGGTGTAATTACCTGTTCTACACAGCAACAGAGGCTTCAATCTTCTTTTTGATTGATACCAATATTCCTTTATCCATTAAAATTTCCACATACAATCATGAATTGTCAATCAACAAAAAAGGCACACATGTACATGAATGTGATCAATTCAAGCCGATCCAAATATCTGACCAAGGCAACATAAACTTACTTGTGCTAATTTATAAAATATCCAAAGATCAAGGGTAAAACAATTCATGGGGCATCCTGTACAATTAGCATAATGCCACCATATCAAAGTAATGGCATAATCTAACAATGTCTCAGCAGGACATGTCCTTAAACCTTGGGTTAGCTAGGGCTGTAATTTGAAATTTCATTATGTGATACTCGGCATGTAGCACTAAGATTGTTCTCCTCAAAATGTGAAAGGCAGAAGTAACATTTAACACCTAAATCCATGTATGGCCTGGTATCTTTCTTAACCCTTTCCTCCTCATCACAGCCCTTAATTGCAAAACATTTGCCCATCTACCATTTGCCGCGTAGATATTCGACAACAAAACATAATTACCTGTACTGTGTGGCTCAATTTCAAACAGCTTCTGTGCAGTAAGCTCTCCAAGCTCACTGTCACAATGTATTCTGCAAGCCCCCAACAATGCCCCCAAAACACCAGCATGTGGCTCCATAGGCATCCTTTGTATAACTTCATCAGCCTCTTTTAAGTGCCCAGCTCTCCCCAAGAGGTCAACCATACATGCATAATGATCTTGAGACGGTTCAATCATATATTTATTCTTCATCATCTCAAAATAATGCTTCCCTTCTTCAACTAAACCAGCATGGCTACATGCATTAAGAATCACAGTAAAGGCAACACCATCAGGCAAAACCCCTTCTTTAAGCATTCTAGAGAAGAGTCCTACAGCTTTATCTCCGCACCCGTGAAGAGAATAGCCTTGCATCATTGAGCAATACATGAACAAGTCCCTGCTACGCAATGACTCAAACAAATGAGCGGCTCTTTCCATGTTACCACACTTTGCATTCATGTTTATCAATGCAGCCGACACATGGGTTCTCTTGACATCAATCTTGCTTCGTGTGATATATGAGTCCACCCATTTTGCAAATGAGAGGCCACCCAATTGAGAACATGCCGACATCAAACCTACCAAAATGTGTTCATCGGGTTTAATGTTATTACCATACATCTCAAGAAATATCTTTATGGCCTCCGCAGGATGTCCATTTTGAGCATAACCCGATAGAATAGACGACCATGAGAACACATCTCTATGATCCTTTCCTAGTTCAAATATGGACCTCGCAGTTGTCATGTCCCCAATTTTCGCATACCCATCAATCATTGAAGTAAAAGTAACCGAATTCCTCTCGGTCATATCATCAAACAAACTTCTTGCATTGGCCATGTCCCGAACCTTCACATACCCATCGATCATTGCATTCCAAGTAACAACATTTCTCATTGGCATTTCGTCAAACAGCTTTCTAGCCGAACTCACATCGCCAAAACTTAAGTACCCAACAAGCATTGAAGTCCAAGACACCACATTGCCATCTGGCATTGCATCAAACACCTTCCGGGCATCATCGAGCTGCCTGCATTTCCCATAGAAATCGACCAATTTCGCCTGCAGATACACATCAGAATCCAACCCGCAACGGACAATGCAGCAGTGGAGAGAAGACCCAAGTGAGAGATTTCCCGCATCGGAGCAAGATTTGAGCAGAGAAGTGAAAGTATAGCCATCGGGGAGAAGAGGGCAAGTGTTCAGCAAGAGATTGAAGAGAGAGAAAGACTCAGAGAGGGGGGATCCATGATCACAGTGGGCTTTTAGGAGAGCATTGTAGAGATAGAGATTTGGTTCGGAGACGCGATTGAAGACTGAGACGGCGTAGTCGAGAGCAGAGAAGGAGTTGCAGAGGACGAGAAATCGAGAAATGAAGAATGGGTGCTGCTGGAATTGGTTGAGGATGATGTGGGTGTGGATCTCTTTGAGGGATCGAAGAGTCCTGCAGGAGCTCAGCAGAGTGTAGATTGAAGGAAGAGGACGCATTCGCGCGCTTTTTTTTGGTTGTTTCTTGAAGTTTTGGATCTTTGATGCTATTTCTCGCCACTGGTTTATGTTGACGCTATCAAATCCTCGGTCGGAATCCTTGATTCAAATCTTAACTTTAATAGTTTTTTGAAGGGTTTTTTTAGATATTAGTTCCTTTCATGTTTAGTAATTACATATTAGTCCCTTACATATTTAAAATTGTATATAGTCCCTCAATCCTATAGGATCTTGCAAAATGGCCCCTCTTTTAATTTTTCCAGTTAAAAAGCTAACCAAGGTTTAAGCCAACAACTGCAATCAGCGAACTACCCCTCTCTGTCTAATGTTTCAATTCGTCGTAAAGCTCAGCTTTGAGTTAGGGTTCTCTTCTAACCATCAGCGAAGCAAGTGGGTTTGGGTTTAAACCCATTGAGAAATGAGTTTGAGAACATAATAGAAGGGTAAAACAATCATTTTATCTCCAACAGTTAGACGGAACAATCCCCTCGAATCTAACGTATGTTAAGTAAAAGGACTATTTTGCAAGGTCCTATAGGACTTTTGGAGTATATAAGTATTGCCGTAAACAAAATGAGGATATATATATATAAATGAAAGTTTCATAAACTGTGGGGTATATAGATAGAGGGTATTTAAGTGCAAGAAACAAGTGAAGGGTATTTAGGCGCAATGTAGTTGAGACGCAATGGTGTTTAAATGCGATTAAGCCCAGAACCGACGGCAAGCTGAACAATATATAATACAGGGACATGATAATAAAATTAATTCGGTTGGCCCTCCAATGCGGCAAACTTTCCTCTTTCTTTTTTCTTTCCCCCCAATTCAGCTTCCTTCTTATGGATGACACCCCGTCTGCTATCAAACAGTCACCGTTAATAAAAAAAATTCTTTTATAATTATTTTGAAATTAAGACATATTTTTTATGGTGGGGAATATATTCAAGGATTTGTAACCTCGTTAGTTTATTTCTTTCTTCCTTTTCCTTTCGACCAAATAATTCCTATCAACTTTGCATCTTAGCCCTCTTTGTTATTGCTGCTATCGATCAACACACCATCCCCCGATTTTTGTCAGTCTTAATCTATATCCCGAAGATACTCAGTATAATTTGGTTAAAAACTTTATCGATCCAATGCATCTATAATTTTAACCCCTAACAAAACCTGAAGATTGTTTGGTGATAAAATTATCCATATTGGATTACAGTTTTTTAATTATGCCTCATCTTTGGAGGGAAAATGACTTTGAACTGTTTTTATTTAAAAAAAAAGATTTTTTTGAGTCACATTATATATGTAGTAACAAATAGTTTATGTCTATTCAGAACCCAAAACAGGCATTCTATACGCTAGTGTAACTGACATACTCGTTTATTGCTAAGAGAGTAACTTCCATACTAATGCAAAAAATAGCTTTAATTAGGTAAAAATTAACACACCTTAAACTCTACTTCCATCTATAAATTAAGAAGCTTAATTTCCTTCTCTTCTCCATCCAAGTTCTCATTCTCTATAGAGGAAATGGGTATCCTGAAGCCTGTTCTCTTTGTTCAGGTCTTTCTCATCTCTCTCTTCTCATCCTCTCACTCTCTACTCCCTAGTCGGCATCATTTTAGACATCACCTTCATCATCATACCCATATTGTTAATGGCAGCTATCACATAAAACACTTCACTCAAAACTTAGACCATTTTGATTATACCCCTGAGAGTTACAAAACTTTTCAACAAAGATATCTCATCAACAACACGAGTTGGGGTGGCGCAAAGAAAGGATCTCCAATATTTGTGTTCATTGGTGATCAAGAAGATATTCAGCACACTGCGGGGACCAAGGGTTACATGTTTGAGATCAATAAAGTTTTTAAAGCTATGGTGGTCTTCATTGAGGTAAACTATAGAATTTAACTTTGTATATATGCAACTATGCAACTAGTTGAGGTAAACTATCGAATTTAACTTTAGCATATATGCAACTATATATGTTCTTTTTGAAGGAAAAAACAGAACTCCACGTATCTAACAAAATGTACATAAATGAAAACTGTTGTTCACGTTGGCTATATGTCAGAATTTCGGCCTCATCAAAAAATCAATATCCAAAAAATATATAGTCGAAACAATCGAAATATCATTATAGCAACTATGTTAACTTATTAATGTTTTTTTTTTTTGGTGTTGTTTAAATTTACAGCATAGGTATTATGGGAAATCAATTCCTTATGGTAGCAAAGAGGTGGCATATAAAAATTCAACCACATTGGGATATTTGAATACAAGACAAGCCCTTGCTGATGTGGCAACATTGGTCACTGATTTGAAGAAGAATGTGAGTGCATTAGACTCTCCTGTGGTGGTATTTGGAAGTGGATATGCAGGAAGTAAGTCACTTCTAATTACTTACCTCTATTGTGGCATGGTTAACTTTTTACACTAATTCATGTCATTTTCAACTTCAATTTATATTACCTGTACCTCTTTATTTTGAATTTATGCAGTTATGGCTACATGGTTCAGATTGAAGTATCCTCATGTGGCTCTGGGAGCCTTGGCTTCATCTGCTCCAATTCTTGACTTTGATAATATGGTTTCTCCTCACAGTTTTACTGACATTATCACAAAAAACATCAAGGTCTCTCCCTCTCTGTGAACTATTGATTTTTTTAGAATTTGATTAACTTGTTAAATTTGTTGTTGATTATGAAAATACTATCATTGCATGCCAAATATTATCAAAAAAATTATAGAATTATAATGCGTGAACATTTCAAATTGAAAATTTCAAAGGAAAAAAGCTTTATCCTATATCCATTTGTCTAACAATCTAAGTTCACAATTTCTTTTGCTATCAGTCGGAGAGCGAAAGCTGCTACAAAACTATAAAGAAATCATGGGGTGAATTTGAGAAGATACTCAAACAAAATGGTGGGGGTGATAAGCTATCCAAATCGTTTAAGATATGCGCGTAAGCATTTTCATCCTCACTTTTTTTTTACTGCAAATACAAGAATAAAAACAATTTTGAATGCATTTATCTTCTCTTAATTTAATTTTCTTCATACAGTCCTCATCCAATCAAAGATGATCTCCATGACAAATTGTTTGGTCTCATTGAACTCGCTTTGATATATTCTTCGTTATCGGATTATCCATATGAATCCCACATCCACACTCCTCTTCCTCCTTTTCCCGTGAAAAGGGTAAAATGAATATATTAATTTTTTTTTCTTTTCCCTCTTCTAGTTTTTGAAACTTTTAAGATCAAAATTATCGATATTTTTCTTTCTAATTGCAGATGTGTGAGGTTATTGATTATCCTGAAGGAGCTAGCGACACTGCATCAAGAATACTAGGCGCACTAAATATATTCTACAATCACACAGGAAAATCTCCATGTTTCAATCTTACCTCCGAGCGTAAGTCCAGTGGTATCCAAGGATGGAAATGGCAGGTAATAATTTCCCCAAAAAAAAAATAGTTTCACTAAAAAGAAACTGACGAAACAATCTTATTTTCGACGTTAATGTAAAATATTTTTTCTTTTGCAATGCAGGGATGTACTGAACTGGTCGAGCCATCAATAAAGAACAAGAATGATAGCATTTTCCCTCCTGACTACAAGCACCAACACAAGCAAAAAAGCTCTGATTGTCCCAAGGACGTGAAGCCTCGGCCTCATTCTATCACTACAGAGTTTGGTGGTCATGTGAGCCTCCTCTAATTTATGGCAAAATCACAGAAAAGCCCCCCTGAGATTTACAGGCATAACAGAAAGAAGTTATTAAAATTAACACTTTCATCCCCTTCTATCGCAGGATTTGAGGAGGGTACTAAAGCGGTTTGGCAGCAACATCATCTTCTATAACGGGAAAAGGGATCCGATTAGTGCCGGAGGGTAGTTCCACATTTTATTTACTTATTTTTATCTTTATGTGGCATTTTTCAAGTAATTTACTGACGTTGTTAATATTTTTTTCGAGCAAACAGTGTTTTGGAGTCTATTTCTAAGAGCATTGTTGCCATTGTTGCACCAGAAGGTAGGACATATTAACCCATATGTTAAAAAATATTCATGCAACTTTGGGTTTATCTAACAAAATAATAAGTTTTACTTGTTTATTTTATTTTTTGAAATATGCATATATAGGTGCCCATGAAGCAGACCTCCTGTATCCTAAAAGGGAAGATGCAGAATGGCTTGAAAAAGTTAGAAACAAGGAGGTCAAGATTATACAAAAATGGCTTGAAGAGTATTATAACGATGACAATGATAATGATGACAATCAAGATGACGACTAATTAAGGCAGCTCGGAGTTAATTTCATCTGAGAGATTACTAGCTTTGACTTCTCTTTGTTTTTTGTAGTAACGGAATTACCATTTTGTAATACTTTGTCATGAAAATTACACTGATCATGAAATGAACGTTCTTCTTATATTATTATCTCTACATGGGTCTATATTTTCTTCATTTGAGTTGGCAAACGTTACGAATTGAGATATTACTCACAAACTCGACGACTTGTCTATATTTTTGCCTAATTTAAAAATAAAAAAAGGAACTTGTGTGCATTTTGATTTTTTTAGAGCATTTATAAACTCATTAACTCTTTTGTTAGGGAGATGGAGTATATTTTGTTTTAGTTTGAGTTATTTAACAACATAGTTTATAACCAACCGGTTGCGCTGTCCTGAGGCAAAGTATATGATAAACAGATCCATCTTTAGTGACAGTCACAGAGCATATGATAAACAGATACACTCACACTAAGTCAGACTCTAATACCAATTTGTTGCAATGGGGGTTCCACAGACATAGAAGATGTCTATATAAAATGGATAATAGCACTGTACTATGTAATCATAGTAGAGACTGAGAACATCACACAAGGATTTAACGTGGTTCGGTCAATGTGACCTACGTCCACGGGCGAGAACAACAGAGAAATTCACTAATCATAAAATAGAAGACTACAAAGGATCGAGATCGCTCTCTAATCTCACCAGAGAATAACGCAAAAAAAAGAAATTAATTCTCTGTATAAATTAATTCTTTCTATCACTCTCTTTTCTAAAACTCCTCTCTGTCTTGATGTTCCTAATGCCCCCACCATTCCTCCTCATTTATAGCCCTTTAATTATAATAAAAAATTGCTAATGGTCAGTGAAACAGTATTGGAGGTAAGCGAAACAGTGAAGTTTGTTGGATCAAAATACTATCCTGATTTCTCTTCTCTTCTCTTCATTCGAAGTCACACTTCACACCAATTGATGTAATTGAAATTGAAAATCAGCCAAGTGAATAAGGGGAGTAACTTTATACTTAAAAATTAAATTGGCTAGCATTACTTAGTAGGATTCAGGTACTTACATGAGAGAATCCCCTCATATGTCGTATATTTCTGTTATTCTCTATACAAAATATACCAGAAAGTTTATCACCACATAAGGCACATATATAGTTCTGACAAATCAAATTAATTCAAAGACCCACATTCATCAAAATACAAATACGGGGTTGAGTCTTGAAGCAGAGGTGGTGAATATACAAAACTAGAAACTACCCCTCATCAATTAAGTTCGGCCCGTGCCGATACTTTTTTTTTTTCCCAAAATAAATTTCCACAGAATTAAATGAAATGCATAACAGAGGATATTTCTGATAACAAATTAATGTTTTCACCTTCAAATTACTGGAAAAACCTAGTGATTCCAAGGAGAATGATGTAGCTATCAAGATAGAATAAAGGTTTTCGGTTTTTTTTTTCCTTTTCCCCTTCAAATTATGAGTCTGTACCAGTATCAGTGTGTTTTTGGAACTCAGGATGTGTATCATGTTACCTTTCTTCAGAGGCTACTACTCATTTTGACTTCGTCCATTATTTTCAAAACTTCAAGATGGGGACTTAAACCAAAAACATTGCTGATCAGTAATTCTCTAATTCAGTGCTAGCTTTAACCCAACATCGGCTGTTCACAAAAACATCAAGTCATAACTTCATGAAACTGCCGTATCAGTTCACCACCTAAATTCCAATAAAACCTCATAAAATCCAACCGTTAGCAATTTTGGCCAGCTCCTCCCATAAGCCTCGCCTACATAAATCAGCAGGTTTCTTCTCCGTTTTCACCGTTTCAATTCTATGAGCTTCTCCCTAGACATGGGAGTCTATAGGCCTATCCTCTTACTCCAGTTCTTTCTCCTCATTCTAATCCCTTGCTCGCACGCAGTTTTCAAAATAGAACCTCAACGGTCTAAAAGGTCCCTCATAGGAAAAGCCAGATATCGCGAGAAGTACTTCTCCCAGAATCTAGACCACTTTAACTTCAACCCGCAAAGCTACAGAACTTTCCAACAGCGATACCTGATTAACGATACATATTGGAGAGGAAAGAAGGATGAGTCCCCAATCTTCGTGTTTTTGGGTCATGGAGACAGTATCAAGGAGGTTGCAGCCGACGCCGGTCTCTTATATGACATTGCTCCCACTTTCAATGCTCTGATTGTGTACATTGAGGTAAGACTTTGTTTAACTCGAACCGCGAACAGCGAACTATGCAATCTTAGAAACCCCCTTACTTTTTAACAACCCTTGCCCACAAAAGAGTAACATAGAGGGTAACAGGCATGTTTGGCCTCCTTAAACGGGTCCGAGACTGGTCCTAGCACCATTTTGAGAAGAACCTTGTCTGGGAAAAACTCGGACGGTATCGACCCAATTTTCACTAGGCCAAAAAAAGCCCGCCTAAAACCGGTTTTGTTTTGATCCTCCTCTCCCGGGATCAAAACTGAACAAGTTTATCTCAAAAAACTGGTTTGGATTAATTCTGGACCAGCTTTGAGGCGTTTGCCAAACTTACCCAAATTATTCAGAAGTCATGTGACAACTTAAAAGATTTATGTCAGTGTGTGTGGGTGAGTGGAGTGGGGGGGTGGGAGGTGTGCAAAAGTCCCCAAGAGGATTTTGTGAAATTTACCCCTACTAGTATTTCTCAAGGAAAAAAAAGAGACTAATTAGCTAAGTATTGAAATTTGCAGCATAGGTATTTTGGGAAGTCAATTCCCTTCGGCAGTTTAAAGCATGCCTATAAAAATGCAAGTACACTCGGATACCTGAGCACATCACAAGCACTTGCAGACGCAGCAGTATTGATCAGATCACTAAAGGCGAATCTAAGCGCTACAGGATCGCCCGTCGTGGTATTTGGGGGTTCCTATGGAGGAAGTAAAAAAAAGTTTAAAACCTTTAATATCTACTAGAATTTTTCGACGAATATATTTTATCGCTTACATTTATCGTTCTTTGACGACTTGTAGTATTGGCAACATGGTTTAGATTGAAGTATCCGCATGTAGCTCTTGGAGCCTTGGCCTCATCTGCTCCAGTTCTATTATTTGATAACCTTGTTTCTCCCTACAAAATAACAGATATCGTCGCCCAAGATTATAAGGTACTTATACAATTCTTTTTGCAATTTGTTTGGAGAATTCTTTTTGAAATTTAAATACATAATTTAGACTGTCGATAACCATCTTTACTGACACCAGAGTGTGAGCAAAAGCTGTTACAGTACAATCAAGAACTCGTGGGAAGAAATAAAGAAAACTGGTCGCAGAAAAGGAGGGAGAGATCAGCTAACTAAAAAACTCAGGATATGCAAGTAAGGAGCTTCAGTTTTGACTTTCTCAATACAACCAAAATTTTCATCAAAAAATAATAATTTTTCTCTCTCTCAGGAACAAAATGTCGACTGAAATTATGGTAGAGAAAGTATTTGGTTTGCTCGAGACGATGCTCCTATTTTCTGCCATATCGGATTATCCAGTTAGTGCAAGCATTCATGCCAGTCTCCCAGCACATCCGGTGAAAAAGGTAAAATTTCTCGGAAAACATTTAGCTTCAAAGATTCTAGTTTTCTCAAGGAGTAAAGTTTCTCGCAAAATATTGTGCAGATATGTAACGCCATTGATCATCCTAAACTTGGTAAGGATACATTATCAAGACTCTATGGTGCCATGAATTTATTCTACAATAGCACGGGACAAGAAAAATGCCTCAGTATCAAGTCGGACAGTCAAAATGGATCTGCTACTTATGGATGGGACTTTCAGGTGAAACTAAAATCCATATGTAAATAATTTTATGACAACTATTTATTTGAATCTAAGTTGTACTTTTGTTGATTATATATGCAGGGATGCACAGAATTGATTCAGCCACCGGTTAGAAATTCTAACGACAGCTTATTCCCTCGTACGTATAAGCACAAAACCATTGATAGGGGATGCTCAAAGTTCTCCGGCATCAAGCCTAGGCCTAATTGGATTACCACAGAGTTCGGTGGCCAGGTGAGTATATTTTATTTTAATTTAATTTAATTTATTTTTTTATATACTCTTTTACAACTCTTATAATTTTTCTGATTTCTCCTTGATTATAGGATTTTAAGAAAGTTTTGAAGAATTTTGGTAGCAACATCATCTTCTCCAATGGACTAAGGGATCCACTCAGTGCTGGAAGGTAACTGATCGAACTCAAATATAGGTTCTATATATTAATGAAATGAAAATTTGTTAATTTTCTGATATGGTTTTTTTTAAACAGTATTGTTAAATCAATTTCGAAGAGCATCGTAGCAGTAACGATGGAAGAAGGTGCGCATAACGGAGATCTCTTCTTCGCTACGAAGGAAGATCCAGAATGGCTTCAGAATGCCAGAAAGAGAGAGATCAAGATCATAAAGAGGTGGCTCGAACAGTACTACATCGATGCTGCCAGTTTGTAACAGTCATTGTATTTTGATCTTCTAAAATTTGAATCTCGGGGGGTTTTTTTTCCCATCTTTTTCTTCCAAGGGAACAATATAAATTTCAAGTGTTATGGTGACATTAAGATGTCCATGTTATTGTTTACTTTCATTCGTAGGAAATTATATTAGTAGGTAATGAAGCACCCCTTTCACTATTAGACAATAGAAGAATTATTTTGATTAAGGACATGTGATGTGATGGATATGATGATTTCACTCTTTAAGTATCAAAACACATGACCAATTTACTAGAATTTGTTAAAGAAGAAAAGAGTTGTACCGCGAAACTCCTTAGTGAGACAAAAAGAAACTCCCTAGATTTTCTAACCAAAGACACTATCAAAAACACTTCAAGCCAAACCTAATCCACTATAAACTCCAAGCCTCAAACAAACTTTCAACTATGCTTCTTCATCCTCCTCTAAAATCACATGGAGACCTCAAGAACTTTTCTCTTCTTTCTTCTCTTTCTTCTTCTGTCTTCGTACACTTCGGCGATGCCTAGATTCCCTGCTACTCTCATCGGTTCTAAAAATTTTCAGAAACCTGTGAAGGTTTCCTGTGAGATCAGATACTTCATGTAAAACATGGACCATTTCAGCTACAAGCCACGGAGCTATGAAGCGTTTCAACAGAGATAATTTGTTTGATGACAGGCATTGGGGAGGCGCAAAGAGTCTATCACCAATATTTATGTACAATGGAGATGAAAGCGATATCGAGTTGTTTGCTGAGAATACCGGATTCATGTCTGATATCGCACCATACTTTTTAAGGCTCTTCTTGTTTTCATTGAGGTAAGAAAGGAGCAACTTTTGTATGGTTCTTTGTACTGATATCATGCAACAAAAATAAATAATTATGGATATTTTTATGTATCATGCACATTATATGTAAATTTTATTAATATTTAATATACTAATATCTTAGTCGTGACTAGTCGAAGAAGTGTTTTTGCACAGAGAGTAACCCATGAATGAGGGTGTAAGTTAAAAAAAAAGCAAGGTACGCTCTTTTTTCCCCAAGCAAAGGCTGGATAAACAAATTAAGCATCTGTAGAGCAAAAAATTCTTTGGTCGTAAACATGGGTTTTTCAAGTCACATTTGTGCAGCGTTACAAGCAAAGACACGCATCTCTCTCTGTAAAATATTTACAAGGCCGAGTTTACCAGCCATTCTCCGCAACAGGATGCCTTATGCCAAAAAAGCCCAACCAACCAACCAAAACTTCTCGCGCGTGCTGAAGTGAAGATACACAAATCTTTCCCTCACAAGCCTGATCGACAAGAGGTTGCATATGCATATGATGAGAGCAATTAGAAAAGCGTGCACTTTGAAATTAGAATCCGATTTCAGTGCTTCATGCAATATAGAGAGTTTACTCCAGCAAGACGACAATCTCTCTAGGCTTGGCAATAGCGCTTCATGCAATAAAAGAGGGTTCGAATTCATAAGCAGGAAGAAAAAAAAAAAGGAAAGGAAACGATTGAAAAGAAATATATACGGGTAAGAAAATGAAGGGTAAACTTCACAAAGCCCTAAACTTTGAAATTTTGCATAAACTCCCCCTAAAATTTATAAATCATAAAACACCCCTAAACCTCTCTAACTTAGCACCTTGACTGACGACAGTTGCCTCAAATTGTCAAGTGCAGGGCTTTTGTAGGATTTTACACCAAGCTGATAAATATAATTTCTATATTACCTTTTCGGACAGAAGGTTAGGTAAGAAAATTGAACAGGGTAGTCTTGGACTTTTTACTCAGTCCCTTAATGCTACATATCTATGAGTGTTCCTAATTTCCAGAAGGCTTAGTCTAATGAAAGTTCATGGAAGTTTTTCTATGATTTATAAAGTTCCGCCCGTTGTTCAAATCACCACCTCTTAAAGTTCAGGGGGTTTTGATAAATTTATCCAAAAGAAATAGAAACAAAGGAAATCTCATACTTGTACTCCATGTACACCATCCCGCTAGCTCCTGATAGAGCGCTCATCTCCAGCACTCAATACCTAATACCACAAAAGAATCAATTTATATAGCTTGACAGAATTAAAGAATTTAAGTGTATGGGAAAATATACAGAGACGGAATTTGAGAGGACCCACCTTGCTGAGGAGGTCAAGTTGCTCCTGTA
>BQKN01000734.1:0-14392 GCA_022839385.1 Asparagus kiusianus | reverse complement strand
ATCATTTCTTTGTTATTTGAATTCATTGTAACGGCTGAAGTTCTAATGAAATCAATGATGAAGGCAACTTTTCCTAAAAACAAAAGAAGATTTTGTTATAGTAGAGCTCCTTTATTTCCCTTTGTCTGTGGGCTTCTTAGGGGCAGAACCCCTATCCTCTTCAGTCTGTTCTTCTGCTCGACCAACTTGATCATACTTTTTCAAGTATGTCTTGACTGATCTGGTGTGTGTTCCAGGGTTTGCTTCTTGGTCGGCAGCAAGGACGATCCTCTCATCTTCTGAGTCGGTGAGGGGGATCCAGATGTGTATCATCTTCATTCAGAGAGGGGCTAATCAAGTTGGATGTTCTAGCCTTGTTCCTCTTTTTCTTTGTCGATTTGCTTGTCCACTGTTGATCTTCAAGCAAGTCGTGACAGACCCACATTACCTCTCCTTTTGGAGTAGTAAGGGGTACCAACCCTTTCTTTTCTGATCATTAAGGTCAGTATTTTTCAAGTGTAACTCTCCTTTGGGGATAGTAATGACGCCATTAGGAGCTACTACAGGTGGTAAATCTCTGAACTAGACCGATATTATGTTTGTAGATATGGTCTTCTGTTCTGGCTTTAGCTTAAGCACATCAGCATCAACCAATGCTTGCAAAAGATCCTTAAAGATGTGGCACCTTTTTATTGGATGTCCACGCATTCTGTAATGACCGAGAATTTTAATACTGGTTAAAATAATTTTTTAGTATTTTAAAATATTTAATTATGATTTTTTAAAAGAGTATTTGTATTTTTCCTGAATTTCTACAAATTTCTACGATTTAAAGTCCAAGTTTTATATTTATTAAAGTGATATTAATATTTATAAATTAATTTTGTGTAGTGAAAATTTCTGGAATTAATCTGTTGTATTATCGATACTATTACATACTATTTTAAATAATATATTGTATTATTGTTACTATTACGTATTATTTCGTATAATACGTTGTATTATTAATTACGTTTTATTTGTACAATTTACTGTATTATTTTTACTGTTACATATTATCTGTCGTATTAGTATAACTGATACATTTTACCGTGTGGATAATTATCCCATAATTATTTCACTTTAAATATAAGTAATTATATTTTTTATTAATTATTCTTATTTAATTGTATTGTATTATTTCTTCTGTTGCATATCAACTATTGTATTAATACAACTGGTATGTTTTAATTTGTATATAATTTTCATATAATTATTTAATTTATTTCATAATTAATATTATTTTTTAATTAATTAATTTCGTTAAAACCCAAAACCTAAACCCTATATATATATATATATATATATATATATATATATATATATATATATATTCGTTTTTTCTTCTTTCTTTTCTTTCTCTACGGTTCACGCCACGCCGCCCCCATTTTTTTTCTCTCTCCTCCCTCCCTTCATCTCTCTTACTTCGACGCTAAGCACAACCACCGCCTCCTCCCCTTTGACCGCCACCTCTCTCCTTCTCTCTCCCTCCGACGAGCTCTCCCGAGCAGCTCCTCCTTGAACTCTGACCATGCCTCCACCGTCGAACCCGAACTTCTCCTCATCCTCTCCGACCTCGCCCAGTCCAGTCACCGTTGCCTGATCCTCACTAGTCGAACCCATCAGCCACGCCTTCGCTCTCTCCTCGTCACCGACGAGCACCAACCCAAGCCCCTTGCACCCCGCAACCACCAGTGCCCCCAGCCACCAAACCCCGCTCCAGATCTCTTCCCCATCACGTCAGCCTCCTCTCTTCCCTCGCTACAAACCGCTCCGCCAGCACCTCCCCATCTTATCGGCCTCCTTCTCGTCAACCACAACCCCTTGTCCCCGAGCTCCACCATAACCCCGTGGCCTATGTAGCCACCCGCGCCCAGATCCGAGCTCAGCCGTGCCGAACTCCGACCATCGCTGTTGTGATCCCCTCAGCCGCCCAACTCCAACAGCCCACTCGCCTTAGCCCCTCCGCATACGCCTTCCTCCTCCCCTTCGTCGGATAGTCCCTGTCAGCCTCCCCTCTGTGGTCAGCCCGACGCCGACCACGACGAGCAGCACGACAGCCCTCTCTCTCCTCCCCGTTGAGATCCTACGTCGTCGCCCCTTCAAACCGCTATCCTCGCCTCGCCGTTGACGTTGCCGATTACCTCTCCCGCTGACGGCAGCCCTAAAAGCTCCGACTGATGCTCTTCAAACTACACTCAGATCAGACCCGCAGACTCGCACGTCGACGTTGATTCGTTCGACGAAAACCCCGAGGCAAGATCCTGCTTCCCTTGATTTGATATTCTATTATTCATATCCGTTATTAATTAATTGTATAGATTAGATTGTGGTATATTATTACATGTGTGAGATTGTTTGATGAATAATATTAGATAAATCATAACAATATGATAAATAGTATTTTTAGAACAATTATAACAAATTAAAAGAATTTATTTCGGCAGTAGAATTATTTTTGGATAATTATATTAATAAAAAAAGAATTTATTTGAGAATGGAATCATTTAGAAAAATTATAATAATTTAAAAGGAATTATTTTGGAAAAATAATCATTTTTGATAATTATGATGATTTAAAGGAATTTATTTTGAAAAAGAATTATTTATTTTGGATAACAAGATATTGATGAAACCAGACTGTATGCATGTTTTACTGATTCATGATTACATTTCAGGTTCTACGATTATTTTATTGTATTTGACATGTCTGTTTTTATTATTCCTGGTTGTGATTAAGAACCTTAGTAGTTCATGACTTAGTGTCATTGTGCATCATGAACAGACTTAGGACATGCTTGTGTGTTGTTGACTTAGAAAAGCAAGATGCGTTGGGGTGGGAAAGTCCATGTTCATGTAAATCGGATAAGACCGTTGATATATTTTTCAGACTCGCACAAGTGGATCAGTGTCTCCACTGGGGTTGGTTTGTTGAGTCACAATGGATCGGTGTCGCCACTAGGGCTGGTTGGTTGGGTCAAAGTAGATCGGTGTCGCTACTTTGACTCATGAATTTATTTGATTGGATGCACGTAAGGGATTTGTGAACAGTCAGTTATCCGATAATATGAGCGTTGACTCTGTGTGAGATGTGAATCAGTGACCTGTTATAGGATGGCTAGTTACATGACCTTGTTATTTTAATGATCCATGGATTCTTGTGAGATGTAGATCAGTTGTATTTCTTTTCATACATAGATCAAGATTAATATTTAATTATCTATAATTTGAGACATATAATATATACATGAGGGTTTTCTTGTTTGGATTATTTCGCTCGACGTACTACGTCTCTTGTTGTAGAGTTGTATGACCCTATTATTTGATGGTTGTTCTAATCGCTAGCTGCATGACCTCGTTACTCGATTGATTTTAGATTCTTCTGATTATTATATTTTAGTATTGGATTGCATTTTGATTTTGTTAGATTTCCAGTTGCACGTTCTTTTATCTTTTCTGTCGTTGTATCATTTTTGTATTGTTTTTTCGATCGGTCTATTTTCTTTTGTGGGATCCTGCCGTGTGCCATATATGCTGACGTACACCTATTTTCTCTGGTGTACGTCAGACTTAGAGGAAGAACAGGTTTAGCTGGGAGATCACTAGGAGCCAGAGGATTCTCAGCAGGAGTGCCTTACAGACCGAGCAGAAAAACCGAAGTTTAGTTATTCCCTCTAGTTGTTCAATGATCTTAGTTTACTTTTGTAGCATTTCTTTTCTGCCTTATTATTGTATTTTATATTCTCCAGTATTTTATTCAGATATGTATAAGGGCATGTTGACCCGAATATTATGTCTTGGATGATATTTCAGTTGTGATATGTATCATTTTATTCTGTGTTGTTCAATATATTCTTGCTGATTGTATTTCATTATATTCTTTTCTGCCTAGATCTATCCACTTCTGAATAGATCCAGCCGGCAGTTTCATAAACCATTCAAAGGCAACCCCCTTGAGGGTACCAATGAACAAATAAGTTAATATGGCATCGCTTGATATCACATCTCCAGTCTGTGACTTGAAGTAGTAAATGTGTTAATTCGGTGACCCTGTGCCGTCAAAAGCTTGTAGAGTCGGGGCCTTAAATCTCGGTGGAAAGGGAGCTGCACCCCATTCGACGGGATAAGGCCTCACAACTCCTTCTTCTTGGAGCTTGCTCCTGTTGGCAATGACGTTAAGGCGGGCTTCCAATTCTTACATTTTGGCCAATTGAGGATTCTGCTCGTTTCGGCTTCTTTTTCTTCTTCAGAGGAATAGGCTATGTGATGAGCTTCTTGATCAGAGGTCTCGTTCACTTTTTGTTTCCCCTTCGATGTGGACGATCCTCCTTTCTGGGAGGATTCTTGCAGATGTTGTGACTCAGCTTTATGAGGATTGGCCCTATCTATAAAGATTTGAGCCATCAGATCTCGAAGCTGATTGATGGTTTGCTATTGTGCTTGGAGCATGGCTTGCTGCTCCTCAAGCTTCTTTAAGAGATCTTTAGGATTTCCTACCATATAGACAGAGCTCTCATGTGCTACGAAAGAACTTAAAGATTGAACTTGAAGATTGAGACTTTGTAAAGGCTGATGGTTCATCATTAGAATCCACTCCTCTAGCCAATCTTCGATAATTGACAAGAGGAATGGCTCCCATCCGAGTTCGAGTGTGCCAGTATATTCCTCCGAACTCATCCCGGATTTCCCTAACGCTTGGAGAACGATATGTCTCTGATTCATTAGGACTAGGGACTGATGACTTCCCTCTACCGATCACATTGATAGTAACTTCAGGATACTCGGCCTCTGAAGATTTCTTCTTGTAATGATGTCGTCGCTTGTTTGGACGAGCAATGTTCGTTAATCGATCGAACACTGACCGCCTAAGAACAGAAGCACAACATTGGCATTCCGAGAGAACCACAGAAATAAGTCGCTCACATTGACATGAATGAGTGGCTTGTTGCACTGGTCTTTCTCTCGATAAAAGTTCCCTTAAATCGGAGACTTGGGAAGAATCTCTCACTGAACGTGAGGTTGAAGTTGAAACATCCTGCCCATCAGTAAACGTGACTGGTTTCTAGTGAACATGAATCATAAACTAATGTTTATCCTTTTTTACACAACGTACGACATCACATTTTGGAGAAGGGACGCGAGAGTCGTGCTTAGCATTTAGAATGCAAGAACTATGTTTGGGAATGGGAATGGAAGTGTCGCATTTTGTTTGAGCAACGCAGGCCTGAGGTCTGCGTTTTGTTAGTGTAACGCTCCATTGGCGGTTGCGTTCTAATTGAGTAACGTGACCCTCAGGACTGTGTTCTGATTGAATAACGCGCTCCTGAGAGCTGCGTTTTGATTGGATAACAAGCTCTTGAGAGTCGTGTTTTGGAGAATCAATGCGTTCGTGAGGTCTGTGTTTTGATTGAACAACGCGCCACTGAGGGTTGCCTTCAACTTGCCTTTTACGGAGCTCATGCTTGGGCTCATGAACGCGAGGCCAACGTTTCGTAGAAATGCCAAGTTCAGAGTCGCGTTTTGGCTCACAAGCGTGAAGCTCGTGTTGATCAAAAGATCGGCTTTCTCGGAGTTATGCTCGTCGTATGGATCTTCTCATTCATCGAGCAGCGTTCTTCTTAGCCTGTCTTAAGGTTTTTGAACAGCATCACCATCAGTACTGATCAGATTTGTCACCGCAATGGGCCTTTTGTGACCCGATACTTGTTGTATTGGTGCGGGCAAAGAATCATCAACTCCACTAACGAGTTTGGGTGAAGCTGAGCCTACTCCTGCAGAGGAGAGGCTGTCCTAGCAATCTTTGCCAAAGGAAAGGCCTTCCTTTGGTGATTCGGCTGCAATTGGAGCTTTAGTCTCCTAAGAGACTTTGCGGACCTTGCGCATAGCCTTGGGGCTGAGGGATCCGGAGGAGAGTGCCTCCTCGTACTTAGTCTGATCAAACTCTACAACAAGAGTTTCGATCGTAGTTTTAATAAGGTTGACGTCGGATTGCGCCATCACTTCTTCATTAGTGAAGCTATTCCCCAGCGAAGTTGCCATCTTTTTGTTCATAGGAAAATTAAAGAAGAAATGAGAATAAAATTCTGTATTAATCTCCCTAACTGACTTAGAAAAAGAATGAATATAATCTCTTATTGTAATCTCTTTGTAACTGATTTAGAAAAAGAAATTACAATTCTTCTCCATCGTTATCTCGATTTACAAAAGAAGGAAGGGATCAATGGTGACCCTCCCCTTTATTTAAAATTAGGTTCTTCTTGGTGTCGATAGGAGCTTGATTCTTATATCGCATTGACAATCCGAATGCTTCGCCTCATGGAACTTTGTTGATTCCTCTTGATGGGAAGAACTTGCAATGCAAGTTTGAAACTTTTAACGAGTTTATGAACTCTGATTGAGTTTGAAAACTCAATACGAGTTTAGAACTCTAGAACAAAGTTGATTTGATCTAACTGAAATCGGTTCACAAGTCAAGGAGAAGAAAAACTCCATAATCAGCTCCAAACTCTTTAAGCCTTCTGTTACCGATCTCTAGATCCAAAAAATGCTCAAAGATCCAAAAATCCAGCCGAAGATCTGCCAAAATATCCTAAAAATCTCGATCTCCAAGCTTTTTGTTGCTGATCTCTAGATCCAATAATGCTCAAAGATCCAAAGATCCAAACTTATTTGAGTTTCCTGCTATTTTTAAGGGTTTTAGGGGTGTAACTAACCCCTAAAATCGCTCCTTAGTGGGGTTGTGATCCCCTCAAATCATGAGAAATGGTTTTGGAACTGTTTAGCTCGTGTTTGAATGAGTCAAACGCAAAAATTATATTCTGGGCACGAACTCTGTGTTCTGGACTTGGGATGCGGAGTTGGGTTCTGCACTTGAGGCTGAAAAATGCAGTGGTGAGCCCTGCATTTTGAGTCTAGAACGCAGAAGTGAGCCCTACATTTTGAGTCTGGAATGATGAAGTGAGCCCTACGTTTTGAGTTTGGAACGATGAGCACTGCGTTTTAAGTCAGAAACGATGAGCTCTGCATTTTGAGTCTGCAATATAGAGATAAGCTCTGGGTTTTGGGTTTAAGAGACCGTTGATTTGTAGTCTCTCTAGTTAAAGCGTTGCAAAGATTGTGATCTTCATCTCGGCTCCTTGGAATGTGAGAGTCGTTAGTTGTAACTCCTATTGATGATTGTGAAGGCCATTGAATCAGAACTCCCATTGGTTGTTGTGAAGGCATTGAATTGTAACCTTCGTTGATTGTCGTGAAAATCTCCAAATTGTAGCCTTCTGGAAGTCGTCGAATTGTAACTTTTATTATCAGTGTTTGGTGAGAATCAGTCATCTACAGTAATTTTTAGATAGCCAACAGTCGAAGAAACTTGTCATCTTCATTCAATATACTCTGTATGCATCTTAATCCGCCGTCAGTTACTTTTCTGCATCTCAAATCATTAGCTAGATTACATTGTAAATTAACTATCTAAAATATTATAAAAATTCACTATTGCATGAGTGAATATATAGAAGTGAGGTAAAGTGAAAGAACACTTAGTAACAATACGCTAGGGTCAGGCTTATATCAGTAGACTGCCAATAACATTATGAGCTACTAAATCAATCAATATTGAGAATAGAACTATGATCAAATCGATAATATAAATATTGCCATTAATTATTTCAAGAGTTGGAAAAGTTCATAAATATCATGTCAAATCTCAAACGCTATAAAAGAAATTGTATTGGATAAGTCCAAATCATCTAAAATATCAGTATTAACAATTTTAAATTATGTCCTGACTCCATATCATACATTTCAGCTAACAATATATTTATTCAAATTAGATTACAGATTCCCTAATATATGATCAATGCAAATCAAAACAAAATGATGCAAATCAACTCAAATGACTATGTATGAAATATAGACTCGAACAATGTGATCAATGGCAAATGTATACTCAACGAAGTGTCTAAAATGAATGACGTCTATAGGGTCAAAAAATGTATGATTGAATTTCTTGTTTTAAGAATGGGTTCGATCGCTTGGTACGAATCCCTTACAATCACTCACTCTTTCGATTACAGAGGAAGAGAAGATAGATTTGACTTCTCTTTTGTTCGAAGTGGATTCTAGGTGGCTTCACTTGATGCTTGAGTCGAGATTGCTTCCCTTTGACGATCAGAAATTGATCACAAGAGCTTCTGACGATAACTTAGGCTGCAGGGAACGAAGTTCAGGTCTTAAGCTTGTGCACTAGAACTTTGCTTAGAATCTCCGAAATGCGAATTGCCAAAAGGTCCCTTTTTCATAGCTGCTTATGGCTATTTATAGAGTCTTAGCACGTAACTGACATGATGCAATCGTGGGGTCGTGGGCATAACTGACTCCTGAGATTTAGCCCACGTGGCTGACTGGGTCTTTAGAGCCGTTACAATCTGATTTAATGTGGGTGACGAGCTTTGCTGCATTGGCAAACCTCGTCTTTGATGTCGAGTTTCGCTACGGAGCGAGCCTCGTCTTGACATCAAGCTTCGCTGCAAAGCGATCCTTGTCTTGATGTCGAGCCTCGCTGTGAAGTGAGCCTCTTCTTGATGTCAAGCCTAGCTGCGGAGCGAGCCTCTTCTTAATGTCGAGCCTCGCTACGGAACGAGTCGCGTCTTGATGTTGGGCCTCGCTGCAGAACTAGCCTCGTCTAGATGTTAAGCCTCGTTGCATAGTGAACGTCACCTTTGAAAATGAGGTTCGATGCTTTTGAGCGAGCTTCTGAATGATGTTCGTCTTTCTTCTAGCTTTTTTGGATGTCTATAAGACCCCCCTTCAAAGTTTTCAGACTTGATTGTATGAAGTCTGAAATACTTTAAACTCTTTCAATTATCATGAGCTTGCTTTATAGGACAGACCTAGACTTAACACTTTGAAGCAAACCTCGTGGTTCCTTGCTTCTGGTCGTGTTGAGACGAGGCTCAATAGTTTGTTGAGTCTCGTTATTTCATACGAGCTTCGTCAGGTCTATGTTAGTTTGACAATCAGGCTTGTCTGCATTAAATGCGATGGCTTCTATCCTCGCACCTTTTCTAGACCTGATAGGTGGCCGACAGCTGGAGACGCGAGACCTCCTCTATAGATATCGTCCGCTAGGGATCGCGTTTGCTGATTTTTGCCGTGAATCTCGACCAATGATTCAATCTTTTCCCACTCCTATATATTTTAGGCATGATGATCTAGAGAGTCCTTTCCTCTCCTTCAAATTCCTCATGCCGTTAAATCTTTCATCTTTTAGGTTTTCAATTCTCTCTTTTTCTTTCTTGAAAACTTCAAGCTTTATATCAAGATCAATGGCCCGTAAAACTGCTGTTGGAAAGGGCAAGAAGGTTGTTGGTTCTTCTGACGAACCCGCCGCTCCGCCTGCTTTTCTAGAGTAATTGAACTCTGCCCGTTTTGGGTTTGAGTTTCTTGAGGATATTTCTAGGGATATTTCTAAAAAAAGTAGCATGCCAGGACTCAAGGTGTTCTTACATGCCAAAGGAAGTGTTGGGATGGAAGAATCTCAACCTTTCAGTCCTCATGAAACTCAGGAAGAGATGGATGCAGCTCTGGATGAAAGCACGCTTCACGGATCTCCTCGTATAGATGAATACAGAAGTCATATGCATGTCGCTGATGGTGAGGATGAGGCTTTCAGAACCGGAGCTGCTTTTAGTGAATTCGGGGATCCTGCTCATACTGATGAGCAACTTGAGCACTTTCAACAGGAGACTTTCGAGAGCATACTCCCACCTATTAGTCTCACCACAAAAGGCTTCTCTCAACAATCCACTGAAGCTGTGTTTGGGGAACCCGACTCTGCCATGGGACCTACTGGTATGCCAATCTCATCTTATATCTTAAGCCTTGAATTGTCATTTTTTTATGTTTATCCTCTGACATTCCTTCTACAGAACGAATTGAAGTAGCTGAAGCTTCAAGGTAAGTAGGAGAGAAATCCAAGGAGCCGGGGTTAATGCGAAGGTTCAAACGTCTCGTGAAGAAGCAAAGGCGAGAAGCTCCATTTATGATCTCTCCTCATATATAACAAATTGGAGTGGACATAGAGTCAGAGTCGAAGGATCCTCTATCTCGACTTTGCGTGAGATCTCGCTCTGAACCGAGTGTGAGTGCTGAGGACGCCCTTGTTACCCCTGGTAAGACATTTTCACTTTTTTTTAGATTTTCATTGCGCGAACGGAGCTGAACGTCTTTCTTTAGTTGTTCCTGCTGAAGCTGCAATTCCTATAGAAGCTGAGGTCGCTCTGAGCACGACTATTAAAGCTAGAGTAGCTATGGACACAGACGTTGCTCTCGACATAGCTGTTGAAGCGAAGTTGCTTTAGATGTAGTTTCTGGAATCGGGACTGAAGTAGCTACAAGTTGTAGGCGTATAAAACTGCCTATAGGTCCCTTAAAACAGCTCGACGACACCAATCGACAAACAGACCATCGGGCGACGTATCTGAACACGACCGTTAGCCCGATGACACCGAAGCCAAACGATACGCGACGAAGCAGACTAACGAGGCTACGAAGCTGACGAATCGCACGCGAGTAACGGAATGCATCCATTCGCGTGCGGAATCAAGCCAACGGTTCGGGGAGTCAACGAGTTATCCAAACAAGAGCGGACTCGGACGAATCATGATCGAATCAAGATCAGTTTCGGACTCGAACTCAGAAGCGGATTTACTGCCAAATCAGGAACCGGATTTACTGCTAAATCAGGACAACAAATCGAATCCGAACCAATCAACCACACAACCGAATCATGGACAGAGCCAGAACCGGACAAAGGACAAAACGACGCCACACCCGGACGACTCGGTCAAAGCCGAACCACCCAGGTGGCTCGGCCAAAGCCGAGCCACCCCATGGGGTGGCCAAGCCACCCCATGGTGGCTCGGCGGCGGCCGAGCCACCCCATGGGGTGGCCGAGCCACCCCATGGTGGCCGGCCACCTATGGGTGGCCGGCCACCTATAGGTGGCCGTCCTCAGACACGTGTGCACGGGCACAGTGAAGAGGGCCTATAAATAGGAGGGGGGTGGCTCATTTTCAAAGGTTGGAAAAATTGGAGAGAGGCGAAGCCCTGCAGGATTCGAAGCTCAGATCTAAAAAAGATTGAAGCTTTAGAACCTTGAAGACTTGGACTTTCAGATCCGGTGCTCGGCGATCGTCAACGCCAAATAAGGTAAGAGTTCGAGAGTAAATCGGATCTCAGATCTACGTAGTTATACTCCGGATCAAAGCTTGGTCTTTGATCCCGAGATTAGGGCGATTATTTCCTTGGTGAACTAATCCCCCCGGCTATTATTTCCTTGGCGAAATAATACCCGTCATACTGCATAGATCCGACCGGATCTAGATCGCGCGGTGGTCAACGGATAAACCCCGGCGCAGGCAAACAACCCACGCAAGCGAGCGACCGAAAAACAGGAGCTCGTGATTTGTTCGGCAAAAGGAGAAAGTTGTAATTTTTTTTTCATTTCTTTTATTTGATTTTTCATTGTAACCGGATCTTATAAAAAGACCGGACCTTTGTAATCGATAAACTATTACAAGAGTGTGCAATGGAATCAATGAAGAAAGACACGATTTTTCCCGCGAACAATCTGGCGACCACAGTGGGAGCCGCCGATCTCGCTGCCGGATCGGAGCGTCGCAGCCGCGGATCTCAATCCCGGTCGTGGAGGAGGTCGAATACGAGTTCGACCAGCAGAAGTTCGAGGAGTACTTGTCATCCTCGTCCAGATCAACCTCCCCCCCGCAAGTCCAAGAAGTTCTCCTCCAGGAGAAAAACTCGTTGGTATGAAGATGTTGAAAACACCAACGAAGATCTCACCCCGCTGATGCCAAAGTTGCATCGGGTGAGATTCCTCCAAATCCCAACCAGGTCGGATCTGCTCTGGCCAACCCTGCCGCCGCAGAGGGCGTGGTGACTCTCTCGAAGAGAGCCCGCCAAAGGCAACGTCAACGCCTTGCGAAGCAATTCGCAAAGGCCATGGAGTTAGTTGACGGGATCCGCTATAACGCGGATCTGAAGAACAAGAGAGGCAAACAGCCTCAACAAATGATGAGTGGTAGCTCCTCCAAGCCGCCAACCAACGAATGGGTCCGTGTTAAACGGAACCGTTCGACATTGGAAGAGCGCATTCACAAGCGTCGCGCGATGTTAGCGCAGGCACGGGCTCAAGTCCAAGAAGCCCGTAGAAGGCTACAGAAAGAGGTGGCCAAGAAGCCGCCATCAACCTGCAAGGTCTGGAGGCCGAAGTCCGAAGTGGCGATTCAGGCCAAAGAGCAACCTTCGCAGCCTTCAAAGCAGACTCAACCTCCGGCGAACCAAACGAAGTCGCCGACAATTCCCATGGCTACTCCGGGAGGTCACACAGAATCATCCCGGAGAAAGAAGTCAGTTTTGGAGCGCCTCGGCCCACTTCCCGATGGACGATGTAAAGCTCCAGTTCAAGAACGTTTGGGCCTGATGAAGAAGCCCCGAACGACTCAACATGCTGGGGGTTGCCGTCATTTTCAGCACGACAAGGATTTCAAGGCAGCTGTGCGCGCCAATTTGCGCATCGAAGTCCAGGAGTCCGCTGAGAACACACGCCCACAAAGGCATGTTTCGAGGCGCGTAACTTTTAAAAGCCCAAAGAAGGCAGTTCGCCCTCAGAAGGAAACATTGACGTCCGATGATGATAACGTTATACCTGAGAAGTTGTGCCAACACACGATAGGTTACTCCGACCTTCAAACAGACGAGTTGTACTATCGTGTTGGGGGTACGAGGAAAACCAGGAAGAGGAGTCCTCAAAGACTAGAGACTCAATGCCCCTGTTCCAAACTCATTCGGACGGTATTGTCTGAGTGTAACTGCATCAAGATGGTCCCCGAAAGAGTTTCAGTGTTCGAAAGGCTTAGTACCGAAACGCCAAAGCCAAGGCCTAGTCGTTTCCGACGAAGAAGAATGATGGTCGAAGATGGAGAATTTCCGAGGGTCACCGCTAATATGACCAGTAAAAGGATATCGACATAAGGTAATCTGGAGTCGATTCTGAAAGCATCCCGGCGTCTAACCCGTCTGCAGTCTGGAGCTATCGCACGAGGAACTTATGGTAGGGTTCGGACAAGACTACCTTCAGAAGATGAAGAATCGGATGCCTGCTCTGCGGTCGCATCTGATAACACCGTATCCAGTGAAGGACAACCCCGCGAGTCATTCATGATAAGCGCGGAACAGGTGGCCAAGATGCTCGAAGAGGCCATGACCAAACAACAGGAGAGCTTCAAGTTAGAGATGTAGGTGGCCATGCAGAATATAAGAGAAATGCATGACCAACAGATCCAAGCGCTGATAAACCAGCAAGGCGAGCCAAGTCGTCATAACCAGAACAATCTGGAAGATGAGGACACAGGTGCAAATGAAACTCATAACGCCAATAACCCTCCCATCAATGCAGGGGGGTGGTAACGAGGATGCCAACGAAGATACAAGTGAAAACTTGAAGATCAAAAACCTCGAGAGCAAAATCAATACGTTGATTTCCGCTCAAGAGATGAAGAAGACGAGCATTCCTTGTCCATACCCAAGAGAGTGGGAATCAATCCCCTCTCCGGCGAAGTTTAGTCTAATCAACTTCACGCCGTTCGATGGGAAAGGTTCCCCCACTCAGCATTTAATTTATTTCAAATCGCATTTGGGTGTTATCTCTGGTAATGAGCCTCTGATGGTACGGTCCTTCGTTTGTACTCTTCGTGGAGCCGCCTTCGATTGGTATCGCCGCCTCAAGCCAGGAAGCGTGAATAGCTGGGACGACATGGAGACAAAATTCCTCGCTAACTTCTTCGATGACGACACCGAGATATCCATCGGAACGTTGCTCGACGAGAAGCAGAAGGACGGGGAGTTAGTCGACACCTTCGTCAAAAGGTTTCGGAACAAGGCGATGAATTGCAGGGACCCGATCACTGAAGAGTTCATTCTCCAGACCTGCCACAACAACCTTTCATTGGACGTGTTGGAAGCAATGGGGACAGCACCGTCCAACACTTGGAAAGACTTGAAGGTGCGCGGTGAACAAGCCGAACGCTTCCTCCGAAGGAAGAAAGCCGAGAGGAGTCAATCAACAACTAATCCTCCGAGTTCGAACTTTGCCTCCCGTGGTAAGGGCAAGACACCTGCAGCGGCTGTTGATGCTAATCAAACGTCGCAATAGTAGTCCCGGAGACAGCAGAAGACTTCGGATCAGAGGCCTCAAAAAGAGTACTCCTTCAAGGACGAAGATGTTCCAGCCATCTTTGAATCACTCCTTAAAAATAACAAGATCAAGCTGCCACCGATCACGAATCAGGAGGAAGCT
>BQKN01000733.1:218273-248933 GCA_022839385.1 Asparagus kiusianus | reverse complement strand
CATGTAATAATTTTTCACTAGCACAAGCAAGTTCATCACTAGATAAAACATTAGTGGTTTCGAACTCGCAAACCTCACTAGGGCCATCGCCTAGTGGCCGTGTGCATGATGCTCCACATGAACTTGAAGACGGATCCTCCAAAGCTTGTCGGATCGTCTCCAAGTCCCCTTGATGTGCTTCAATAAATTTCCATAAGGTGTAAGCACTATCAAAAGAATCAAGCTTGTTAGACATAAATGAATCAAATGCATTTAATAAAAATTCTAACATAAGCTTGTTCATAATAAACATCTTTTTATCATGTTTGCTCCACTTGGATTTCTCCAACGTGGGCACAATATAAGCACAATCAATGATTTTCCATAAATCGATATTTTTAGATTGAACAAATATTTTGAATCTAAAACACCATTGAGCATAGGGGAAAGCATTAAATTTAGGAGCAATACTAGAATCATAGCCTAAACAAGATGCATCATTCATATCCATGATTTATAAAAATATGCAAGCAAGATACAAATGTAATCAAAACAAGATTAGCACAAAAAGATAACTTGGATCTTTAACTCAAGGCGGTTAGACCTTAAATCAAAGAGCACCAAGCTCTGATACCAATTGTTAGACCCTTGAGGGGGGTGATTAGGGTCTTATGCTAATCTAATCCGATTTAAATACCAATTAAAATTAATTAATAAGTTATCCTAGCAAGTATGAAATGCAATAATGTATATGAGCTAGGATAAGCAATATGAATATATAAACTAACACAAGATGATATATCCTACCAAAGAGATATACAATATGATATATGCAAGGATATGTCAACTAACACAAGGATAAACAATATAAACTAGATAGTGGATCATATAAATAATGAGCTAATGACAATGGCGATAAGAAATATAAACACAAGTATAAACAAACGCCAAAGCACACTCAAACACAAGATATGATCACGGAGTTCGGACCTTCCGTCCTACGTCTCCGCTCCCCTCTCCTGGGGAGAAATCCACTATCACAACCGGGTTTTCTACGCTCACCCGAATAACATTTACACCTCACAGTATCGGTTTTCAACGCTCACCGATCAACGTCACTCCTCACACTCGGTTTTCTAGATCACCGAAAATTCACAACACACTCGGTTTTCTAGCTCATCGAAAACCTTACAACACTCACGATGTAACAAATATAAATTTGTTCTCTACAATAGATGAGAACACAATTAAAGCATAACTCAATGTTACAATCTCTCACAACCCTAATATACTATGTATGCAAATACAATAAGCTCAAGCAGGTGTGTGTAACAATGAGATTCAATAAATCAAAACTAAACTCAATTAAAATCTAGCATGTAGAAATTATAAACAAAATAATAAATAGCTAGAAATGAGTTTAGTGATTCTTCTCTGAATAACAAGATGGAGAGATGGAGATTGAAGCCCAAACAAGAAGATGATCTCCTCCACTTGTGAAAACCAAACCAGCTTAAAACCAAACCCTTAAACAAACCATAAACCCTTGTTAAAACTTTCTTAAACTTGTTTTAAAACTCTCTCATTGTTAGATGAAGAACTGAAGGCAATAGGGTATTTATACCCACTTAACACTCAGCCAAAAACCCAAGAAAAAGACAAAAAGACCCAGAGAAAATCGGCTCAGAAAAGAGCCGTTAGAAAGCAACGGTCACATAGTCGGTCGACCGGAAATTCTATCGGTCGACCGCTATCCAGGTCGAAAACGAGAAAAACAAGCTGGAACTACTTCGGTCGACCGACGAAATTTTCGGTCGACCGATGGGAGCTCTCGGTCGACCGTACCGGTCGACCGACAGACTCTCTGTCGCCCAGTGAACACATGAATAATTAAGCGGTCGACCGGTGCGGTCGACCGAAAACTGACATTCTAGAAAAAAACAGGTTTTGAAAGCTGTATATCTGATTTTGAAACACTGTTTAAAAATATCAAACAAATTCCAAAAAATATAAAACTTTGGGGAATGATTGTAGACATGATAATAAACATGCTACAATAACTGGTTTCGAAAAAGGACTTCCCAAATAAAAAATATCATCATTTTACAAAATAGTCCAAAACATGAAAATATGAGATACTTGAATTTTGATGTTTTGACATAAACCAACTTTTGAAACTTTGTGAAATATTTTTATAGACTTAGTAAAACATGTATGAACTGATATTGAAGTCTACAAACTAAGAATATAATATTTTCACAAAATTGCATATTCTATGCAATAAATACCCAAAACACAATAGTAAATATGAAACATGTGATTTCATATTTATAAACATGAAAACTCAAAACTATATATGTATATATACAACTATATATATATATACGAAGAAACCAATGAATGTGTGTGTATAGATATTGAGCTTAGAGTATATAACACACATAATATAAAATCTAAAACTACATTACCCAAGCAATCTTGATCTTCATTGAGCTCAACTTGGTACACATTGCGGATGAAGCTAAACTTGGATCTTGAACTTGAATTGTACGATGCTTCACTCCACAATTCCGCCACCTCCTCTTGATATGATCGTTATGGCGCAATCCATCCATCCTCCAACTACGTTGTTTGTCTATAATAAATAAGAAAACACAAATACTAGACAAACAACATTAGAGGTAAATTGTTTGTTAAACATCATCAAAACAAAAAGGCCAACAAACTAGATGCATTTATAACTCATCACAAATATCGAGTTTGAGTGCCTTAAGTTTTGAAGTGATGCGGCATAATTATGTACCAAAATTGCAAGTGCACAATTTATCAAGTTATAGTATAAAAATATCGATCCCACGAGGAAGGTGATTTTAAGAGATTATTAAAAATGGTTCTTATGTTTTGTGCATGACAATTAGGAATAAAGAATAAGTGTGATTGTGTTGAGTGATTGTTTTGATTTATGTGCAAGGGATAATAAAATGAATTTTAGAGAAGAAAGAATCAAAGAATAAATGAAAACACAAGGCAAGAAATATGAATCAAGAAATAAAACTAAGAATGAAAAGAAAATTTAAGAAAGTCAAGATGGAGGATTCAAAAGAGGTAAGAAATCTAGAATATAATCCACTAACCAATTTCAATTATAAAATATAAACTATTCTCTTTTTATCATATTTCAACTTAGATTTATTAAGCTTAGATTATCAAACCATTTAAAGAAAGTGTAACATATCAAATTATCATCTAAGTCAAAATTACTATTCATGATAAGAACAACAACATGATAATAATCCTAGAATTCATAAGCATAACCTATCAAACCATTTAAGGAAAGCATAGATTATCAAATTCTTCTTCTACCGATTAGTTCTCTAGTTGATTATCCTAAACATGAACATTTTAAGTGCAAGAGAATAATTCATACAATATAAAGGAAATTAGACTAGTTTCATATAATTCTAAACTTCCTACAAGAATTAAATTCACATCTTTAAGAAATAAAAGCAAGAAAAAGAACTAATTACAAAAATAAAAAGAAAAGAAAAATCTAAACTATGAACAAGAAATAAATCTAACTACAAAGAAAATAAAAATCTAAACTACAAAATATATTACAAAAATTAAATGCAAGAAAATAAATCTATTCTACAAATTAAAGTGCAAAAAGAAATAGAAAGACAAGAAAGTAAATCTACACTACAAGCATGAATTTAAATCTAACTAATAAACAATAATAAAGAAATTACTAAAAAGAAATAAAAGAGAAAAGAAATGCAAACCTTCAACTTGCTCTTCATCTCCATCCTCATCATTCAACAAAGAGGAGAAAGAGCAAATTTAAAGAGGGAAAAATTATTATTATTAATTACAACTAAAGTTATAATTTTTGGAAGGCCTTCTCAATTAAGAGTAGCCCTCCTCTCCAAAAAGAGTTTACAAAATTTTTCACACCCTTAACCCCTCACTCTCTACCCCTATTTATAGTAATCTTTAATGAATATGAGTTATTGGATTTGTCTTGAGCCCTAAGTAACAATCTCCACCTTTGAATTTGCTTTTTGTTCTTCTCTAGCCCCAAATATAGGAGGTCCAATTGATTTTCATTTACAAATCTGGTCCAATACAAATTTGCAGCAACAATGGTCCATTAGTCATTTGATTTTCGGAAGAAGTTGAACAGCACGTCTTAGCCCATTTGAATTAAAAAAATATCACAAGTCCGGTCTTATCTTTGGAGTTTCTGCAGCAAAGAACAAGTCCGGCCTTGATGAAAGAAACAAGCTCATTTGATTTTCGGCCCATGTGCAATCAAATCTCCAAATCAATTCTCTTCAGCCCATGTGTTGGACTTCTGCAGCAACTTGTGATTTTCCAAAATGCAAATGAAAAGTTAAACAAACAAATCTGGCCCATCTTTGATTTTGTAAAATTCCAAGCAAGTCCGGCCCATATGAGAGCTCCAAAGATGAAAGTTCGGTCTTGTAGCAGGTTTGGTCATGTGGTCTTTGCATCCAAGTCCATCTCATTTCACTATTTGCTTCCAAGTCCATCTCATTCCACTATTTGCATCCAAGTCCATTCATTTTTTCTTTTGATGGGCTTTGGGCCTTCAAGCTCATTTGAGAATAAAGAGGATTTTGCTTCTTTTGGACATTTTGGCTTTTGGCTTCAATTGATTATTTTCTTCACTTGCTTGATGGGCTTCATGCTACAAAATAGAAAAGAGATATTTTGAGAGGTTTTTATATTTAATAATATTTATTTATATTTCCATTCATTTATGTGCAAACTAATCTAACAACAATTATTAATGGTATATTTATTCATATAAAATAGATAATGAGGGTATAAAATTGTAATAAAAATATGATTATCATGAAGCAATATGAGACATTTCTATAATGTACTCACTGATATTTCCTTTGTCCTTATACTTTATCGAAATCAAGCGAGCTAAAAGCGTGCTTGTTTCTACCATATCGTTTTTTGCAAAATGCTTCTTAATTTCAGTAAGGAAATCTTTGACCTTATTAATCCCTTTGGATTCTATGCCCCTGAAGGCTTCCGGAACGTCGCTCTTAATGATCATAAGACTCATGCGATTTGAATGCTCTCATTTCTCATACTCCTTCTTAATATCAAGAGTGATGTCCGCATTGGGAGGTTGGGGTTGTGCAATTCTTAATGCAAGGTCTAGATTCATGCAGCCAAGAACAATTAAAATGTTCTCTTTTAAAACCTTAAAATTAGTCCCATTGAGCATGGGAATTGAGTTGATGTTAGCAGAAATTGTTGCAGCAGATGTATTAGCTAAAATAAATAAAAGATGCTCACAGTATTAACTGTAATTAGTAATCAATAAAATTCAAATAATAACAAATTTCATCTCAATATATCTGACACAACATTAATATCAAGTCTTTGGACAGTAATATTAATTTGAAAGTGATACCTTATTGTAATGATCAAACATTGACAATAACTCATGTCAAATAATGAAACTATCTTTGAATCGATTAATTATTCACATGTAAACCTTATAATTGTCATATGTTTATCATTACAGATGTGTATGCAGTTTAAATAAATATTAACCTTCTTTTGGGCCGATTAAATATTTACACGAAAACATACAAACAACCATCTAACATCCCACATGAACAATTTATACAAGAGAGATTACTTTGGCAACTTCTTGTTTCAATCAATCATTTAGAATGAAAGACAACTTTAATACCTTAGTGTCATATAATTTGAATTAAAAAATTGATTAACTACCAAATTTAATTCAAATTAAATAATTTACTTTAAATTAAATAAATTTTTATAACTTAATAAGGACCCATAATGAATTAAGGCCCACAACTTAGGTTTATTTGATAAATTCAATTAAACCATGCTTAAATTAATTGTAGGCACATAACCAAATGGACTTAATTTGAGAAATTCAAGTCCAGGCCCAAAAACACAAGAAGCTTAAGTGGGCTTCATAGGGCTTCAGCCTGAATTGGTCTTTCAACTATGATTGCCAGAAGCCTCATTTTTCCCAATGAGATCAAAGCTTGCCTTTGAAATCTCGTCTGAAATTCCCAAATCCAAGAAAAAATCACGAGGCTCGCCTTCGAAAAATTCGAAAGCTCACCTGATTAAGAGTTGAAGCTCACCTGAGAACAAGCATGAAGCTCGTCTAAACTTCCCAAATGAGCCGACAAAACTCAAGCTCGCCTGAGATCCGAATGTCAAGCTCCCTTGCAACGAGCGTCGATTATGCCTGAGTCGAGCTGAATCTCGCTTGAGTCGAACATGTGGTACGCCTGAGACCAAACACGATGTTCGTCTGAACTTCGAACCAAAGTTCAACTGGAACTTCAAGGTTCGTCAGAAGCAAACCGAAGTTTGCTAAATCGAATCGAAGTTCGCCTGAAGATTTGAACCTGGATCAAACTCGAAGTTCGCCTAAAGTAAGGTAAGCCCTCATGCCCTAATTTCTTCACCCATTAGGGTTTCCAAAAACCCTAGGATTCCAGATTGTCGCTGCCACTGTCATCATTTGAAAGCGGGGCCACCAGCGAACATCGCTAGTGAGGAGTTTTGGAGAACAACGACAAACCAAAAAAACATTTTTTTGTCGATTTTGAACCCAATCCAGATCCAAAACTTGATATGTTGCACACTTTTGATCTGAATCTTAATCCTTTTCAGATCCAAACATCCAAAAAAGCAATCAAACCCAAAAAATGGACTTTACATTTCATGAGTGCAACAGATCCAAAAAACCAAAGAAAAACCAAACAAAAATTGAGCTTTTACTATTCATCCGTGAACAGTTCTGAACAAATCATAGATTAAGATCAAAAAACCCAATTTTAAATCTTAAATCTCTAAAAAATAATCATGGTGGCTCTGATACCACTTGTTGGACTTAATCGTGATTAAATCATAGAGATTAAAACAAAAAGAGCGGAAGCTATACCTGAATATATTGCACGAATCTAAAATTTGGGTTTTGGATTTTCTAATCTTGAGGATTATCTCTTGAGATTTCTCTTTAGATAGGATAAGAGAATGAGAACTCAACCCTAAGATTAGGGACCATAACCCCTTTATATAGACTTGCATATTTCTAATTTAGCCCCTCATTAAATTAGAATTGTTATCTGGTATCTGCACAATTAGCTCCTCACATATATAAATACCCATTGACCCAATTACCTGATTGTTCACTTTATGTGGGTAAACTATAAAGATAGCAACATACACTTATATATTATATGTGCCCACAAATAGATTTAATAAGATTTAAATCCAACAAGCTACTTTGCAAGAAGAGACAGAGTAAAATTAGCTTCAAGTTAATTTATCATTAGATTAGTTAACTATTCCGTGTGAGAAGCTGGGTTTCCCAACTCATTTCAGGTAGAGACAAAGAGTAATTTTAAAGGGGGACAAAAGAAAAAAAAAGAAAACAAGATAAGTCCTTGGTCCTCTGTGGGGATGATGTATATACATTCTATTGGTAGACAGAACTTTACCATTTGGCGAAGCTTACCAAAAACATTTTACCCTGGGGGGGGGGGGGGTTAGTCAAGTACAACTCAAAATTAGAATTAGGATAATTTGTGAGACAATGTTTTATAGTGTTAGTCCATTGGAACTAGAACTAGGATAAAATTATACAATGTTAGTCAATAAGAATCGGATAAAAAGTAGAATTGAGATGATTATAAAAATTTATCCTACTTTTGTCAAATTTATATAGAAAAGAGACAGCTCTACTCTCTCAAATTGCCTCAAGTTTTAAGCTAGAACTACATGGTAAAAAACTAAAACTTTATTTTTTAGGGGGTGTTAGTCAGCTAGAATATTTTAATAGAAGTGGAATAATTTTTATTATGGGATAATTTTTTAATATGTGATATTTTAATAGGATAATTGAGAGCGATATTTTAAAACATTATATTTTAGTAGGACAATTGTTAGTATAACTAAGGATAATTTTCAAAAATCAATAAGCATATAAGTCATATATTTTGATGATCATACTACTATTTATACATTTTAAAACTTATTATTATTATTATTATTTTAGTGTTAATTAATCTTGAAGAACTATTAGATAGACTATAAGATTAAATTTTGATTTTTTTGGAAGTATTATTCTAATATAAATTAAAAAATAGTTTTTCCTTTTTCCGCTTTCTTTTTTGATACACCAGACATCATTCCATCATCTCTTAATTTTAATTAATTTTAATAAAACTTGAATTTTGTAATTTTTAAATTTAAATTAATCATACAATTCAAATATTTAAATAAAAGTAAAAAATAACATTTAATAGAAGGGAGTATAAGAAGAGATGTGTGTGGAGATCCATTAGCCAAAATTAGTGAGAGCAACGTCACGAGTTGTGTGTGGAGATCCATTGTTTGTCATTTTGGCGTAGCCCGGTCCTTGGTGACTGACAACGATACCCAATTTGTCAGTGGAGTCTTCCGTAACTTTTGTGAGGATTACAACATTCACCTCAAGTTCTCCTTTATTGCCCATCCCAAATCTAACGGGCTTGTAGAGGTTGCCAACAAATGCATCCTGCAAGCCTTAAAGAAGAATGTGGACGCCACCATAGGGAACTAGGTTAAAGAGTTACCTAGCATCCTCTAGTCGTACTGTATGACCCACAAGAACTCGATCGTTGAGATATCATTCAAGCTAGCTTATGGTGCCGAAGAAATTACTCATGTCAAAGTAGGCATGCCGACAATTCGGCTACAACACTTCGACGAAGACATGAGCCCAGCAGGACTCCAAGTCGACCTCTACCTCCTAGAAGAAACCAAGAGAAAGTGCTCTAGACTCAGGTCACCAATCAGCAACGAGTTGTCCGCTACTACAATAGAAAAATCCAACCAAGGAGATTCAATGCTGATGACCTCGTCCACCGGAAAGCTGCTTTCAACAAAGACACTTGGAGAGGCAAGATAGCACCCAACTTGGAGAGGCAAGAACTTCTAGCTGGCACCTATCGCCTAAGGGCTTCAGATGGGAGAGTCCTCTAGCATCCCTGGAATATCAAGCACTTACGATGTTACTTTCAATAATCTCGTTGTGTCATAGCATTGTAAATTTCATTTAAAAATATTAATGAAATTTTTATTGAGGCTCACTCGATTCCTATCTTGCACTCCTGTAGTGCTCAATCCATGTAGGAATTCTAAGTCATTAGTGCCTTTTCAGGAATAAACCCAAGGCACTCACCATATGGTTGATTCTCACAATTGCCTCTTAACCATCATGGTTATATTAAAGACCCGGGCATCTACGTAAGTCTCGGGCACCCAACCTCAGGGTTGTTATTTTTCCTAATTACCCCCAGGGTAACCCTCCATAGGATGAAAGATCTAGTCGAATTCAGCAAGTCCTAGGCACCAGCCTCAGCATTGTAAAAGACCTAGTCAACTTCAGTAAATTCCAGGCATTTGACTTCAGTTGAATTCATAGCCTTGGTGTCGTTTTAGGAATAAATCCAAGGCACTCACCATATGGTCGACTCCCATAATCGCCTCTCAACCATCATAGTTATATTAAAGACACAAGCGTCTACTTAAGTCCTGGGCACCCAACCTCAGGGTTGTTATTTTACCTAATTTCCCCAAGGTAGCCTTCCATAGGATGAAAGACCTAGTTGACTTAAGCAATTCCTAGGCACAGCCTCAGGGTTGTAAATGACCTAGTCAACTTCATTAAGTTCCAAGCATTTAACTTCGGTTGAATTCAAAGTCCTTGGTACCTTTTTAGGAATAAACCCAAGGCACTCACCATATGGTCGACTCCCATAATCACCTCTTGACCATCATAGTTATATTGAAGACCCAGGCTTCTACGTAACTCCTAGTCACCTAACCTCAGGGTTGTCATTTTACCTAATTGCCCACAGGGCGGCCTCCATAGGGTGAAAGACCTAGTCGACTTTAGAAAGTCCTAGGCACAGCCTCAGGGTCGTAAAAGCCTAGGCATTTGACTTCGGTTGAATTCAAAGCCCTAGGTGCCTTTTTTAGGAATAAACCTAAGGCACTCACCATATGGTCGACTCATACAATCGCCTCTTGACCATCATGGTTATATTAAAGACCTAGGCATCTACGTAAGTCCTAGGCAGTCAACCACAGGGTCGTTATTTTTTCAAACAGACCTTGGTGTCATTCTAAACAAACCCAAGGCATGAGCCTATGTGTTTGAATGCCTTCAACAACACGACTTAGGCGCTACAACTTGCCAAGTCCTTACCGGCTAAAGACCTCTCAACATTTAATTCAACATGACACGACAAGCTCATCACATTCAACACTTTGGTTCTCTCAATCAGAACAAAGTTACAAGTTAGCCAGGCAAAACAAGAACAAGGAATAAATCATGACAAACACAAGAATGAAAACAAATTTAGTTTTTATTCCCAAGATTCAAAATTCAATACAATATTAAAAAAAGCATGTCGATATTTATAACGAAAAGAGAAAAAATGGATATTAGCCCTCAACTCTCTTGGCTGGAGGTGGCAGTCTCCCCCTAGCTAGAAGTCTCAACAGGGGCAGCAGGCTCGACTGAGGCAACAGTCTTGGCAGGGGTCTCGGCGGCATCACCAGAAGGAGTAGGAAGGTCATCGTGTAGCTCATCCCCTGACTCGTTACTCCCGTCACTCACTGCCAAATCTAATCCCCCTTCCACTTACCTCGATCTCCCTTCAGAGATCAAGGCAGTAGGAGATGCGAGAAGGATTAAGATGGTCAGATGGAGGGTGAGAGCCAGGAGGGAGCAAAGAGACTACATGGTCGACACCAGACTTGAAAGCCAAGGCCACCTCGGTTTTACCCAAGGGGCCATGGTGCCGGTCCTCGACTACCTTCATCCTATACTGCTCCAAGTCGAGATGAGCAAGCTGACCCTCCAGGTCCTTAATGAGTGTCGTGGATGCCTGATGAGCTAACCACTTTGCCTTAAGGTCTCGCCTCAACTGCTGAACCAAGAGACGACTTGAATGAGCATCCTCCTTAGCCACCACTTTAATGCGCCTATCAGATTCGATTTCCCTAGTCAAAGTCATCAGTCGACCATCTCGCACAAAAAGACCTTGCTAAAGATGGTTGGCTTCCTCCTTTAACCGGGCCACATCGCCCTTGAGTTTAGCAAGCGAATCCGCTTGTTTGCCAATATGGGATTGGATCCCGTGGAGGACCTTCTCCCTAGCAACCACCTCTCAGCGCTAGCGAGCTTCGACGCCATTCAAATTAGCCACCAAGGTTCCAACTCTCTTTTCAGCCTCTTCCTTGGCCGACTTCTTGTTTGCGTAAAAAATCATTTTTATCGCGGAATCCATTTACAACGTATATCATTTGAAGATTCAAAAGAGTTAGCACTTTTATAAGACTTCTCTACACAAATAAAATAAACAAAAACTTCCTAGAAACACACGTAGAGAATGTTTATCGAACGCTGCTTGCATAGGATCTTTGTCTGTGCCAAGGACGCGTTAGCCCGTGGACCACCAAATCACAGATCTAGATTGATCTTGAAGAAGGCTCGGTGTTCTTGTTTTATTTTAGACACAAGAACAGAAGTAAAATCCTCAGTAATATAAGATAAATACTCTTCTCGAGATCAAAATGATGTTTGATCCGAAGGAAAGGGTAAAAAGGTTGTAGATCTCTCGAAAGCTTCCTCTTTATGCTGATGTTTGCCAAGATCTCTCCTCTCTCCCTCTGAAATTCATGGTTTCTTTTCTTAAACCTTCAGCACTTCGTCTCCAAGTGTAAAATTCTAGATTACATGCCCCGCCCTCCTACGTAAGGATGTTAGCGGGGTATTTATAGGCCTCAGATGTCGTGTTTATGGATAAGATCTCGTGATTTGAGTGTATCTTCAGTTAGTAACAACTTTATCACGTTTAAGGATACTCCTACAGTAGTTAGGAAGCTAGTGGAATACACAAATCCCGAGAAATCATTGAAAAAACATGTTTTGGGGAAATATGCCTGTGTGAGACAAATATGCCGGAGCCACTCATGCAGCTCCTGCTCCAGTAGAGCCCTCCCAAACCAAGTGAGCCTTGAGAGCCAGATGCAAGCCGAAGCTTGGCAACCTCTTTAAGAACCCCTCGTCCTTCGGGAGGGAGAACTATTACACTGCCATAATTACGGCCGTTAGAGACCTTAAAATTGAAGTCTCCCTGTCAAGAGACGCCGACGGGAGGGACTTGTCACTTTCGAGGATGTAGGCATTAAAAAAATGTCAAACTTCAAAATATGATGAGGGTCGTCATAGAGACAAACCTCGCTACCCAGTGAGGATCCCTATTAGAGACAAGGTTCATAGTTCGTCATTGGATACAAGGTTCGAAGCTGGTCATTAGAAACGAGGTTCGGAGTTTGTCGTTGGATACGGGGTTCGAAGTTGGTCATTGGAAACAAGGTTTGTAATTCGTTGTTGGATACGAGGTTCAAAGCTCATCATCAGACTTAAAGTTCGTTAGTGAAATTGAGGCTCGCTATGCAGTTAGACTCAGCTATCTGTGAGGAAATTTTTCAGATGATGTCAGTGAAGACAGTTCGCTATACTGCAAAGTTGACCTTAGAAGATGAACTTTACTGCACATTAAAGCTCGTTCAATCAGATGAACCTTGCCATGCAGCGAGGCTCGTTGTCAACAGGAGAAGTGGTTGTAATTGTTTGAAGACTTAGTTAGCCACATGGGCTAAGCTTCAAGAGCACGTTTTGCCCTACTAACCGATGTGGGCAGAACTGAAGGAGGCAGTTGTGCCCTCTACCCACAATTTTACTATGTTGGTTACGTGCTGAATCCCTATAAATAGCCATGAGCGGCTATGAAAAATGGACTTTGGAGAGACTAGATTCAGATAGAGACCTTGGAGCCTTGATCTTTCGTTGCTACGCAAAAGGAGATCATTGACCGACCATCTGAAGCTTTTATGATCTTGTTCTGATCCTCAACAGGAAGCAATCTCAGCTTCAGCATCGAGAGAATCATCCTTTCGCCACCAAGAGCCCACGTTAAACAAGGAGGAGCTGCATTAATCTTCTCTTCATCTATAATCGAGAGAGAGTGTGAGTGATTGTAAGGGTTTCATACCAAGTGATTGAACCTAGTTTTTTTTCTTAAAACAAGAGAATCAATCAAATAACATTCATTTTCTAACATTGGTCTACCAAGTGATGTGACTTTGTTTTCATCATTGTCGTCATACTTCTATGTCACTGAACAACATGATTTTCCTAACGTCGTCATTTTCATCAATGACGTTCGTTTTCTAAAAGTAACTTACCATGTCATGTGTTGCTATTCCCTCATAGTCGTCATACTTCTACGTTACTGAATGACATGATCTTCCTCACATCGTCATTTTCTCAAATGATGTTAATTTTCCAACATAGACCTACCAAGTGATGTTGCTTTGTTTCCATCACAGTTGTTATACTCTAAGTCACTGAACGACATGATCTTCCTAATGTCGTCATTACCCCAAATGATGTTCGTTTTCCAACATAGGCCTACCAAGTGAAGTGCATTTGTTTCTATCATCGTCGTCATACTCATAAGTTACTGAACGACATGATTTTCCCTAACATCATCATTACCCCAAATGACGTTCGTTTTCTAACATAGGCCTACCAAGTAATGTGCCTTTGTTTCCATTATAGTCGTTATACTCTATATCACTGAACGACGTGATCTTCCTAACATTGTCATTTCCTCTAATGACGTTCGTTTTACAACATTGGCCTACCAAGTGTTGTGCCTTTCTTTTCATCATTATCATCATACATCTATGTCGCTGAACGATATGATTTTTCTAACGTTGTTATTTTCACAAATGACGTTCGTTTTTTAATAGTAATCTACTATGTGATGTGTTGCTATTTTATCTGTCATCATACTTCTATGTCACTTAACGACATGATCTTCCTAACATCATCATTTTCATAAATAACGTTCGTTTTGTAATAGTAACTTACCATGTAATGTGTTGCTATTTCCTTATAGTCGTCATAAGTCTATGTCATTGAACGACATGATCTTCCTAACGTCGTCATTTCCTCAAATGACGTTCGTTTTCAAACATTGGCCTACCAACTGATGTGTCTTTGTTGTTATCATTGTCTTCATACTTTTATGTCACTGAACGACATGATTTTCCCAACGTTGTTATTTTCACAAATAACGTTGCTTTTTTAATAGTAACCTACTATTTGACGTGTTGTTATTTTATCTGTCGTCATACTTTTATGTCACTGAATGACGTTCATTTTCCAACATTGGCGTACCAAGTGATGTGCCTTTGTTTTCATTATTATCGTCATACTTCTATGTCACTAAATGACATGATTTTTCTAACATTGTTATTTTCACAAATGACGTTCGTTTTTCAATAGTAACCTACTATGTGATGTGTTGTTATTTTATCTGTCATCATACCTCTATGTCGTTGAATGACAGAATCTTCCTAACGTTGTCATTTTCACAAATGATGTTTGTTTTTCAATAGTAACCTACTATATGATGTGTTGTTATTTTATCTATCATCATACTTCTATGTCACTGAATGACAGAATCTTCCTAATGTCGTCATTTTCATAAATGACTTTTGTTTTCTAATAGTAACCTACTATGTGATGTGTTGCTATTTTAATCATGATAGTCATACTTTTGAGTCACTGAACAATGTGATTATCGCAACATCGTGGTTTTCATAAGTGACATGCGTCTTCCTATAACAAGATTACCATGTGATGAGCTTCGTTTTCACATTCCAAAAACTTGATTATGACTTAGTCATTTTCATTATATAATTGATCCAATGCCTAGAAAGGCTAATGATAGAAGAGAAATCTTAGCACTTGAGTCTAAGAGAAACTCTTCGACAACTCATCTTACAGAGGGGAAAAGTATGACTAGTCTAACTCAAACGACAATTGGTAAAGACATATCAAGTCCATTGATAGCTGATGGTTTGCTAAAAATCCTAAGTTATGATTATTAATTGCACAAAAGAAGAGAACAATATGTGGATAAAACTATAAATTTTATTCATATAATGATTAAAGTTACAGAAAGTCGAAGTATATAGATCGAACTTAGAAGACTCGAACTACACTACAAGGTTCAGTTACAAGTTCTTTCGACGACCCTCGATTTACATTACGAGGTTCAGTTACAAGTTCTTTCGACGACCCTCAAGCTACACTACAAGCTTTGCCTGCAACAATGTCGAGGTTCTTGTTGTTGAAGTTTCATCTTCTGTTCCTTGGCATGAAGTCTTTCCCATGCCTGACGTTTAACTTTGGTGCTGGTAGCACCCGCCCATCTGCTTGGGTAAAACTAATAAAAACATCACAATCTCTGAGCATAGGATCAGCGTCTTCCCCATTCCAACAGAACGTGGATGAGTTACAGAGTGAAGCGGCTCCCTTAAGATAGTTGTTGATTCTCGTTAGAAGAAGGACAAGCGCTTCAGTGGGCCTGTGAAGCTGCCATACAACCTAAGATCCAAATGAATGGTTGCACTCGAAAGTCCAGCAAGTTGTTAAAACACAGTCTGACTTCGGTTCTGAAAGATCGAGAAATTCTCAAATAAAGGATCCCCTACAAAGAGCAAGAGGACAAAGTTAGCACGAAGTTCGTCAGACAAGTGAAGCTCGTCAGCAAAACAAATTTCGTCAGACAAGTGAAGCTCGCTAAGGAAATGAACTTCGTCATATAAGCAAAGTTTGTCAGACAAATGATCCTCGTAAAACAAAGTTAGGGGAAGATTGTTCATCTACCTAATAAGGGCTTAATTGATTCAAGCACAAATTCTACACTGGCTGAAAGAGGTCCAACTTAATTAGAGTTTACCTGAAGTAACGGTGTTGATCAAAGGGACCATGATATCAAGTTTGCCTACCTCACCAGCGACAATCATTGATGCCAAAAAAGCTTGAAGTCGTGAAGGGGATAAGGAGGGGAACAATGAGAAGAGGAAATTTCCCCGAGTCATTTTGTAACAGAGCTCAAAAAAGAAGGAGATGACACTACTCGAAGAGCCATGGCCTATTTATAGGCAGTGGAGCCAATTAAGTGGCTAGGATCTGTTACGCGAATCCTTGAGCGCCAGATGGTCAAGAGGCGTTAGAATCGAAGATACGCATTCAATGCATTCGTACTTAACATAGATAGAGCAAGATTTGGAGGAGCATTAAGTATTGAATACTTATTGTTATCCCAACGAAGCGACAGATTCATGTAGATTAACAGCTCGAGAACTATTGGAGTCCAATTGACCTTATTTAATGAGATTAATTCTCATTCCAAATTTCAAAATGACAAAGGTCACTATCTTGATTGAGTTCAAATTTCGAGACTCAGTTGAGACTAGTTTGAACCTCGAAGGTCATTATTTCGATCAAACTCAAATGTTAAGGCTTAATTGACACCAATTTGAACCTCGGTGTATAGTAACAAAGGTCGTTGTTTCAACCAAGATTTAGTTGGAATCAGTTGAACCTCGTCTCTAAGATGCAAAATAACGAAGGTCGCTGTTTCCACTAAGATTTAGTTAGAATCAGTCGAACCTCGTCTTCACAGTGTAAAATAACGAAGGTCGGTATTTCAACCAAGATTTAGTTAGAATCAGTCGAACCTCATCTTTAATTTCAAAACAAATGAGGGTCATTACCTCAATCAAGTGCTGGTTGAGATACTTCAAACCTCGTCTTCAAATTCTAAGACTTGTTTTTCGACAGTTGCCCTGAAGTTTTTGAAATTATAAAGGCAGAGACTCGTTAAGACAAGTCTTATGTATTGCGTGACTAATGAACTCTATTAACAAAGAACCAAAGTGAACAAAGGGAAAGTTGAAAGATAAGAGCATAACTTTATTGATAAAATATCATTACAATTGCTCAATAGTTTTGCGGATTTCCTCAGCAAGTTGGTTAATAGATTCTTGGTGTACCATTTCAACCTCCGCCATCACTTGCTTGTGCAGATCATCATCAGAAGATATTTTCACATTAGTTATGGAGTTGCTCAGCCTCTCCAAATTATCAGACTCAATCTGAAGTAGTGTTTGATGTTCTGTCTACTGGGTTGTCAAAGTTTGTCGCCTTTCGGTTGCGCTCCTCAACTCATCCTCTGCTTCTGCCAGCTTAGCCTGTATGTTAGCAAGCGCAGCTCTATAAGATTCGACTAAGCATTGTTGGTTGCGTTTAGCATCAGCAACCTTTTCTTTTCATTGGACAATTTCTCGCTGACTTCCCCGAGCTCTTTGACCTTCTGCTTCGTCGCAAGCACTTGGCATTCGATCTCAAACAGAGAATCATCCCTTTGCCTCAGAGCTACATAGCACGTTCTTTAGCTATATGGAGTAAGGACTGATTGCGGCGGTCTTGCCACTTCTTGAAAAGACTTTTAACCTTTGCCAAATGTATCCAATAAGGCAGCGTAGCTATATCGCCAGTAAAGTTCCACATTAGATGCAGAAGAGGTTCCAGCACCACCTTAATCCTAGCAAAATTCTCGCCATGATCCAATACATAAGTAGGGGATTCCTTTCGAATGGTGAGGAAATTATTTCGGACCATCGACACTCCAAATTCTTTTGAAAAGTCAAAAGAAGAAGAGGGTGTAACATGGGAAGGCACCGCTTCTGAATGGCTAGCAGACGTAGCCATTATTTCTGATGAAGTGAACACAGTGGTTGCTGCAATGGTGGCTTAAGCAGCGACAACAGTTGCAGGAGTCGCAGAAAACATAGTTAACACTGGAGTTGAAATCTCCGTTGAAGTGATAGAGCTATCAAGTATAACACCAGTAGTCATTTCATCCTCGGCTCCGAAATCTACATCCAAAGCAACTTCGATTTCAATAGTTGTTTCGAAAGTAACGGTTGTATCTGCAGCTACTCCAGTCTCAATAGTGGTATTTAGAACAACCATAACTTTGATTGGAATAACTTGGGCAACGGCAGCATCCTCAGCAGTCATACTTGGTTCAGGGTATGATCTCACATGGAGTCGAGATAGTGGAATGTCATCCTCAGATTTTGACTCTGTGTTAACTCCAATTGGTTCTATGGGAGGAGAGATCATCACTGGAGCTTCTCGCCTTAGCCTCTTAGCGACGCGTTTAACTCTTCACATCACTCCCGGACTTTTGTACTTCTCCCCCATTTTCCTTAAAGCTTCAGCTCCTTCAACTCATTCTGTAGGAGGAATATCAGAGGTTAAACATCAACATAGTAATAATTTAAAGCTATCGATAAGCTAAGACTAGCATACCAGGGGGTTCCACGGTAAGGTTAGATTCCCAGGTACAGCTTCAGTAGATTGCTGAGGTGAGAGTCTGCTCTCAGGAGCCTCATGATGAAAATGCTCAAATGGCTCAGCAGCCTAAGTGGGATCCCCAAATTCACCAAAACCATATTCAGCTCCAGCAGTCTTACCCTCCCCAGCAGCAGCGGGTATGTTACTCCCGTATTCATCAACGCGAGGAGATCTCGGAAGCGTGCTATCGTCCAAGGCTGCGTCCACCTCTTCTTGAGTCTCATGAGGGCTAGAAGGTTAGGATTCTCCCGCACCGACATTTTTTTAGCATATAAGAATTCTTTAAGTCTCGGTATGTGACTCCTTTTAGAAGTGTTCCCTGATCTATAGCAACGTCGAATGAAGCATAGTCCCGAGGAGTTGATGTTGAAGTTTGGGATCACCGCATTCGCCATGCAATGCCACTTGTAATAAGCGAGTGTTGCCCGGGTTGAGGATCCTATTGCGGGAGTGAGAAACGAGCACCTGTACCGCCAGCAATGGTCCAATACCAAGCCTTTTCTCTGAAAATTAGACTACAACTCTCGAATTGTAATTGGGTGTTAGGGTTTCCAATGTACAATTGGTCATAACCGAATTGGTGGGCAAAGCGACAAGGCAGATAAGGCTCTAATACACACACGGGACCGAAGCGATAGATGAGATACCCTGGACGAATGCTCATGAGCCACAGGAAGCAACCAAGTGATAGGGTAGTGTAGCCCTGACCATTGGATTCGTCTACTACGACTTGGATGTAGCTGGTCCCAGGAAAATAGGGAAAACATCGATTGAAAGAAAAGCTTTTATGATCCCAAAGAATACGTCTCACCAAGGCTATGTAATGCTTACTCTAATCTGAGTTTTCCAACCTCTAGATGAAAGGAGTAACCTGTCTCTCTACACAAGCGGAAGGCACACCCATAAGTGTAGGACAGTGCATAACGAACCACGCCATGAGATATGTGTAGGGTTGTTCTACTTTTGGGTTCTCAGCACCATGAAAAAAGGCATAACATAAATGACGCAATCCCCATTGGATACGGGCGATCATGGCGGGCAGAAGAGCATATTGACGATCGTCTGCCAAACAAACGGCCGGAAATACCATATCTACAGACAATGCATCAAAACTACCGGAAGGAACGACAACATGCTTGAGCCATAACATGAGATATCCTGCCAGTAAGGCCTTGGAAGAAATTGGCTCCCCACATTGGTAAAAGTAACTATCAAACATCATTCATGTCGGGTAACCATGCTCATCTGAGGAGGTTACGTAAGACAGGGGTAGGTTAGCGAGTATACGTCGAGACGGTTCACCCGCCTCACAAGGACCTAGTGGTACTATGGGGTCCTTCTTATGATTCAAGTTCTGAAAAAGGTAATGCGCCCAAATATTGTGGCTGAGGAGCTTTTCACCTTTCTTATCAGTCTGTCCCTCTACATTCAGATAAATGTAGTAGTGACACATTACCTCCCAATAACTTTCAACAACTTGAGGGTGTTCCTTCTCTAAAGTGTTTAGCTCCTTATACCCCGGGATATATTCCTCATATGGGTATCTTCCGTATGGAAACCCAAACACTTTAGCCATCTCGTGAAGAGGAATTCCCAATTCACCATTTCGAGTGAAGAAGGTGTGAGTGTCAGGATTATATAACTCCAACACACCAAAGAATTAGTGGCAGTTATTTCTCAAACCAAGTTATGCCTCCCTAATAGGCGCATAAATCCCAAATCTCTGTAGGTCCTCCTGATTCTCTTGCAAAATGTATTCGGTGACATGAGGCCACCACTGGGTAGGACTCCAGCAAGACCAACCAGGAGTCCTAAAGTCCTTAGCTGAGAATTGCCCCCTTTAAGTTAAAGAATGCACAGCCAAAAGTGTTGGCTTCCTCGGCTGTTTCACCGACGAGCAATTCTTTCTGAAATAGGCCCGGGTGCAATCCAGTTATGTAGCGACTGCTACTGTCTATCTTGGTGCCTCTTCTGGAGAAATAGCCACATATCACCCCATCTTGTTTTAGGGTCAAGTCCTAGTCCATCTTCCTGGGGGCAGAAACAATCTTTAGGGCGGTGAGAGAATAGTCATATTCCATCATGGGTAAGAACATATTACGCCCGTTCACAGTCCTAAGCCATTGATAGGTGCCCAATTCTAATAAGACTGGATCCTCTAAAGTGTCTCCAAACAGGAAAGCAGGCTTCACGATGTGGTCACGGTTGATTGATTCTGAGGGAGCGTCAGTGATCAAACGCCTAAAAGTGGAGATTGAAGGCGTGAAAAGAAGTTTAAGTTATTCTTGTCCTTGATCCCCGAACATAGAGATGCCTTCAAGAGAGGAATAGTTGAAATTATATTTCATCGCTTGGGTACCATCTGCTCTGAAAGCACCACGTTGGGTAATGGGAATAGACAGATGTACAACTGCACAAAGGGCAAACAAAGTTAGAGGATAAGTCATGGCACAATGAGACGAAGGTCACTATGAGAACGAACTTCGTTGAATAGACGAACCTCACCCAATAACAAGCTTCGTTAAAAGGCGAACTTCGTCTAACAATGAACTTCAAGCTTTGTTAGTTGCATTAACTTGGTATGCTGGATGAACTTCGTCAATGAAGGCAAAGTTTGTTAATTTAACGAATGTTATCAGTGAAGATAAGGTTCGTTGGTCAAACGAAAGCTCATTTGACAGACATTAAGGATGAACCTCGTTAGAATAGCGAACGCAGTTAGAGATATGAAGTTCAATTGACAGATGAAGTTTGTCAAAAAAGGCAAAATATGTCAAGACAAACGAATGTCATCGGTTCAAAAGACGTCGTCTTTCAGATGGATTTTATCTCAGAAAGAGAGAAACAGTTCATCTCCTTCAAGAAACCCAAGTCTAAAATAGACAAGGTTCATCTGTGTTAAAACACAGATCTTGCATTCATATCTATTACCTAAGAAAGCGGATGAAACCGCGGGATCATCTGAGGGACCGACGATTCTCTTGCCCTTGACTTTGTTCGCAACGGTTTTAGGGGCCATTGGTTTCAAATGGGAAGCTCTCAAAGAAGAAAAACTTGAAACTTAGGAGATGAAATAATTTGATAACTCAAGCGATCAGAAGAAGAATGGGCTCTTCGTATGATGACACCATATATATATAGGCGAAAGAAATCGAATCAAGAATCGAGATCTTCGGTTGAGATTGTTCGACGAATCCCCTTCGTAATGAGATCTACGGGTGAGACCTAAGGAGGAGATCTCTAGGCACCAGCTGGTAGCCACCTATCAGGCCAAGGAAAGGTGCATAACTATTACTGCTGATAAGGCTAAAAGGTGTCATAGTAGCGCGGGTTTGATAATACTTACATGGAAAGACAAGGGTCAGCCAACCGCCGAGCCTCGTGACCAAGCTTATAGAAGCATTGAATTGCGAACAATGAGGCTAAGTGCGTCCAAATAGGATTCAAAGTATTTCAGACTCCATATAGCCTAATTCAAGTCTGAAAAAATTGAATGGGGTTTTGTAGTCATTAAAAAATACTGAATTTCAAAATATGATGAGGGTTATCATAGGGACGAACCTCGCCACCAAGCGAGGATCCCTATAAGAGATGAGGTTTAGAGTTCATCGTTGGATACGAGATTCAAAGTTGGTCATTGAAAATGATGTTTGGAGTTCGTCGTTAGATACAAGGCTCGAAGTTGGTCATTAGAAACGAGGTTCGGAGTTCAATGTTGGAAACAAGGTTCGAAGCATATCATCAGACTTAAACCTCGTTAGTGAAGATGAGGATCGCTACGCAGTTAAACTCAGCTATCTAAGAGGAAGTTCATCATACAATGTCAGTGAAGACAGTTCGCTATACTGTAAAGTTAACCATAGAAGATGTACTTCGCTTCATATTGAGGCTCGTTCAATTAGATGAACCTTGCTATGCAACAAGGCTCATTATCTACAAGAGAACTAGTTGTAATGGTTTGAAGACTTAGTCATCCATGTGGGCTAAGCTTTAGAAGCACGTTTTGCCCTACTAATCGACGTGGGCTGAATTGAAGGAGGCAGTTGTGCCCTTTACCCACAATTTTAGTACGTTGGTTACGTGCCGAAACCCTATAAATAGCCATGAGCGGCTATGAAAAAGGGACTTCGGAGAGACTAGATTCAGAGAGAGACCTTGGAGCCTTGATCTTTTGTTGCTATGCAAAAGGAGATCATCACTCGGCCATCAGAAGCTTTTGTGATCTTGTTCTGATCGTAAACGGGAAGCAAGCTTGACTTGAGCATTGAGAGAAGCATCCTTTCACCAACAAGAGCCCACGTTAAACAAGGAGGAGCTGAATTAATCTTCTCTTTATCTGTAATCGAGAGAGAGTGTGAGTGATTGTAAGGGTTTCGTACCAAGTGATCAAATCTAGTTTTTTTTCTTAAAACAATAGAATCAATCAACGTCAATTTTTTTAACCCTACAGAGGAGTTGCATCCTAGGTGAGCAGGGGCCCATCGGTACTCCCACCAGCATCGCTTGTGCCTCCCCCAAAGATCGGGGGTCAATGTCGGAGATCCAGTAGGGGAAAGGCTAGTAGACTTCCTGATCCTTAGCGGCCTCGCCTGCCCTAGAGTCTGGGAGGGGCGCTGCACGCTCTTCAGCACCCCTAGCCAAGCCAACCAGCTCCTCACATGGCCTATGGGTCAACTCGAGCCTAGGAGTTAGCTTGGCGGTCTCTTTCTCGAGGAGCCCGACTCCTCACCCCTTGCTTCCCCTTGTTGGCTTTCCTCAAGGGGGAGGGCCACCATCCCTGTCCTGAATTTATCAGCTTTAGTTGGCAGGGATACAGAGAGATGTGCCACCCAAAGTGATGCGGCGTCAAAAAGGTTGACTCTTTCTCGAGACCCGGGTAGGACTAGATCTTCTTGAGCTGCTACCTCTCGTCGGGTCTGAGAAGGCATAGCTTCAAGGCCTCCTTATTTATCTCTGGCTAGTTAGGGCAATCGAGCACGCCGTCGGCTCCGAAGACCCATAGAAAGTGGTCCTTCTAGTCCCTGTTAGACTCTGGAGCATCTGTCACAAACTTGAAATCCCCACTATAATGAAAGAAATAGTAGGGATCCTTGTTCGTCGACTTGACGCTGACCAAATGCCTGAACAGTTACAGAGTCGGCATGACGCCGACACGGTGGCAAATGATCACAAAACCCACCAACACCCTGATGCGTTGTAGGTGAATTAGGAGGGGGAAACCCCCATAGCAATGCACGCATCCCATATAAAGGGGTTGAACGGTAGTCGAAGCCTATATTCGAGATGGGCCAAGTATAGCAGTGTGCTACTGCTACCATGATAGTACACCGCTTCATTTCTCACCGGTGCTGCCAAAGTGAATGCCTTCGGGATGTCGTAGAACTTGTAGTACTGTTCAAGCTCTACAACGTAGACCTTGGAATGGATTAGCCTCAGGAGATCAATCATTTCCTAGTTTCGGCTAGTAGCAGATATCTGAGAAGCTATAGAAATGATCTGATCGTAAAAACTTAAGAGAATTCGGAGAAGAATAGTGTTGGAAATTTGTAGCATAAATCTGTAAAGAGTTCTTCTCTCCCAACATCGGGCAATTTATAGCATTTAAGGGATACATGGGGATGATCGAATAGTTACCTTGTTTCAAAATGAGCAGATGAGATTCGCCTCGAAATCTCAAACGTCCATCATGAGATTTGAAGCGCCGCTCCCCTTTTAATTCACATTTGTTCACCCCGAAAATCGAAGCGTCATTTTTAATCTCTAATAAGTAACATAGCATCGCGTCATTTTAAACAGTGACGTTTCACCTACCCAATAAAGACTTCCAAAAACTCACTAAACGACATTTATTGAGCGAGCAATTGACCATGTCCTAGTCGACCCTCGGCAATAGATAGCTGACTTCAAGAGAATTGTTTAGGCACTCGCCTTGAGAAGTTTAGATGCCGACTAGCAAACGGTCGGCCCGTTCTACTAGTCCTATACTTCGACTAAAGACTAAAGCATCGGGTGATTACTCGCGTTTGGGACATGTCTTTTTTAAGTGAAGACGAGTCGGCCCTCGAATCAACATATAGAATTTTCAAGTCCATGAAGAAGCTAAGTCATTTAGCAAACACTTTATAATTTTGTAACACAGAAAATGCAATTCCAAGTTCAAAATGTGCTTTTTTCCATTCATTGATAAAGTATCTTACAAGTCTCAAAGTATACAATACATACAACAAAAGCAAAAACAAAGGAGATTCCTAAGAGGCCTAAGAAAAGTCCATTCTCGTGCCAAGAGTCAATGGCAAGGAGCTGCTAGGCGTAGTCAGTGGAGGAGTCGAGAAGTCACCCCCTTCGTCTGACTCCCCCTCTTCCTCATCAAGATCAAGTCCCCCTTCAAGCGTTTCCACCTCCTTCAACTCGTCCAAGCAGTTGGCAACAAGAGGAGGATAGTGAAAGTGATTGTGCGGGTTCTTTAGCTCGGCCGAAAGCTATGCCGATAGGTAATCATACCCAATTTTGTAGGCTATCACCACTTCTATCTTTCCAGTCAAACTTCAGCGATACTCCTCGATGATCTCCTCATCCAGGCGATGCTTTGCATGCTCGGCCGACTCTTTCTCCATTTTGGCCATCGCCTCAGCATGATCCTTCTCACGGAGAGCCTCCTCCATTTTTTCATCCTTCTTCTGGCTCTCCTCCAGCTCTCTCCTAAGCCTATCAACCTCTGGAGCACTTGGGGACGATGCCTCACCAGCCTGCCTCAGGCCGACTCCTCCGCTAGCCCTCAAAGAAGTAACTTCCCCAAGGAGCTTGTGATATGCGGTCTAGATCCGTTCCTTCCGACCAGATAGCTCATGCTCCAATAAGGGCACCACGAAGGAAGTAACAACAAAGGCTATGATGGAGACCGATGTCGGGAACCCCCTCGAGATACTCCTCATCTTGAAGAAGGAGGAATTGGTCGACCGCCTTTGATTGGATCTGGCGAGACCCAAGGACAGTCCCCCAGATGTCGAGGTGGCGTTTAGCCTCGAAGTGGAACTCTGGTTTAGGCTCTTATCCATGCCGAGTGTCGAACCTGGTGAGCCCAATGAGGTATTTCCTCCTTGTTTCCCATTCTTCCTCCCCGACGTTAGCAACCCTATGAGGGAAGGGATATTCTAGCCCGGTAGAAGGCCTTGTCTCCTCCACCTAAACTGGCTCCTTCCCGCATTGAATCAACATGTGATGGCGATGAGATGACTCTCCTCCGATAGGCACTCTTGTCTTGGTTTTCCCTTCTTGAGAAATCTCAGCTTGTTCTCTAGGGGCTGACCCATCCCCTGACTTATCCAAATGGACGACAACAGCTTTAGTCATTGTAGTCGCTGCTCAAGGTACTTGTTTCGCATCCTTTCTCCTCCATCTGTGGACGAGGGAGGCAGCGACCTCCTCCTCGGCTACCTCTACCTCGACTTCCTCTGCCTCTATGGGAGGAACGTTCCAACGAAGACGTTTGGCCGGCCTAGCGGACTCCTCCTCCTGTGGATCAGCTAAAGGAGCCATAGGCGGTGATGTTGCCTCCTCTATCCCTATAATGAGAGCTGAGGCCCTATCATAATCTTGGTCGGTAAAAGACATGATCGACACCCAGGCGACCTGCAAGACCGACCTTTCGAGCAAATCTTCAAATCGTCTAGAGTAAGCATACGCCTTAATTTGATCGAGCTCAATCTACTCGGTAGCAGACAAGTGGCCCATGAGAGCATCTCTCCTTATTTTGGGCCAGTCGGCACAACCTAACATCAGGTCGTCCCCTACAACCCAGATGAATATTTCCTTCCAGTCATTGTACGAATCTGGATGGCTGGTGACTAACATGTTCTTCCCCACCATCTGGAAGTGGTAATGGGGCTCGTTCTGGTTCACCTTCATGACCACTAATCACCCTAGAACTGGCAACGAGGGTTTTATCCCTAGCCAGTGACAGATCACCAAAAACTCCATGAGAATGGCGATGATGTTCGACTTTATTTGCATCGATGATACCCCTAGAGCCTCAAACACCTGCTTGAAAAAGGGGTGCAAGTGTAACCTTAAGCCACATTCCAGATGCCTCACATAGAGTGGGTGTCGCTCCAGCCCATGGTCGAAATGGCCTCTGACATCGTCGGAGCCAACATATTGTATCACTCAGGGATGTCGAACATCTTAGGAAGTATCTTCTTCTGTGGCAAAGTCACATTGGAACGAACATTCTTGATAATCACATTTTATTATAATTTTATACCCTCATTATCTATTTTATATGAATAAATATACCACTAATAATTGTTTTTATCTTTAATTGCAGGTTAATGAAGAATAAATCCTAAAAATCCCATCTCTCAACAAAGGCCCTTGAGTAAATGAAGAAATAAGAGAAATTCAAAAAGCCAAATGAAATATTTAAATTTTAAAAGCCCAAAGGCCCAAAGCCCATCAAAAGATTACACCAAATCAAGCTCCAAGGACCGGACTGTTGCAGAGGTGATTTTTGAAAATCAAATGCCAAAAACTTAATTGCTGTAGAAATGCAAATGGGCTGGTCTGCTGCATTTTTGGATTTTAGTTATATGATTGGGCCGGACTTGGCTGCTGGAGAGTTGGAGTTGAAAATCATTTTGATTGCTGTAGCTCTTCATTTTCTAAATCAAATGAGCATGAATTGGGCCGGTGGTTGCTGCAATTGGATTTTGATTTTCTTTTGAAAATCAAATGCGCCTCCGGACTTTGCTGCAGAAACTCCAATGACCGGACCCACTGCAGCTTTGATTTTTTTACATTGGACTTGATTGCTTCATTGGACTTGATGGCTGCAGTTGGATTTTTAAATATTTGAAGCTTGAAGGCCCAAAGATGAACTCAAAGACCAACCTGCTGAGATGTGATTTTCATCTTTGAAAATCATATGTAAATGGGCCTCCTATGTTGGGCTAGAGAAGAACAAAAAGCAAATTCAAATGTGGAGATTGCCATGCTTGGGGCTCAAGACAAATCCAATGGTTCATATTCATTGATGATTAATATAAATAGGGGTAGAAAGTGAGGGGTTAAGGGTGTGAAAAATTTTGTAACTCCTTTTGGAGAGGAGAGCTACTCTTAATTGAGAAGGCCTTCCAAAAATTGTAACTTTAGTTGCATTTAATAATAATAATTTTTCTCCTCTTTAAATTTGTTCTTTCTCCTCTTTGTTGAATGATGAGGATGGAGATGAAGAGCAAATAGAAGGTTTGCATTTCTTTTCTCTTTTATTTTTTTTTAGTAATTTCTTTATTATTGCTTATTAGTTAGATTTAAATTCATGCTTGTAGTGTAGATTTATTTTCTTATCTTTTTATTTCTTTTTGCACTTTAATTTGTAGACTAGATTTATTTTCTTGTATTTAATTTTTGTAATATATTTTGTAGTTTAGATTTTAATTCTTTGTAGTTAGATTTATTTCTTGTTCATAGTTTAGATTTTTCTTTTCTTTTTATTTTTGTAATTAGTTCTTTTTCTTGTTTTTATTTCTTAAGATGTGAATTTAATTCTTGTAAGAATCTTAGAATTGTTTGAAACTAGTCTAATTTCCTTTATATTGTATGAATTATTCTCTTGCACTTAAAATGTTCATGTTTAGGATAATCAACTAGAGAACTAATCGGTAGAAGAAGAATTTGATAATCTATGCTTATCTTAAATGGTTTGATAGGTTATGCTTATGAATTCTAGGATTATTATCATGTTGTTGTTCTTATCATGAATAGTAATTTTGACTTAGATGATAATTTGATAGGTTACACTTTTCTTAAATGGTTTGATAATCTATGCTTAATAAATCTAAGTTGAAATATGATAAAAAGAGAATAGTTTATACTTTGTAATTGAAATTGGTTAGTGGATTATATTCTAGATTTCTTACCTCTTTTGAATCCTCCATCTTGACTTTCTTAAATTTTCTTTTCATTCTTGGTTTTATTTATTGCTTTTATTCATTCTTCTTTCTTGCCTTGTGATTTCATTTATTCTTTGATTCTTCCTTCCCTCCTCTAAAATTCAATTTATTATCTTTTGCATATATTCACAACAATCACTCATCACATTCACACTTATTCTTTAGTCCAAATTGTCACGCACAAAAAATAAGAACCATTTCTAATAATTTCTTAAAATCACCTTCCTCGTGGGATCGATAATTTTTATACTATAACTTGATCAATTGTGCACTTGCAATTTTGGTACATAATTATGCTGCATCAATTCTCTAGGAGGGCTTGTTGATTAACGGGTTGAGAAGCTATTGAAGATTGAAGAATTGATCACCGGATGAAATTAACAGAGAAGATCAATAGTTCTCTAAAGGGGATTTCGAAAGACAATAGTCGCCACTCTTATGGTCTTATTCCTATATATAGACGTGTGGTGACATCAGTCAAAAAAGCAGAGCGGTAATAGTAAAGCAGACGTGTGGTGAGATCAGCCACATCACTTTTGAAATGACTTTTCAGTTCGCAGTCCAAGCACCCACGTCCATCCAAAATAATTTTTTTATTATATTTCACTCGGACCCGGCCATAGCCGATTCCAAGCTAAAGGGCCAACTGTTATGATATTCCCTTTTTCGCCAAAATACAACTTAATACCAAATAGCTAACAAGTGTACTTCTACACGATTTGCCCTAATCAACTTGGCAGCTAGAGACAATTAGGGCCAACAACTCAGCCGACCTAGCGATACGACACACCTCAGTGTCGACACAAAAGGCGGTGCATGCCGACACCAAATGCGGTACTTGTCACCCCCTTTCTATTGAAGACAACTCACCACGAGTCCACTCGACCACTTGCCAGATGCCTTGCAAAGTTGACTCGGAAGGCGTTACTTCTAAGGGAAGCTAAAGGACTATTTTCGTCTCGAGCCTCTTACTCTATGACAACGTGTCAACTTCGTATTTAATGCTTGACATGTGCCATCATGACTTTAGCCCAGATAGTCTTCTGTTAGGTCTCATGTTATAAGCCTACATCTTCTAATATTGTTTTGTTGATTACAAACAATTCCTAAAATTATTTGTCTAGTGTTTATGTTTTCTTGTTAGGTATTCTAGACAAATAATACGTTGGAGGATGGATGGAATCGAACATTCACGATCATATCTAATGGAGGTTGACGGAATAGTGAAGTGAAGCCTTGCAATTCAAGTTGAAGATCTAAGTTCAAGCTTCATCCACAAGTTTACCAAGAAGAGCTTATTGAAGATCAAGATCATCGCTTGGTATATTAGTTTAGATTTTATATAATATGTGTTAATTCTATAAGCTCAAATATACACACACATTACATTTGTAAATTTTCATAAAAATATGTGTTTTTATGAAAAATACATTCAAATATGTTTTGGACTATACAAACCATGTTAACATCTTTTATTATGTCCATAAAACGATTACACAAGTTTTCAGAACTTGAATTGAAAAACAACATATTTGAAAAACATGTATTTTAGAACTTTTGAATATTTCTGAGTTTTCACAAATGGTAAGAGCAAATTAAAAATATCCTTTTCCAACATGTTCATAATCATGTTTATAAACTTTTCCCAAAGGTTTATATTTTTTGGAATTCATTTGCTATTTTTAAAAGGACTTTAAAATTCATTTTTCAAAATCGTTTCAGGCTGATAACTTGTTATCAGTCAACTGATGACATTAGTCGACTGATAAGTCGACTGAAGAATATGCATGCAATCTTCAAAAGTTTTTGTTCTGTTTTGGTCGACTGACCAGTCAACTGATGATCCATTAGTTGACTAATAAAGATAGTCAGTTGACTGATTAGCTGTCTGATGCCTACAACGGTAAGCTCATCAGTCGACTGATGACATCCGTCAGTCGACTGATAAGCCATAACGGTTATATTTCCAGTCTTTGTTATTTTATCATTTTTGCTGGTTTTTCTTGGATTTTGTGTCTTGGTTTTTCTTCCTATATAAACCCCTATTGTTCTTATAAGAATAACCATCTAAGAGGGTTTTAAAAAAAGGAATTTAAAGAGTTTTCAAGTTTGTTTAAGTTTCTAAGTTTGAGTTTATAAAGAGGAGACTTACATTTTCAATTGAGGATTTTATCCTCAATCTTCTTCAACCTCTTTGTGTTTATAGAGAAGTTTTTATAACTCTTTTCTCTAACAATTTTATTATTGATTTTTATATACTTATTATTGCTAGCTTGCTAATTGAGTTAGATTTTATTTATACTCATTTTATCACACACACACACACACACACACACACACACACACACACACACACAC